>CM067369.1:219148956-219711332 GCA_034401795.1 Chaetoderma sp. LZ-2023a | reverse complement strand
CGCATGACACGTGTGTTATTCCAAAGGCATAAGAGGGTGGGGGAGGAGAGAGGTGGAGACCGAGAGAGACACTACACACGTTCTCACTCACTTATATCCTCAGACGTACCTTTACTGTCTCAAATCTGGACTGACTACTAGGGGATGGGACGTCGTGAATATACATATATACCTAATTATCAACAGTGTGTTCGAATTTCCATAATAGTCAGACTGTGTTATCAAAGTCCTGAGATAATACGTTCAGCAAGCGCCTCGCTGATACATTATGTTATGTAATTGATGTTCTCATCAGAACAATGATCAAATGACCATGGTTTCAACACATTCATTTAATCTACAATATATGTTGTAATTTCTGGTAAATTGAAATCGATTTTCTTTGTTTCGCCACGGACTATGCATTGTTGTACGAATTGTATGTCTTTCCCCTTTAATAAATATTCTATTGAATATTTTGAAATTAATTTGTCTGGACCAGTTAAATTAGTTACAAAATATTCAACAGCTTACCTGTATAGTTTTCAGGAAATTGATAGTTAGGGAATTCGGGATCGATCAATCCCAACACGAGGATGTGTGGGTGGAGCTTAGCTAGAGGTGGGTGAAGCATATTGGCGTGGCATAGCTAAAACTGGAAAGGTCTATTAATTTGATGTGATGAATTAAGCACCCCATTATGTCGACACTTGGCCTATTAGCTCAACATCAGTAAGTCGGTAACAGGGAGCAGAAGTGTGCCATGATAGTATGTCATTACGAATTAATAAAGATTCCTTTAAATATTTTGCATAGGAAGCAACAGCTCTCAGACAAATTAGTTTCAAAATATTCAACATCTCACCTGTATAGTATGATGTGTGACGTCACAGTATATGTGTGACGTCAGACTATTAATGATTTTATTAATTTAGGGAACATGATGGATATGATGGGTTAATCCAGTATTATCATTTATTCCCGCTCCACTGTCCATGTATTCCATACCTATGATCAAGAAATATACGTCTGATCGGATAGATCCCAATTCATATGCTAATTAGGCTCCTGGCTGTAACTGATTACCACAGAGTATAGAATTGTACGATCTATCCTGGCGGCCTAAGTCCATCACACTATGTAACTCGGTGAACTAGTGATCATCTAGTGTTTTTGAAGTCGATGTTTGTACGGTAGGGAAGCATCAATATTACTTGAAATTAACATGGCATATTCATTGCACATGATTGGCGCCATTATGATTGGAAAATAGTTCCTCTAGATTTTATTATATTGGTCACTTTAATTGTATAATTATTAATTTTTTTGTATAATTATTATTTTCGAGATTCTATTTTCCAGTGAATTTTATCAAATTTTTATATGATAAGATTGTCACAATCTTTAGACATTATATGAACGTCGGCGCATTTACACATCAAACCATCAACTAAGTGACAGTGTTTTGGTGGGAAGATCGCCAACTGCCACTCATCAGTTCGAAACATATCTCTAAGCGCCTCACACGTCATCTAGGAGCCGCTTATTTTCAAGAGTCCACCAACTCACCATGTAAAAATGTTAAAGTAATAGTGTGCCTGTGTCGTCTCGTCTTTGTCATCGTCTCAATGGAGTCATCGTCATCAGCCATTAGTCAATTTTATCTACCCATGACGTCATCAATCCAATCACCGTCAGACCAAATTCCAAGCAAGTGGAACCTGGTGCCTTGCTTGGGTGGGTAGTAGTCTAGATTCTCTACCTGTGACGTCATCAATCTAATCACCTTCAGATCAAATCCCAAAGCAAGCGGAACCTGGTGCCTTGATTGGGTAGGTAGAAGTCTATCTTTTCTACCTGTGATGTCATCAATCTCATCATCTTTACGACGCTTTCATCCTTCTGAAATGTTCAGACTTTATTAACGATTGCTGTCATCTTTTCGATCCTCCGCCATCTTTCGGCCTCGATCTTCTGTATCGGTAACTAAGCCGAGTTATCACACGAATCACCTCAGTGGCTTCGAATTTCTCAATTCAATTTTCTCGGATCATCTTAGTCCCTTCGATCTTATCGTTTCTATTTCGGAATACAGAACATTCTTCCGGGTTCGTCATCCATTTCTTCACGTGTGTTTTCACTCCAGGCGCCACAACAGATCGGATCTTCATCTGTTCGCCTTCATTCCGTGACCGGACTTCTGTTTTCAGCCTATTCAAGGTATCTAACTTTTAACTGTGATTTCTCAAAATTATTTACAATATACCCGACCAACTCGTGTGGTGCAGAGACTGTCCAGATTTTTACTTATGTAACCAAATTTCAAAATATTCTATAAGTAAATTTTCATACTTATTATTGACATATTTCTATTTAAATTGATTGAATATTTGTTTCATTTTGTTGTTATTACGTCACTTGTCCAAGTTCAAATAACCAACAATCATTTAGTAATCATCATGTACACTTAGTTAGTTTCTAGTTCCAAGGCCTGAGTAACCAATCAACCAATTCATAACGTAAGTTCTAGATTGTTTGAGTGGTTCATCGGTCTTTTGAATTACCAAATAAATTTCATTATTATTATCCTTCTGACTAGCGGTCAGCTATTAAAATACCATTGAACTTGTAATGCATAATCCTTGAATTAAAATATGCATTCAACTTGATTTAAAGTTTGCTATGCTATTTGGTGATTGCCTCTTTAATAAATTAACCCGTAATGAAAACTAAGGGCTGATTGATTAAAATGTCAATCATCAAATTTCCAAAAATAATTTTCTTTTCACTTATTTATGTGTTAATTTATTCAGTTTCTATATCCGCGCTTATAACGCATCCCTGGTGCTTTAAAAATATAATAATTAAAGCGTTAGTTCACTACTCCATTCATACAATATCAATATCAATTCATCTACTCCGTTTTCTATGCAATGAATAAATGAATGATTACAGTTTTTTCTGTTTTCATAGTTTATTTACATAATTTCTCTACCGCATGCAGATAAACATCGAATAGTATCATTCCCAGATAGGCTGATTTTCTGGTTCTGGTAAAGAAGTTTAAGCTGCTCTTGTCTTTTGAAAGAGAGATTGGAACTGTTTAACCTTAATTGCTAGAATTTGAATCGATGCATATCTGGCTTGATCAGCCGTAATTTTTCCCATTATGACTTCAAAGTCATTAGATAGATCAACGATATTATTGTGGACGGTTAATGAGGAGCTTTGGTGGTGACTGAGCAGAGTCCAACTTTGACAAAGTCATACATATCTGAATTTTGATCATAACTTGATCACTGGTATATTGCTACTATTGATCAAGTTTGGTCACCTCCATACTGTGCCATTATCCAATCCCAATAATCTAATTTGAGTTGCAGCCATATCCATACCCTATCACTCCTATCTCAACTTATTTCATTAAAGCCAGAATCCTTTACATGGATTCGAAATCCTTTCTATGTCATATAGAGCTGGTGTCCTGATGCCATAAAATTTACAGCGGCAATATCCCTGTAATTCTTGATCTCTTGATAATAAATATCTGAGCTATTTAATTTACACCATTTGGGCGATTTCCTGTTAACTTGAAACTTCTGATCCGATCATCAACAAATTTGGTACTTATCATTGACAGGCTTTTGAGGTCATAGAGGTAAAATTAACACCTGGGTTGACCTGCTCGTCCAAACCCCATAGACTGTTGAGCTTTATAAACCCCTAGGTTTGCTTTCATAGCGTAACCATACTTTTTAGGTCATGACCTTGAAATAACCTTAGGGTCAAATTTGACATATTGGATCCAGATAACTCGACATTCTTATGATAATAGTTACCTTGAAGATGAGATTTTGTGAAGTCGAAGTTTAAACAATAGAAATCGATCCTAACATGTTCACCGCATGGATGGAGCTTACCTGCTTCATCTGCATGGATGGACCTTACCTGCTTCATCTGCATGGATGGAGCTTACCTGCTTCATCTGCATGGATGGACCTTACCTGCTTCATCTGCATGGATGGAGATGGGCGGGACAAAGCTAAAAGGGGATTAATCAATTTTAAGCCAATATTCTGGCTATTGGATTTTCTTGGTCCCATTTGGCAGAAAACAGTTGCTGCAATTAAGCATTAAGACTTGCAATGTAAATGTAAATAATTTTGCATATGCTGGTCAAATGGTCATCTTCTCTTGACTGGATAGATGGGTCCGATTTTTGTCCAGTATATTCACCACGTGCACAGGGAGAATAATAGCTCTTTATTATCCATTGTCAGAATGCCAGCCATTACAAATGTAATTAAGACAATGGCTCGGCCACAGATGGAATAGGTTTTTCTGTCTACAGTGCCAATACATTATTTATTAATTTTATTCGTGCCTACATCCTGAAATTATCTGAGCCAATATCTCACGAGTAATTATACTGTCTAGTATTAATTAATTTACGAAGTGTACATGCAGACACGACATAATTAATGAGCTTAGCCAGAGCCCATCAGACCTCTCTGGCAATCAACCCATCAAAAATTATTCAGATATTCTCTTATTTAGATAGATTGTTTGGTTAGCGTTGATATATCAATCAACTAAATGGCTCCTAATTAAGAGATGTGATATTTGTGACTTTATGAATAAGTTAACTATTTAGCAGTGTTAGTAGACGCCATGGTTTGGTGATTGTAAATCTATTCTCTGTTGTATTGTGTAGCTCGCCGGGTAGTGTCGGGCCGTTCCAATGTCTCATGTCGACTCGCCGCACCGCAAGTGCACGATGAGTGATGATGCTGGTTAGCATCTGATCTCGGGGTGACAGACCTTGAACGAGACTGACCTGCGGGAAACAAAAACCAGCTCCTAAGGCCGGTGGAACTCAATCGTTCCGGTGGGGCCGTGCGACCATTGTGGTGAACATTAAACACAAGTCTCATCCCAAGAATTTGTGTCACCAGTATGCCTATCCATAGCAATTTCGTGATCTATGGACTTACAATATTTGATTTGGTGACCTAAAAATATAAGTCTATACAATGCGTTTACCTAACTAATTAAACATATGCTAGATAAAACTACAGTAAGAGCATACGAAAATACCAGACATAGGGGCAGGTAGATGAACTTTTAAACATGGGGCTCCCGGAGGTACCACACAGACTCGTAGGTCCGCAGAGGTATCCCCACAAGGGAGGCTCCCGTACACGAGACATAGCTATTTAACTTAATATAAGTTACTATACCTCTAAGCTGAAAGGAAGAAGGCGAAGAAGACGAAAAAGGGATGTGCCTCACGTGGGCACTACTTCTAGTGCTAGTTTGGGTGAGGATTATTATCCTGGCATGGACCATCGTCGCCGAATCCTTGCGAGAGGCAAGTGCCTCACGCAGGCCTCCGTCTTGGGAAGGTGTTGCCATGGTTAAAGCGGGAGAAGAATAGTAGGCAAAAATGGGCCCACTCTAATATTTCAAACAAAAATGTGGTAGAAAGAAAAGACCATACCTAGTGAGATTATGACTATAGGGGTGCGTACTGTTTTACGTGAAGACGGAACGGAAGATTCCCGATGGATTCCTTCGTCATCGTCTTATGTGATTCCTAATATGCTGAGTTAGTAGTTGCCGCTTTATTTCTGCAGGCCTTCTGCTTTGCTTAATTCCTTTTAGTTGTTTTCAAAACAAGAATTAGTTTGGGCCGCAACTGGCCGATATCTACCTAGCTATTAGACACGGCTGTCATGGAGAACAGATGCCCGAGGACATCAATACTGTAGACAGAGCTCATACATGTTACTCAGTGGAATCTCCGAACTGGGTGTGAATCTGGACATTCCGCTTCGCAACCACATGAAACATTACAAGACATGGGTTACATTTCACGAAAGCATTATTAGGCCATATCTCCTATCGTTATGGTGGGGGTAAGAGAGACGAATGCACACAGTAAATGTCCTTCCCGTAAGGGCGTGGCAGATCTAAATATCATGGCCAGACATTTTAACAGAATTCGGTGAGAATACGTGTCTCTCCCGTCACCGGGTCCTATGGAACTAACCGTTTAACCTGTCGTTAGATTTATATACAAGTTGCCAGTTTTGCACTACGATGCGGGAGGATTGTCAGTAAATAAAATAATAATTAATACATGTGTTTTGGCAGTGCTTTCCTACATTGGCTTAAAGTACTATCTACTAAGTATCCGAAGATAGACGGGAGTGTATGTGATACCGTACCCTAGCCATCACCGCTCGGAAACCCCAATAGTTTCCCAGAGTCGGATCGGCCCATGGTGCGGATAGGGACATCCAAACAATTAAGAAGCCACAAGGCCAAGAGGAATAGGAAGAGAGACAAAATCTTAGAGTTATGAGTCTTACCGGAGTGCGGGGCTAGATTATCGCACTGCCGGAAGAGAAGAGTATATTACACAGTATGTAATGAAGAAAGTGTCTCTAATCATTTTGAACCTATCCTATCGAGCTGAATAGAAAAGGTTTAGCCGGTAGCAAGCATGCCCGGCTAAAAAGAGTTATAGCATGGACAGCGACCTCAGTGAAAAATTTTTGATGGCGGGAGAAAATGCTGCATATATAAATGTTGCGGTATAGTGTTTCCTACGTGCACTGCAGTCCTATATTTTCTATAACTAAGCAAAACAAGTTGACGGATGGCCACTGGCCATATATACACCTGTGCAAAAGTTAAGCACCACCCTATTTTTACGCACATGCGAGGGTATATTCATGTGCTATGAAGAAAGCAATAGCATAAACATTTATGTACCCATCCATCTTAGTGCAAGAGGTAATAATGCAACTAGAGGAATGCTGATTATGATGGTGGGGAAACACTGTATGTTTTTGTTTGAACTTGAAAACGAGGCCTGAATATGGTTACGTTGACACAACTGACAACTATTGCCCTACAGTTGACACACGTGGCTAGATTGTCATTAATGGTGTCTGAAAACGAAGTTTAACATCTGTGCACGAGTTTGAGACTGTCATTATTAATACCGGGTATATCCACCTTGTGCCTGGATGACGGCCTGGACACGACGTCTCATGCTGGTCACCAACCGACGGATAAGCCATTGTGGTATTCGTTGCCATTCAAGATGGAGTGCGTCTGTTAATTCCTGTAGGTGCTGCACAGGAGGATCCCTCCTTCTCACCATGTTTCCCAGAATGTCCCAGATATGCTCAATAGGGTTCATGTCAGGGCTCCTTGATGGCCATAGTAGGGTTTCGATGGCATTCTGGCGGAGGTATTCATGCACAGCTCTAGCACGATGTGGTCGGGCGTTGCCATCCATGAATATAGGGTGGGTTCCAGGTGCATGATTTACAAAATGAGGGACCACACCTCTATCCAGTATGGAATCTTGATATCTTTGTCCATTTAGTGTTCCAGGTACAGTCAACAGATCCAGCTTACAATCAAATGAGATGCACCCCCATATCATAACGGAACCTCCACCAAATGGAACATCTTCCATGGTGTTACGTTGGTCGTACGCCGTGCGTCTGGACCTCCATACACGAGTTCGACCATCTGTGGCATGAAGCAGGAACCGACTTTCATCGGACCAGTGTACCCGTCTCCAGGATCTCATGTTCCAGTGTCTTCTTTCGTTGCACCACCTCAGACGCTCCTCTTTGTGGTTTGCAGTGAGGAGAGGACGTCTGACAGGTCTCCTAGCTTTCATGCCAGCAGCATACAATCTCCTTTTGACGGTAGACATTGACACTCTATTGCGCGTTTCCCATTGCTGGCTGAGCACTCTGCTGTTGGTGAATGGAGATCTCCTAACAAGGCGTACTAGGGCTCGATCATCACGGGCAGTAGTCTTCTTCGGTCTTCCAGATCTAGGCCTGTCCTTCACCTCGTTAGTTTGCCCATGTTTTGCAATCAAACGACTGATTACAGTATGGTTAATGTTCAGCTGTCTGCCAATCTCTCTGCATGACATACCAGTGGTATGCATGCCTATGATTTGCCATTTCACACGATCACTTAACCTTCGTCTTGCCATAGCGGTTCACAATCAAGAGCTAATTCTCTCTGTACAAATAAACCACGGTCATGAACACAAAATTCCTAATCTTGTCGCCTAAATCTGTATGTAATGTTGTACACCTCAAACTGGACTTTTACATAACTGAACACGTGTGCTGTTTCCCGCCACGCACGGACATCAAGCGGCGTGAAGTCATGCATGCATGTGCATTTCGTACTTGGAATTATGTCAGCTAATGCGGGGACAAAAAGTATGGCAGCCTAGTTGTACCATCATGTTTCTACGTTCTATTGTTTTTGCTGGTGCTTAACTTTTGCACAGGTGTATACATACATAATCTAACCAGAACAAACAATACGGTGTCAAACGATTTATATATATATATTAATACAGGTCAACGAACCTACTATAGTGTGGTTAGCAACACATTGAAGAAAATGATAATAACTATTAACAAATACAGAAATTATAACTATCGGTCCTAAGACCATTACGGTTCCTTTTAGTCAAAACCTATATAGAGAAATAATTGAACTCTGGAGTATAGTTACTTGAATACTTGGTAGTCATTCCTAAGTTAGGCTACCATGTTACTGAAATTGATACGTCAATCCGTAGTTGATGTGAGATGATGCGCTCTCCGGAAGCTGGAAAGTTCCCGCAGGCTGGTTCCCGCAGGTTGGTCCTCGCGAGCTGCTGTCCGCAAACAAGATTCCCACAAGAACGTTCATGGTGGGGGAACATCGCTCAGCACTGTAAGCCTATTAGAATGTCTAACGAGCAGTCAGCAAAAGATACGATAGTACTACGTGGTGAAGAAAGTTCCCATACACCGATGGCACAGATGGAAGGTGTAAACAACGCGTCACAAGCGGGGGTTGTCAGAGGCAAACGAAGATACAAAATAAAGCTTCACAGTGCTGGGTACGTCAGCCAGCGCTGAAGACGCACCGGGCAAAGTGTACTTGCTGCGGTCGAAAGTTGAAAGAACCTACACGAATAGTGCGGCAGCAATTGAAATATCACCTTTAGGCGTGGTCGGCAGATTCGGCGAGTCATCCATTAAAGAACATCCTGCCTCTACATCTGTAGACTCACATATTCAGGCCGTAAAGGCCTCACCGCAAATTTGTGTTCCGAATGTAGCTGTTGTATTCGTGAACGATTATCAAAAGTTAAAAATTACTCCCGCAGATGGGGAGTTACAAAATTGTTTTAATGCGATGGGTTGGAGAACTTCACACTACGGGATAAAAACCCAACACATAGCGAAAGAAGACGTGTATCGCGCTTGATAGTGGTTGGTACAGCTACCAACCTGTTCGGCCCCTGGCCGAGGATGCTCTCGATCATCGGATCGCTTCTCCTTTTCTACTCCTCGCGACGTCACAGGCGCAGGCTCCATCCACTCATCGTTCAAGCAACAGCCAATCAGTGCGCAGCTAATAATAGCGCAGTCGAACGTTCTAGAACATTCTAGAAGCTTTGCGTCCACGTGGTTATGACGTCACGGCAATATTTTGAAGATAATCATGAAGAGTTTTTCCTGGATAACTCAGCCATTTCTCAACCGATTTTGAAATGGTTTACAGATTTGGAAAGCCCGTCGAATTCTGCCAGATTTAACGGGAACAGACAATCAATACAGATTACAGAGTACCAGCTCGGTACCCTAAAAGCGCCATCCTATCTAGGTCACAACTACGTGCTCCATAGAAACAGCATCCCGGCGCACACATGCGCCTAATGCGTTTTAACGAACTTAGTCGTTTTTCGACATGCTCTCTCTCTCCCATAGGCCTATATACGTTTATAGCTCTACCCAGAGGGGCGTGTTCAGGAAACGAATCGTAGACGGACGGCGCGTACCCAGTTTAGCTGGTATGGCCGGTACCCGACCGGTCGATCCGAAGTACACCTTTTCAGGTTGGTTGAAAATTCTCAATTAAAGCAAAGCGGTATTGTAGCATAAGTTAAGCTATGTTTTGCTGTTAAAATTACTTGCGTAGTGATAATAGGTACACTTACAACACGAGACCAGCTATAACGTAAATATTGATGTTGTTATTGATGTAGTTAACGTGATCAGCGCATTTAAATAGTACGCTTCAATAAAGAAAGTTGTGCTGCAATAATTTTAACAACATTATTATTTTCAAACTAAGTGCAGATGTTTCTATTTGTATTAGACAGCCTTAACGAGTTAACTTACCGGAAGAGTCATCTGTCAATGTTCAGTTCTCTTCATAGCGTGGTAACTGATTTGAATTATGGAAAGGTATTAGTATGTCGATATAAATAACTGAATACGTCTACGGTAGATGTTGCTTGTTATGTCACCATAAGGTTTTGCGCTATGTAGACACAATGGAACTTTCCACTTTATCCACCCATCATATGACGTCATAAACAACTACGTGATGTGTAGAATGACATCATAATGAATGACGTCAATATGACGTATATAAGTAGGCCTATGTCACGAACGCATATTTGAAGAGGGACTATGCGTTGTTGTACGAATTGTATGTCTTTCCTGTTTAATAAATATTAACGTAAAACCAGCATGACCATGCATATGACACAGCAATGGATCATACACTACACATGGTTGTCAATGGTCTCAATACTCCTCTACAGAGAGCCTTGGACATCATTGCACAATCCTTATAAATGTTCTAAATACTAATCTTAAAAAAGCAGGAGTGAGGATACTACAAAAGTCTGAGTGATCCAATGACCCAGGATGAGGACAAGAAACCATGGCCAATGAATAATAAGGAATGGGAGTAATATTTTCTTCGCATCGATGCTGTAAGCCATGTCACCATTGCCGCACTACTAAAGCCAAAGAAGCCAATCTGTGGTCAATTGTGCTCCTCAAAAGCATACGGAAAATCCTATCCAATGTTACCCTATGCTGCATCCGAGACAAGATCAATGGCCATCAATATGGCTGAACATTTATTGTATCGGGGCAATGCATGCGATCAGTAGTCATGTCCAAACACTCGAATTTCCACAAAATGTGTATTGACATGTCACTAGTCTTCGACAAAATTAAACGCCCAAAGATCCTATATGTACTACACCAGGTCAGTTGCAATGAAGATGAGCTGTGACTAGTGAGACTACTAGATGCAGAGATCAAGCTGAGCATACGAAGTCTCCAGAGTTTGAAACATCAATCGGCTCCTCACAGGGGGATGGTCACAAACTTTTTACATGCTACCTTGCTGCAGCATTGAAATATGTTCAGGAAACTTATACAAGACCAAATCCACCATAATGGTTATGCCTCTAGAGATAGAATATGGCGCTGATGTGGACCTCATAGACGAGGAAATGAAACCCTTTGACGAATTGTTCACATTAGCTGCTGGCAAACTAAAAAAATGAGAATCTCTTTATAAATGAATCCGAAACAGAGTTCACCCATTGTTGCGAGCTGCATCATGGAAATATATCTTTCCAGATTTCTGAAAGCTGCGGATTCATAGATCAAAGATGACCTTGACAAAAAGAATAAGCTACACAGTGCAACATGCATATCCTTGATACTGTAAAACTGTAAGAGCTGGTAGGATCCAAAGGCAGTTCTAGAAAAACTTAATGCCTGCCAGCTGCAGAATATCACTGTACATAATTTCCAATGATGCACTATACAAAATGTGTAGTACATCGCCGCTCTCCAAAAAGGTTGCTCACCAAATATGTTTGGCCACGTGCTAAAGATGTCAGAACACACAGCCACACAGAAAATCTCGGAATGCGCTCTACATGGAGGCAGTAAATATAAAGTCAGTAAAATACGTCATTTCCTATATCTGCTAAGCATGCTGCTAGGTGACCGCAAGTAAACAGGCATCGGTACACTGATTTAAAAAATGGCAGCTGCAGGGTATTTCCACTACAACAGCCATAGAATGCAATAATCATACATCGTACAGTAATGATATTGACCACATAACTTCATCGATATGCTTCAATATTGATCTAATTTAACAGAAATTGCGTGCAGAAGGAGAACATTAAATGCAATTTTTTAACAGAGCGATTGATGTTGATCATGTCTATTTTATTACAGTTATGGATTCTGCAGTTTATAAATGACACTGATTCCCTAATAATCTGTTTGACATAAGTTTTATTTGACACGATGATTTCACTAATATGTCCTCACACTGGCTCATTTGGTGCTGAAATTATTCCATTTCATCCCATTTTATCAGTTTGCCATATACAAGAAGGATTGTCTCCAAACACATATAACTGAAAGATACATTATTGGTTTCTGTCATTTCAATTCATTGGTTTATCATTCCTCAAATATAATCATGCCAGGAGAAAAGGAACACAGAAACATTTCTCCAATACCCGCGTTGTTAACACTGTTGCTGAAAGCTCTTGTTCTTGTGATTATGCGTTTGAGTCCAGGATTTGCACACGCTTGCACCCAAGTTTGGCGAAGATCGCTCTGGTAGAACTAGAATTATCGAAAAGATGTTTTCAGAAAAGAGTAAATAAGGAGGAAGAAGTAGAAGAAGAAGAAGAAGAAGAAGAAGAAGAAGATGATGATGATGATGATGATGATGATGCAGAAGAGGAAACAATCGATTCTCGCATTAACCCTTGCATCTAGCGACACTGGGGAAACAGCTTTTTATTCAAAACGAGGCTATATAAAGTATTTAATATGATGTCTTTCTACTGTCAACAGTTTTGTGCCCTTCATTGAGGCAATACATGATATTGATATATGATATAGCTTCAATTATTTGTTTAAAGTTTAGTTCAAAATTGCCATGAAATTGACAATTGTCGGTGTTAATATGATAGCCTAGTGGGCACTCTGTTTATCTGGAAGATAAATAAATAACAAATATCTACGAAGAGTGGTTGTCTTGCTTAGTCGGGTTTAAACATCCCAAACGCTTCTCTGGAATCGGAAATCTTTCCTTTTCGAAAACCTGACTTCCTTGTTCTCTGTTAGCTTTAATTTGATGAGCTCTTCAAGTGGAAATGTTATTCTAGACACTAGCTGTTGTACATAGAAGATGTATTCGACTCCTTCCTTGGGAATCATATGACAATCACATTGATCATAGCCATCTATAGCAGCCAGCAGATGAGTTAAGATGAAACAAGGCTAAACATCAATTCATCCCACGGTTCACTGAGCATGTTTATCGCTTTTATACTTTAAGGTGTAATAGCTGCAATCACGTTGATTATTTTGAAAACTAATTAACTGAACACCAGTAGTGACATGTGTAGCAACGAGATGCAGGCAAATTGTTTTCTAGATATTCAGCATGTTTCAAATTTAGCTGGTTTGATGTGAAGTCCCTGAGAATGCAGCATGTAAAGGCATAAAGTAAATGTTGATCAATATTTATACCAGTTTGCCATCTGGCTAGAGGAGAACGTGTGGCCTGAGAAGAGCGTCTGGCCAGATGACAAGGTCTGCCAAGATGATAACGATGTATAGAGAATAAGTTTTTCAATATGTTTCAAGGTTGATATAATTTAGCAGAAATTCCAATCTATCGTCTGTGTCAGGAAAACTATAAATAAATCTTTGTCATATCCATGTTATTATTTCGGCGGTGTCAGTTTATAAATGGCAATGCTTTTTGCATTCTTCTGTATCTTTATGTTTATACCAATCTCTTGCACTAATCTGTTAAAACAATGGACTGTTACATTTTTAGCTATGCCCCGCCCATCACTAGCTAAGCTCCACCCACACCTCGCCGTGTTGGGATTGATCGATCCCCGAATGCCCTAACTATTAACTTCCTGAAAACTATAAAGGGAAGCTGTTGAATATTTTGAAACTAATTTGACTGGGTGCTGTTGCTGCCTATGGCAGCAACACCGCCCAGTCAAATTAGTTTCAAAATATTCAACAGAATATTTATTAAATAGTAACGGCAAAGAATTTGTACAGCAACGCATAGACCGTCTTCAAATATGCGTTCGTGACGTACTTATCGACGTTATTCATGACGTCATTCATTATGCTGTCATTGTACACATCACGCAGTTCATTATGACGTCATATGATGGGTGTGTACTCTCGAAAGGTGAATTTGAATTTGCTATGTCAATGTGATTTGATGGTTTGCTGTATCCCATCTATGCTATATAGTTAATGTTTTATTTTACCAAACATTACCATGAACATTAACAGCTTCGATTGAATCCATTACCAGTTACTCAGCATTTGCCACATTCATGTGAGCTATCTCTCTTAATTTGGACATTTGTTATTTGTTACAAGATTGAGAATTCGCCTCAGGAAAATATTATTCAAATCATTGATTAATCTGTTACATTGGATTATATGTTCAATGGGAGACTGACATTGTGCGTGGTGTTTACACATTCCTGATCTGGAACATTAGAAATCAGTTTGTGTACCTTCATCTCTCTGGTCATATATGTATTCCCTGTAGGTTAGCCATACTTTGTTTAGACTTTCGAGTGGAAATTGTAATCTAGATTTGTATATATTGCTATGGGTTTATATAGTTTGCTATATAAGTTTTCTCATTTAATTATTACACCTCAGAGCCGACAGTAGATGAGGCGAGGTGAAGTAAAGCTAACAGCAACTCATTTCAATACAGAGGTTGTAGACAATAAATAGTATTAACGATGCTTTAGCTACACGTCTATTGAGTATTCTTAAAAACAGATGGGCTGATTGTTGATGATTTAGGCAATGTATGTCGTAGTCAGTCTACTTGTTTGACGAGATACTCAGGAAGTTTCTTTTTTGCTCACTTGACACTAATCTACGCATCCGCCTAACTTTCCATTCATACGTATATATAAGACCCGACTACACCATACTCATGAAGATGTGGCTATATATTCATCTCATATAGATGAATACAGACTGTCTCGTTTTTGGACCTACGCCATATTTACATATATTTCACACTTAAGTACACTAATGACCCTGGTTACAGGCCGGCCAGATGAGAATGCCGGTCCAGAGGAGATCGCCTGCACAAAGGATAACTACTCCGAGAACTACCCATAGAGGAGAACGTCTGCCCAGACGAGAACGTTGTAAAGTAAGTAATGTCTTCGATATAGCTATGGGTTGAGATAATTTTCCAGAATTATCGATAAGTGATAAGATAAGTGATAACATATTGTCTGAACTGTGCATGTTCTTTTGGCACATTGATGTAGATCGGATCTACTTTATTACATTCATTTCAGGTTACAAATGACAATGAGTTATTCCTGTATGGAATAGTTACTTTTAGAATTTTACCTTTTAATCTATATTGATAAATGCTCTATTGCCATAGATGATTGCGCCACTGCCTCTGACTTCTACATGTCTAAAGTTAAGCCATTTCATAATATATCCTCGATTTGACATTTATGAGAACTACGCCAATATTTAGAAACAGTTTGACTTGAAGATGTTCAAGCTGATCATAGCTGCCCAACTGCCAGAATGAGCTGCCTACTTGGGCATGCTGTCAAATGCCATAGATTACTTACTAGAGTGTGTGTGGGAAAGTTGGACGATATTAGCTGTAATCAATTGGAGCAACCAATTAATGACTCGGCCCTATATGAAACAATGATGGTTGATCCGGATTAACTAGTCACCTGAGTAAAGTTACCTGGGTAGTCAATCAAATATTGGATGACTTCAGGGTGTTGAGATAGGAGGGAGGGATAGAGGGCAATTAATTAGAGAAGCAACATAGAGATAACACTTTGACTGAAGTTGAGTAATATAAAGATATGTAGGCACACAGATCTGCAAGACTGTTTAGCTTACATATCAGTGGATGAATCAAATTTTAGCTAGGCCCTGCCCAGTTCTATCTATGCTCCGGCCATGCTTTACCCGTTTTGGGATAGATTGAACCATGAATTCCCAGACTCCCAATATCAATGTAACTATATAGGTTAGCTGTTGAATAATTTGAAACTAATTTGATTGAATGATAGACAAATTAGTTTCAAAATAGTCAGCAGAATAGTTATTAAGTAGTAAAGACAAATGACACATTATTAAAGGTTCATAACGAACTTAGCTTGGATAGGGACCCAGGCCAAGTTAGCTTCAAAATATTACAATAGAATATTATTAAGTAGTAAATACATACAATTCATACACATAACGGACTATTAAAAGTTCATGACGAACATAGCCACGTCCGTCAGTACGCATTTTGATTAAGACATCAGCCTACATGTGCCGTAATTCATTATGACGTCATATACTTGAGTGCTAAATTGGATTCATTAATTTAATGTCATGTAGTGAAATGTGTATAACTTAGGCGTGAATATGTTGCGTCTTTCGTGCGTCCTGCATCACCGTCTCAATACGTATTTGTTATGTTACAAAAGCTCCACGCGCACAGCTTTAAAGCGCATGGACTGATGTAGATTCTCAGTACAATTATTATTTGGCTGGACAATGATGAATGGCATGTTCGCTACGAGGTGACCATTCTTGTCACGCGATATGCTCATTTGGAACGATGAACTGATTATTGTCTGTTTACTTTCTTAAGTTTTCTATCTGTCACAAGATCGTAATTTAAGCTGGAATACATATTCTTTCGCAGTAGCTGGACGTTAGTAAAAAGGATAGTTTGTTTCATGGGATTGAACACATGCTTACATGCTTCTGCGATGTGACGTAAAGTGAATCCGTCAAAATGTCAACCAGCAACACCATCCAGTATTATTCCTCATGGCCAGTAACTCGTAATGAATGCGACAGCATGTAGTTGAGTCTGCTGATAACGTTGTGTTGTGTTCCAGATGACGGTGAGCAAGGAGGTGTATGGTATACACACTTTAGAACAAATCCTCTGATGACGCTGATGATGTGAGTGATTCCGTGGATCGGAACATCCAGACCACAACTGATAGCCCTCCCCGCCCACCGCCACCCCAACATCTCTGTGTCAAAGGTAAGTTCAATTCTCTTTCTAATCACAATCGAAATGTGATTTATTTGCTTGAAAATCAACCTATGCAACACTGGTCTGTTACTTCAACCGTGCTTGCTGCTACTATGGAGTACTTCCGGACGTATAGCCTAAAGCGTCCACATCTTCAATCATCAGGCAATCCCCAAATGCTGGCTTCCATGATGTGTGTGAATAGGGTATAATGAATTACACTAATAACGTCCGCAATTCTCTAATTATCTTCTCTAAGATAACATGTTAGTAGAAAATTGGAATTGGAGTAATAAAACGCGCATTGGAAGTTGTAGAGGACGCATTATCCTCTACAACTTCTATTGTGCGTTTTATTATTTGCCATATACTGTCGTAAAACAAGTACTGGTTAAAAGGAGGCAATGCGTGCGTGCCTACGTGCGTGCGTGCGTGCGTGTGTGCGTGCATGTAACATTGGCATGTTATTCTTCCATGGGAGCTACTACCATTGATTGGATTGGAAGACGTAGAAACAATAACTTTTCCACCATCCACCATCAGCTTCATCAAGCATTTCATGGACGCTGGATTCAAATAAGGCGTGTGGAAAGCGCAGTGAATATTGTATACACAGAGGTATAGTGAACGTGGTAGCTCACAGGCACAAAAAACAATAATAAAAGTTGTTAATATGTCAATTTGTGTAAGAAACTATAACATACATCAAACTAAAACGAATAACCCAGTCACCAAGGGATCTCAGAAAGGCGAAGATAGCCTAAGACGGCAACAACTAAATGTCAAATATGTCACAACATAATGTCGTATTGAAGATAAAGGCTAATCCATTGGTTGTAGATATTATTGTTATATGTCTAAGCAGAAACCACTGTAATGCCATAGGGACAACCTACATCAATTTGACAGACATACACCTCGGCAGATGACAGATTGTCAGATCTCGGTATTTTTAGCAAGTTATATCAATCGTTTCGAAGATATTCGCCATATTAACATTCTATTTTGACAGCTGTTCTCTTCTGGCAGATGTTCTCTTCTGGACAACCGATCTTCTCAGAGCACGCTGATGTTCTCATTTAGTCTAATATTCTCCTGTCGGCAGACGGTCTCCTCTGCGCAGGCGATCTACTCTGGTCACATGTTCTCCTCTGTCAGATATTCTCCTCTGGGCAGACATTCACCTGTGAGTAGATATTCTCCTCTGGGTAGACGTTCTCCTCTGGGCAGACAATCTCCTCTGGAGAGGCGATCTATTCTGGGCAGATGATTTCCTCTCAGCAGACATTATGCTGTGGACAGATGATCTCATGCGGGCAGACGTTATCATATGGGCAGACGTGTCCCTCTAGGCAGACGCCCTCCCCTTAGCAGACGTTCTCCTGTGAATAGACATTGTCCTATGGGCAGACGCTCTCCTCTTTGCAGATATTCTCCTGTGGGCAGACACTCTCTTGTTGGGCAAGTGAACTCCTCTGGGCGGACATTCTTATATCGAAAGCCTCTCTTCTTGGAAAATGTTCTCCTCTAGCCAGATATTCTCCTGTTGGCAGACGACGATCAGGTGCATACTACATTTACTATGTACCGTCTACATTTACATCCCCAATTCTTAGACACTTTGTTTCAAGCGAGGTAATGAACCTTTCTATTTTTAGCTATGCCCATCCCATCTCTAGCTAAGCTCCACCCACACCTCGCTCGTGTTGGGATCGATCGATCTCTGAACACCCTGACTATTAATTTCAAAAAAACTACACCAAAGGCTGCAACAGCGCCCAGTCAAATTAGTTTCAAAATATTCAACAGCATGTTTATTAAATAGCAAAGAATTACAAAGACATACAATCCATACAACGTGTCGGACCATTTGAGATTTGCTGACGGTCTCTATAGAACCCTTTGTGATGTAATGATTATGACGTTATCATGCATGTGCTGAGCGGATTATGACGTCATACGAGGTCTGATAATGGATGGATACTCTGGAAAGGTGAATTATTAAACATACTGAACATCTTGTTAATCAGCTTGACTGAAAACTATCACGATCAAGATCGACTTTCATTGGAATTATTTTTCAAATTTCTCAATAGATGTGTAGCTAAACATATGTAATTTTAAAATTAGTCTATTAACTTTAAACTCAGAAGTGGAATGGGTTGACGTTGGCCTTGCTTCACCTCACTTCATGTACTGTGTGCCGAGAATTGTGAATATCGAATGACAAAACCTCGAAGTATGATGCAATGCTAAGTTGCTATATCGCATCTGATCGTCACCCGATTACATAGAATGAAGGCAGATATGCCTCCAGGATACTATAGTTGGCATATAAAATAAAACTCCACTCAACCAGATAATCGAATTAAAATAGACAGAAATGGACGAAGTCCGGTTATCGATAAGATGAGAAACAATCCTGATTATTTGCGTTCCGAAGAACAATTCTAATTATGTAGGCGTATGCACAAACAATTAAGCAGATTTCTCGTCGAAAATAATGAGTAATAGTTAAGCCTTTAATTTGAATATTAATTTGATATGAGACAGTCAAAGCTCCAACTCGTTACTGGTTCATATAAATATATTGATCTATCAGTAGTTAGTATTAGACAGTCAGGAAATGAGAGTGTTCACGCTATGGCTTCAGTTGAGAAGACCTCTCCTATCATCTATGGCTTCTTGACCGACATTTCTAAAGGGCGTTGGCCGGAAAGTTCACACTGCCAAGGACCCTCACTGATATGGCGTCGTGGGCCAAGAATCCAAGGCCGCTACATAAGAAGTATGCAAGGGCCGCCCTCAATGCAACAAAAAAGTTAATACCAGTAATAATTAGCTTTATGTAGTAAAAATACTCTGAAAACGAGCGCTCGTGCATTGTTGTACCTTGATAATGCATGTTATCAGGCCGGTGCTGTGCCTATACTGCGTCAATATGGTTCGGTATTGGCCCAGTATGCATACCGACCCTCGCAGGCGATCATATGAAAATAGATCTGTTACTATTATTAGCAGATGGTGAAACTGGACCCGCTCCAGGCCATGTGGAGGAATATTTGACGATAACTGATTATATGTGTCTGTTTTTCCTCTGCTCTGGAGGCTGCATGAAAATCGCAGAGTAGCTTCAAGTTGAACGCGTGCTCATCAATCAGCGTTTGTTTGAATTTGAATGATAAATATGGACGTTTATTATGTATTCCCTTTATAGCCATGCGGGTTGTGAGACTTCAACCAAGTCTTTTTCCGAGTTGATTATCTACATTACAGACATGTGATATTGGCTGTGAAATTGCTTCTAGTATGATCCTGTATCACCAGTAACAGCACGCAATCTCGGAGATTATAAGGGTATGGGCAAATATCGTGATATCAACGAAAGAAAACAAAAGTAACATAACCAGCTACTGTCTCGCAGGTAGGCTCCATGATAAAAGAGCTGCTATTATTATTAGCAGACGGTGGTATTCTAGGAAATTGTAAAATCTGGACTTGCTCGAGGACATGAGGGAAATTTGACGATACATGATTATCTGTATTTGGGGTTTTTTTCTCTACTCTTGAGGCTGCATGCAAATCGCAGAATAGCTTCAGGTTGAATGCGTGGTCATCAATCAGTGATTGTTTGAGTTTGAATGATATGATTATGAATGTTTATTATACATTTCCTTTATAGCCATGCAGGTTGAATGAAATCAACGGGTTTTTTCGAGTTGATTATCTTTATTACAGAGATATGATATTGGCCATGAAATTGCTCCTAGTCTAGTCCTATATCGCCAGTAACAGCACGCAATTTCGGAGATGCTTCCTGTTTCTATGGGACATAATCGATGTTGTTATAAAAACCTGAGAGAATTGAGGTGACAACCAGCTATAAATAGGTTCGACACTAATTAGTAACCAATGTAACAAGTGTAATTCTATTTTAAAATTAATTTTTTCTGTATAAAATACAGTGGACATCATGCAATGGTTCCAAGCAGGAAATTCTCTTGAATTATTCCTGACGTGCAAATGGAAATTTCATTCGGATTCTGTCAGCCTGACTGAAGCACTTTTATCCTGCAAGATTGCCATTGATAATATGGTGTTTTATTATTAGCACACAACGGCAGTGATTCAGACAATCAGGGCATAAAATAACATATACACATGTTCGCCAGGTGTCTAATCAGCATGTGACTCTAGCTCACCTTGAATGAATATGACAATGGTGAGTGCGTATAGCTCACCATGAATAGATATGGCAATGGTGAGTGAGTATAATTTACCTTGACTAGATAGGACAGAATAGATATGACAATGGTGAATGCATATAGCGCACCTTGAAAAAATATGACAATGGTGAGTGTATATAGCTTACCATGAATAGATATGACAATGGTGAGTGTATATAGCTCCCGTTGAATAGATATAATAATGGTGAGTGAGTATAACTCACCTTGAATTGATATGACAATGGTGAGTGAGTATAGCTCACATTGAATAGATATGCCAATGGTGAGTGAATATAGCTCACCTTGAATAGATATGACAATGGTGAGTGAGTATAACTTCCCTTGAATAGATATGACAATGGTGAGTGAGTATAACTCACCTTGAATTGGTATGACAATGGTGAGTGAATATAGCTCACCATAAATAGATATGACAATGGTGAGTGCACATAGCTTACCTTGAATATATCTGACAATCGTGAGTGAATATAGCTTACCTTGAATTTATATGATAATGATGAGTGTATATAGCATTCCTGTAATAGATATGACAATGGTTAGTGAGTATAGCTCACCATGAATATATATGACAATGGTGAGTGAGTACAGCTCACCTTGAATAGATATGACAATGGTGAGTGAGTACAGCTCACCTTGAATTGATATGACGATTGTGAGTGGGTATAGCTCACATTGAATAGATATGACAATGGTGAGTGAGTATAGCTAACCATGATTAGAGATGACAATAGTGAGCTAGTATAACTCACCGTAAATAGATATGACAACGATGAGTGAATATAGCTCACCTTGAATAGATATGACAATGGTGAGAGCCTAATACTCTGATTGTCTACAAGTAAGCAAGGTCTTGTGAAAGCCTATTCAATGTGTGCTCATCCAGGTATCGTCTCCATTTTCTATGATTTCACAAAATCGGCACTGATGGCAGAACTCGGCTTGGAATGCAGTAGCCGGACCTTAGAGGAAACCTATACTTCACTTTCTGGCTCAGTATGCTTCAGAAATTACCATAATGCGAATCCATGAAAATGTCGACCAGCGAGAAAATCAAGACATATTTCCTCGTCTGATAACTTGGCACTGACTTTTTAAAAGCATTTTCCTGATTACGATTGTGTTCCAGTTATTCCTTGCCTGGGACTAGTATGTGTGGAATTCATCACACTGACACATCCCATGATGCCGTCAATGAAGCAATGAATACGATGCTCACAACTACGACTGGCAACCTGTGATAACTCAATACCAGAATTAAACCCGCTTTTCTTTCTAATCGAATGGGAAATTAATCGGATTTATTTGGGCGAAAGTCAATCAGTGTAACGCTGGTTTGTCACAATGCTAAGATTGCTTCTACTACAGATTACTTAGAAAGACAAAAAGCATCCTCATCTCCCAGCAGTTGCTTCAACTGACATCCGCGAGAAGCTGGATTCAATACAGACCTATATGAATCATTGCGGATGCTGTGAATTAGAAAACTCTGGTCAAAGATGTTTTCTCTAAGATAATAATCGACAGCTATATGCTGACATCTCAGAGCTTAAAGAATCTTGTAGAAATGTCGTCCTTTATGTCAAACAGTAGACTGAATTTATAGCTATACATATACAGCAGCTGAATCGTATAACGAGTTTGGCAAACGAAACCATATTTGAAACACAGGTAGTAAAACAGCTTTAAATCATCATCTCATTCACCGGCTTTTTACGGAAAATTCGTCTTATTTTATACTCTTGGAATGAATATGTCGTCGTTTGTCAATAATCTTTGGAACAATAATGTCCAGTTCAAGACTAGTTCACGAAACACATTTAAGTGGATGACTTATGGGGCTCAAATAACATATACCGAACGCCAGGTAGTCATAGTACACACTCTGCCAGCTCTCTTAACCGTCTCACTGCTGCAAGCGATCAGCCAATAATTTAAATGGGCAATATCTCTGGACCCGCTAATAGACTGAAAGTTGTTACTGGCTTAGTATATACAGAGTTAAACACCGTTGATAGTTTAGTCTGAAGAAATTCAGCAGACAGACAGCTTAAAGCAGATAATAACCGCCTTCAGAAACGTTGATTTAATACACCAGACCTTTTATGGTGAAGAGTAAAGACTGACAAATGTTTTATGAGATGTTAATTCTGACTCTAATTGTACTAAGCCTATGTCACATATGCCATTTTAACCATTGCAATCCTTTACTCTCCGGTTCATACCAGGTCAGGAGGAGCTATCTACAAAAACATGTCGTCGAAGCCGATGTGCGCTGGTTATAGTTTGTAGGAAAGTTTTACGATAGTGCAAATTAAATATGATATAGGGAAATGTGTAAACTTTAGGAATGAATATGTCGCCTGTATCACCTTCTCAATACTCGTCAGTTCTATACAACGAGCTACAAAACACATTTTGAGAACACATGGATCTATACGAATTCTCAATACAATTATTATTTGGCTGGACAATGATGGATGGCATGTTCGTTGTGAGGTGATCATTCTTGTCACGCGACATTCTCATTTGGAACTATGGGCTGATTATTGCCTGGAAATTTGAGCACGTGTATGTCACGCGGATGTCTTAGCAGCTATCTTTGAATATACAATAGGAGATTATGTGTCCAAGCCAAAGTTTCATGAAAATTGAAATTTGTTAACATCGAAGATATTACAGGATAGCCATTGGTATCTGAACACAGCCTTTATTGCCATTCCCGGCTTTTAGTGGAAACTATTGTTTCATGTATATGCTTTCACCATTGTGAAATTACAGAATATATGTGAATTCATGAAAATGTCGATCAGTAACAAAATCCAATATTATTTTCAAAATCTGATTAGTTGATAAGAGTATCTAGTTGATTGCGTCGATGCGGAGTCGACCCTGACTACGCTTGTGCATTGAATATCTCCTGATGACGCCACTGTTTACTTGGTTAGGATGCTCCCGACCATAACTGACAGCCTGGGACATCTCAGCACCATCATTAAAGGCACTTTTCATTCGAAATGTGATTTATTTGCGTGAAAATCAATCTATTCCACACAGCCCTGCTACCCCACCATGGATTATTCTAAGAAATAAAACGTCCACTTCTCCCATCATCAGGTTCATCACACAATCCCCTGAATACTGGTTTCAACAGCGGTTGTGAATAATGGCCACTGAATTAAACTGAAAGAATAAGAAAAAAGAATCAATAACGCAGCCCAGAATTGACACAGAACAGTACCACTTCTATTAGGAGTAACTGAGTAGTTCTAATAAAGAGAGAAACCAATAATTGCTGTTCCATGTGGCAGTTCTTTTCCAAGATGTAGTTCAGAAAGTGTAAGCTGTACTAATATCAATATTCATGAATTCATCATTTTAGGGACCATTAAATTACCATGTTATCCATCATTTGATATATAATGTTAAATAACCCAGTAAGTTAACTGTAGGCAGGGGTTTTGGCTGATATCAGGGGCATAGAAAAGTATTTTGACATGGGTAGAGCTAAACTCTGTGCTGGGCCAAAATTTAGGAGGCGCAATTGGGATATACTATGGAACGGAATATAATGGGTGGGAGGGGTATGGCGGCTATCGCTGTTCCTACGCCTATGGTTGACATTATCAGACTCTAGGCAGGATATATGGCTAGCAGTGCTAGACTGTAGGCACGAGTCGTGACTGACATTATCGGAGTGTGACCAGGAGTTGTGGTTGACAGTATCAGTCGGTAGCCATGGGTTGTGATGAGCGTGTCAGACAATAGACAGGACGTGTTACTAAAACTGACGCAGCTGAACCGCAAAAGGAGATTGTCAAACTACACGCAATCCAGTACAATAAATTAACAAGAGTATTCAGAAATTGCAGACCTTACGACCGACCGACCGACCGACCGACCGACCGACCGACCGACCGACCGACCGACAGACCGACCGACCGACAGACAGACAGACAGACAGACAGACGGCCAGGCAGGCAGGCAGGAAAACAAGCAGGCATGCATACAGACAGGCATGCAAGCAGACAGACAGGCAAGCAGACGGACATGCAAGTAGACAGGCAGGCAGGCAGGCAGGCAGGCAGGCAGGCAGGCAGGCAGGCAGGCAGGCAGGCAGGCAGGCAGGCAGGCAGGCAGGCAGGCAGGCAGGCAGGCAGGCAGGCAGGCAGGCAGGCAGGCAGGCACTGTCTATGGCTTCCTGACAGACCGCTACAAAGGTCGTGAAACACATTAATTCCCAGATACTTCACACTGGCAGGAATCTTCACTAATATGGCATCGTGAAAAGGTGGACATGGAATCCAAGGCCGCTTGATAAAATATAAAATATGCAAGATCACGTCTTCAGTGCAAGATAAACGTCAATAACAGTAATGATTAGCTTTAAGTATTAGAATAAACAGAAAATGGGCGCTCGTTCTTTATACGCCATATCTTGTTATATTGACGAAAGAAAAGTAACGTATCCAACTACTGTCTCGCAGGTAATCTCCATGATAAAAGATCTGGTGCTATAGTAGCAGACGGTGATATTCTAGAAAATGTTGAAATCTTGTCTCGCTCAAGGACATGTGGGATATCTGACGATAACTGATGATCATTATGTGTCATGTTTTCACTGCTATGGAGGCTGTTTGCAGATCACGGAGTGAAATGCTGTTGACTACTTCGTCACTTATCAACCTATGTTTGAATAATGGTTATTGACTTTTATTAGCCGTTTACTTTATGACCACACATGCTTCACATGCTTACTGACTTTTCTTTCGAGTTGATTGTTTACGTTACAGGCACGTGATAGTGACCGTGAAATTGTTCCTAATATGGTCGTGTCTCAACGGTAACATTGTGCAATCTCTGAGGTGTCTCCTGCTCCCTGGGGAATGGAGGTGATAACCACTTATAAATACGTTCTGCACTAATTAATCTACCGTGTAATTATATTGTAAAACTGTTCTCTGTGTAAAATAGTGCGTAAATCGTTTCATACTTCCAGGTGGAAACATCATTTAAATCAATTTATCCGCAACACATGTACATTTAGCCAATACTTAGCTGCTGAATTGCCGAGAATTAACTACTAACTTCAACAGAATTATTGAGGAACACGTCACTCGTTCTTTTCTTAGTCCGACGTTTGTCAAAGTGTGTGGTAGAATTCAATGACCATATCCAACGACGGTTCTGCCTGTTAAATAAAGAAAAACATAATTACTAATAATAGTATACGGTTGCGGCGTCTTCACCATGGTTCACCTGCAGACTGTTTTATTGCTCGAGTTCTTGGTGATGCAAGTCCTGGCTAACGGAAGGGCTAAAGCAACGGACTCATTCATCCTTGTCGAAGCCAGTGAGAAGACCCAGTGTCCAGAGTGGAATGGCTTCAACAATTGATTGGCCAGAGAAGGGCATGCAATGGATCGAAATCACTTCTTCCTTTATACACACCAAAGCAGGTGGGGTAGGATATCATAGTATTTACGTGTGACAAAACCTGTATTGGACTGCTGTCAAGATATCTTGGGCACAACCGGGCAGATTCACCTATATGTTGATACGTCTTGGTGGAATGCACTTCCCCCATGAACTTTATTGGCTTTGTCGAAACGCTGATGACAGAAGAGGGTCTGTGCCTTTGTGATTTTGATAGTGTTGAACATATTTTGCTAGGGATGACGTGTTCTTAGAATGTCCATGCAGTGAGACTGCTCATAGACGAGGTTATACTGGATATTATCCAAGGAGCATTTGATCAGGATGATATGATGTGTGGAGTGGCATGCAGAAAACAGCTGAAGCACAAAGCTCTGTCTAGATTTACTCCTCATACTAGTTTTTTTCATGATTCTATTCTACAGATCTGAATGTGAAGCAGGCTGATCATTATACTTACGTCCAATGAGTTACCTGATCACATACTATTTCGCAGTGGAGGGTGAAATCTATGCTCATTGTGGTTTATGCTACTTTCGACAATCTGATGTAATGTTTGGTGAAATTTGTAGAAATCTTTTTGAAGTGGAACATGTGACTCGTCATCTCCCACCGGGACTTGGAATAGTATATGGGTAGGTATACTTATTGAAACCACCACTTTGAGGTATGGCAAAGGTCTCATCATGGTCTTCTTGTCATAACATTTGTAAAGAAATTCGGAGTCAGATCCAGGATCCGGGTGTGGGTTTGTGTGTACTCCTTTCCCGGCCTGATAACCGGATTGGAGTTCTCGCGTATTCTACGCCATCCTTGCACACACGGGACAGATGCTATTACCAGCACTACATGTCAGATGTACTTGAAACTGCACCAAATTAGTTTTTAAATGAATAAATGGCGTTTCATTTATAGTGTGCACTTAGTTTTATTAATGTAGAATTTATTGGGAATTTCGAATCTGCAAACCGTTTTTAGATCTGTGCTGTAGTTAGAGAGTTATATGAGATTGAAGTTTCCAGCCGCCTCTCTTGAAGATGGGATGATTCCTGGACACGCCAAACATTAGCAATGTGACCTATGGCCTGGTTCATTCCTGGTGTCTGATTGGGGCTTTGTCTCGATTTCCCACTTTTTTGGAAGTTAAAAGGCGTCCAGTATAAATAGGCCTGATTCGGTAATTCCACGTGTTTTTCTTGCGTAAGTTTGATTGCCAGTACATGTGTGGAGAGTTGACAACTTTCCAACAGTGGGCGTTTCGTTTTAATATGAGTCAGACTGCAGTCATCTCGCTATATGGATACCATCCCACCTCCCCATATCGTGATCAGCTGCATGCCTCACAAGTTTGGTACGATAGAACTATAGAGTTGGCGCTACGAATGGAAGAATTAACTGTATTGTGCTGATAACGTTTCACAGTTATAGTTCTTTTGGCAATGTGCGCTACAGATGGCACATTGGCGTCTTTATATACTTGTTAGGTGCACCTGAACTTGTTGGGCTGATTGTGGCCCTTATTTGATCAAGAAAACGGAAACTGAAAGACTCGTTTGCCGGACCTGCTCTAATTTAAGAGAGACTCACTCTCTAGTAGAACTTTCCGAGTCACTGTAGTCTGCTGCACATACAGAAAACGGACCACTGCAATGCAGTATTTTAAAGCATGTAGTTACTGTTGAATTGATCCAGATAGAACTAAATTACCCATGGATTCCAGCAAGCGAGGAATTCTCACCACTTCATTTAGTCTATGTTTTTCGAACTGTCCTTGTTGATTGGTCATCAAGAAGTATTGGATCCTGAGTATGTGGAGACTCGTCAGTTCTCCATTCGAGTATTCATCTTCGTCAGATCCTTTGACGGTCCCCATCTGTGTAGGAGGCATTGTTTAAAGCATCATCCTATAACACAGGGATAGCCCTCCCGCTCTACTCCCGTATCGAGTACCATGATTGCAGGCTTTTGATATCTGCACTAAGTTGTGAAACGTAAATATAAATGAGCTCGTGGTCACCGCCAATGAAATTGCTCGATAAGAAATAAATGATAAACTGCTTAGTGGACGGCAACCCACCAGCATAATGTTACTTCACATAGCAAGAGACCAGAGGTCTGCAAATACGGCCACACAATGTTAGTACCATGAGGTTAAAGAGATTGTGCGTTCTCCTGAGAGTTTGAATTTTCACAGAACAGAGTGGTTCGATTCTTGGCCACGAATCCACACATCCTGTTCCCAGAGACTTTCCCAAGTCAGCCTACCAGCGGTTGCTATCACCACATTGAAAGATTAAGGGACCTTCTTCTATCACATTGTGCTTATGTTGCAAGCCCCATGGGCATTGGATACTGCCTGTTCGTGTTCGTGTTGATATTATCAGCAGACCCAGAGGCATCGAGCTGTTGATGAACGATGATTGGTTTGATAGAGGACGTGGTGCTCCAAGGGGTGATTCCTATTTTCCGGACTCCAGGTGATTCCAATGAAGAAGTGAACATTAACACCACCACCTCACCCAGGCCCATGGACTCACACACTGTTAAAGTTCCAGAAGGATACTTCACTTTTCCAGAACAATTTATATACGGACATGCTATATTTATATTTTTATATATAGGTGTATTATTATTAGTTCATTATATAATTGGTTCAAACAAAGTTTATTTTTAGTCTATGAGGCAGCACAATAAGACATGTCTTATGAGCGTGTCTCCCACGTACGTACTAATATAGTTCATTAAATAACTCAAGAGGCGGAATAATAATATTGCCAACTGTTGTAACAGACGGAAGAAGAAGAGGAGGAGGGGGAGGAGGGTGGGGGAGGAGGAGGAGAAGAAGAGATTTTGTAGGCAGCCTAATGATAGCAGAATGAAATCTTCGGGAGAAGGATAAAAGCATGTAAAGGCGGTATAAGGAGAAAGGAGGAGCTCGATGTGCTGTAGTCAGCCATGCTGGTCCACACTGCATGGCCATCCAGAAACCCCAGCGGCTATGGATTTGTCGACACAATCCATGAGTTGTATTATAAATTATTGTAGGTCATTTAAATCTACAGGTGCCAGTAATATATTTGATATTAGGTGGTGGAAACCGCGATGTGTAACTCTACATCAAAGTCAGCGGCCATATAGAAGTTGCTGAATGGTTAGGGTTGTTGAGGAGATTTGGTTGGAGGCAAGCTCATTTTCAATGGTGGTTCTTTGCTCGTTAAAAAGTGGACAGTAAAAAAGGTACTGTTTGACAGATTCATCAGGATGGCCACAGGCGCAGCTGGCAGAGTCAGAGAGGAAGTTATCAAATAGATGTCTATTTAATCCACTACAGCCGTTACGAAGCCTACTTAAGCATATATTAGCCACTCTTGAGCTAATGTAGTACCACGGAGGGGGACTGGGTATAAATAACTGGATTATTATATTATGCCCACCGCAAGTCTTTAACCCATACCATAATTTACAACACTATACTTCTGGGAAGACCTAAATGAAATTCATGTTTGAAAATACCAGGTGAGCTAATGAACTGAGTTAGCATCGTTTATATTTGTGTATGTAATAGACCGCTGTACTGGTTGACTTCGACCAGTGCTGCTAATGTAGAGTTTCGAGGAAATCGCATCGAAACCAAATAGAAACTGAAGACAGTTTATTCATCCATGTTAAATTAAATGAAATAGGACCGACGGTTCTGAGTTGATATGTATCTGCCAATAGTTGAGGTAAAAGTTGTTGCTGTGGGATTGGCACACACTTTTATAATATTCAGCAGTTATTTCGACCAGTAGTTTAGTAAATAATCGAGTGAAAAGAATCGATAGGAATTATAGGTGACAGACTGACATTAGTTGATAATGGCAAGCATTCCGACTCCCTTAGGAAAGTACAACAACACCAGCTGGCAATGAGATCATACAGCTCATGTGCTTATTAACGTTCGTATCCTACATGCTTATTCATGATAGGCGATGGACAGGACAGAGGCATTGTAGCGTCCTGTAGGAATTAATAACACAATCGAAATTTGTATATCAACTATATGTCAATCATAGAAAGGCATGCTACAACAACACATTCCGTAATGTTGTTAGTTAGTTGACAGATCACATCAAATCAGAACCAGCCAACACGGCTTTGACCCTGTTTTGTAATATCTCCATAGAGGAGAAGCCCGGAGTTTGATTAGCCGAGATGACGTCATAATCAATGAGCATCGATCAAACTCTGGGGCAGAGAATTAAGAAGAACAGCGTTCAAAGTAAAATCGAGAGTTGAAGTGAACATGGATTGGTCAGGACGACCAACAAGAATAGGTAGAAACTTCTAGGAGGAAATAAGCGGATGTTGATTGGCGGACTGATTGTCCCGACCAATCAAGCTGGGCTTATAACTTACCTAGAAGAGTAATTGAAACAGAAACTATATATTACGATATATATAGATCTATATATCGTAATATGTATAGAACCTAGGACATGTTAAAATGTATATAAGAGGCACTTCGTCTCTTAAATCTGTAATCTTTCACCATCTGTGATTCCGTATGCACAGTGTTGCTACGTCAGTAGGATAAACATACTAGTCAGTCTAGGAGTAGTCCGTCGGTAGAACATTGTGCTAATTGACTGAGTATAATAGAAATTAGAGTTAGCAGTATAAGCTAGCGAAAACATAAAATACATTGTATAATTGATTAAAATAATTTCATCATTGAAATATTCATAGTTAGTGTAAAAAGTGTATAGATAGGTACAGTCTAATAAAATCATCGTCTTGCTTAGTTCAAGATACGAGTTTGGTTGTGTATAAAGTAGTGACTCTGAAGAGCAGAGAAACACTGCTCCGAAGCTGAGAATCTTCTGAAATAACAGGCCCGTCTATCATTACAAATATCGTCAACCATCTGACGAGGCGAGTCGATAGGCATCATCTTACTGTTTCTGCAATAGGAGGTTGTCGCAGCAACCATACACCATAATCCTGTTGCCGAGATAGTAAGAATTGTAAGGAACCCCGAAGAAACAGAACATCTTCAACCTGTCCATGTCTCTAAATTGAATTAACTAAATCAAGGCACGTATTTATTCTGCGTATAATGTTATCAACGTGAAATCTACACTCGCCTTTCTCTTCTCCTTGTGGTACGTTAAGATTTCGATGCTACGACAATCTCCGACCGATGTTGACCTCCAGCCATTACGTGTCCTTCCTTGCAGATATCCCTCTATCATAGGTTAGTGTAGGAGTTTTCAATAAGTCAAATACTGATTTCCGAGGCGACGGTTTGGAGACGCTCCAACCACTGCCTGGGTGATAATACCGGCCGATATTGTGATGGACACTATATGTTGCTGACAAATTGACTGAGGTAGATCTTCTCCCTTTTTGGGAAGGAGTATTATCATAGGGAAGTGTGCCAAGCTCTTGGTCCATCCGAGTGGAATCATGTCCATTTAACTGGATTGGACTGCGTTAGTTTATATTTAAGTAATTTAGCCATTGGAGTTGACACTTCAATGCGATATTTGGCTTAGGACTCACGCCTCATCATTGATGAATCATATATGCTTTGGGTGATCCCTTGATCTATAAATGGAAAGTTCATTAATATACAGAGAGGCAGACTATGCCGTGACATAGGTATCAGGAAGCTGAACGAATCTAGTGTCTACGTAATTTTCGACAGTTCTGTATGGAGTCTAGCATCAGGGACAAGACTCGTATCACCAGCCAGAAGGGAACAAGCCGACAACATCAACATCACTTGGTCATGCCTCTGCCACCATAATAATGGCTATTTACTGCAATTTATTCGAAAATAAAATCCGTTTTTGCTCGGCCATGTATTTCCCAATGGCATTGACCTTGAAACCTCAAGTCGAGCTAAGAATGGATTCAGTTTCGAATAAATTGCAGTAAAATAGCCATTATTCCAGTGGCAAATGCATGATCAAAGTGTTGAGTGGGATGGAGGAACGGAGGGAGGTAGGGGAAGTGAGAGATGGAGGTGGCGGGAGGGGTAGACGGAGAGAGCGAATGAGAGAGAGAGAGAGAGAGAGAGAGAGAGAAAGAGAGAGAGAAGGGGGGGTGGGTGGTGAGAGCGAGACTACACACTCACTCCCTTATGTTCTCAGACGTACGCGTACTGTCTGCAATCTGGACTGACTGCTAGGAGATGGGATATACAGGATGTTGTAATATCCACTATAATCACACTGTGTTATCATAGTCCTGAGATAATGCGCTCAGCAAGCTCCTCGCTGATACATTATGTTATGTAATTGATGTTCTCATCAGAACAATCATCAAATGACCCTGGTTTCAACGCACTCATTTAATCTATAATGCATGTTGTAATTTATTGATAATTTGGAATCGATTTCTTTGTTTATCTATTGTTGATACTTGTTTGTCAGGCATCAGGGGATCAGTAGGACAACTAATGGGTTTCTTGCTCATGCATGCTCATGTATGCGTCATAGATAAACACGGAATTCGCATTGTTTGTTTGATTGATTGTGCAGTCCCCTAGATCTCATGCCCTTTGAATACATGTAAATAAATTGATCAGCTATACAGATGGTTCTTACATAGTGCAGTATTACATCCTTAAATACCATGAGGTAACATGTTTTTAATAATTCTCGAATTATCTTAAGCGTTTATATTATCGTTGCCATTAGTTATGATATCCCAATAACTTTGATGCAGTTTCCTTGACTGAAATTTTATTTTTAACGATTTCAAGCAATTTTAAGGCGAATCTATTATTCCGCGATGGCAGTCTAAATCATTCAAAATTTGCGAATATTGTTAAATAATTGGTCGCCCTGTCAGTGCTATGATCCTGTCTGGCTACATAGCGAGAACATATGGTACATAGAATGTGAGTATAAAAATACATGACAGTCTGTTACGCCTTTTATTTGTACTATTGCATCTATGTCATTGGTTCACATTCTAGTCACCCCAATGTGAGCTTCAGAGCAAACAAACATGCGTTGCACCCAAAGGCAAGCCCCTTTCAGGCCAGGCGCTGTGTGCATACACGCATGTGTCCGTGTTTGCTGGACGTGCCCGGGTGAGGCCCTATCACACTACATGTTCCATTGAGATCAATATTTCTGTTTGATTCTCTCAACCACTAATCGTATTAAACCTGAGTATATTCCCACGTACATGAAAGCTGCTTCAGAATGCTAAGCACATTAATTGGCATAAAGTCCTGGAAAACCGTGTGCATGTTGTTGTTAATATACACCATTAAGACCATGTTTGGGGGACTCTGTCATTTAGTGCTTGATTTGATATGGAGGAACCATCGTCTCTCAAACTCCAGGTTAACAGTTTTGCCCAATATACCATGTCCAACTGAATGAGTTCCTTACATGGATACAACAAAGAACCAACAAAAAACATTGGGCAGTTATCCCTGTGGAATATCATCTAATTTAGCTCTATTTCTATTCTTGTCTCCAAAATATCTCCAAAAATGCATCTTCAGAATATTAAGTGCGTCATGGTCAGCCGGTGGCAGAAAACGTTTGTTTGATCTGATATGTAAAGTATGTTACTGGTCCAATAGATCAATAACCTCTAAATGACATTACCATTGTTTTGAGTTTGATTAATTGGCCAGAATTTTCTGAGAGAGGTTGGCGGTGGAGTGGTGCTGTGTGTGATGGGTCGACCCCTATACTTTATCAAGTCTTTGTGACTATTCATTTGCTTGCCAAATTATCAGGATTTACTGAACTGCTTTGAAAATATCTTCACTGCTCTGGCATCTGAAAAGTCAGGAGCGTCGCTGTGTCCAACAACATATACATGAATGCCTTCTTAAGAGAAATATAACTGTAAGTTGCTGGTGCCTTTATCGGTATCATCAGGAAGTTAATCGTATCATTTACTAAATTCAATCCCCAGGACAGAGATCTGAAGAATATGATGTCAAAATCAATTAAGTCACGTGTTTGGTAATACCACAATCATCATGACGAATAACGACATAGAGACCCTCTACAAAAGTCAAATATTCTGCCACGAGTGTGCACAAATTGTATGTCTTTGGTGAATTTACAATTTAATGAACATTCTGTTGAATATTTTGAAACTAATTTGACTGGGCTGTTTCTGCTATATACAGCAGCAGCTCTCAATAAATTGGATAAATATTTCTGCTCCCTGTTACCGACTTACTAATGTCGGCATAACAGACCAGATGACGACATAATGGGGGTGCTTAAGTCGTCATATCAAGTTACTTTTGTCGACATAACGCAAAATTTTATCTCGACATAATAAGTCATAACACACCAAGAAAAAAGCCAACTTCCCACTTCTGATGTAGACTTATTCAGCACTTATGTTGACATAATTGTTGTAGGATGTCGACATCTCAATAACTATGTTGACATACATAACTGAATGTGTGTACAATAGACGCGGCTGGTTATGTTGACACACGATTTTGTGTTATGTCGACATAATTAACTTGCTATGACAGCTTAAGCACTCCATTATATCGAGAATATTAGCCCTTCATTAGCCATTATCGGGATAACAGATTTTGCAAAATTTAATTAAGACAATGGCTCGGAAATGGACGGAATAGGTTTTTATGTCATCAGTGCCAACAACCTGTTGGTTGATTTTATTCGTGCCTATGTCCTGAAATTTTCAGCAAGCAATTATAACGACTAGTTTTGATTAATTTATTGAGGGAATACCCCAATCTATCTGATTCCAGTTCTTAGGCAGAGCCCACCAGACCTCTCTAGTAATCAATCCAGCAATAATTATTCCACTAGTCTTTTATTTTATTTGGTTAGATTTGATATATTAATCACTGTATGACTTCTAATTAATAGATGTGGTATATTTGGCTTTATGAATACGTTAACTAATTAGCAGTGTTAGTAGACGCTATGGTTCTTTGATTGTAAATATCTTCCACATTGTATGGTCTAGGTTGGCTGGGAATTCACAAATAACGCCATCGTGGCATTGTTGCTTATTCAAGCAATGTTTTGGTGTTGAGATTGCTCGAGTAGTAGTACAGAGAGACGATATGCGCCACTACAACGCGTGCCCACCTAGAATCTCAAAACTGATGCCATGGTTGACGTAGTCAACGTCATTACCGCATTTGAAACGTATGCTTCAAGAAAGAAATTTGTGCTGCTGTAATTTTAACTACATAATTATTTTCATCTGACACCATTTGATGCTGTTCAGTTCGCTTTATAGTATGGTCATCGATTTGCATTATGGAAAAGCACCGCGCCTCAACCAGCTTGACCATGCATATGATACAGCAATGTATTGTACCCAACACATGATTATCTATGTTCAGTGAATCCCAGTAGGGGAATATGTACAGAGAGCCTTGGACTCCATTGCACAAACCTTTAAATGTACGAAATACTAATCTAAAAAAAGCCGGACTGGGTACGTTACAAAAATCTGAATGATCAAATGACCCTGTCTGGAGAGAGGAATCATTGGCCAATGAATAAGAAGGAATAGTACTATTTTCTTCCTGTCGAGGCTGTATGCCATTATCGCACTGCCCAAGCCCAAGCCCAAGATGCCAATTTGTAGTCCATTGTGCTCCCAAACAGTATAAGGAAAGTCCTGCTGCTTCTTAGACAATATCGATGACGTTACTGGATTATTCAAAGTGGCTTTAACCCTGGATGCAACCGCACACATATTGTATGCTTGCTTCTATCAGTAGTCATGTCCGACACTGGGATATCCACATGATAAGCATTGACATATCCCTAGCCTTCGACACAATTACACACGAGAATATGCTAGATGTACTACACCAGGCCAGTTGCAATGAAGAGGAGCTGTTACTAGTAAGACTACTACATGCAGACACTAAGCTGAGAGTACGAGACAAGATAGTGAAGCCTGCAGAGTTGGAGACATCAATCGGCTCTTTGTGGCAGATGGCCACATGCTTTTACATGTTACCTTGCTGTAGCATTGAAATATGTGTGGGGGAATTATAGCGGACTAAACCCACCATACTGGTTATGCCTCTAAAGATGGAATATGCCGACGATGTGGACCTCATAGACGAGTAAAGGAAACCATTTGACAAATCACTCCCAATAGCTGCAAGCAATCTAACAATGAGAATCTCCATATGAAATGAATCCAGAACAGGGTTCACCCATAAATACGCACCAACTAAGCATGACTCTAAAGAAAATGGTGATCCATTTTGTGGTGACACACCTTGGAGCAAAAGTAAAAGCCTGGGCTCACTGCTTTGCAGTACTGATGCCATTGGTGCATGCTGTGTCATGGGAACTATAGCTTTCCAGTCTTCTGGCAGCTGTGGATTGGTAGATCAAAGATGGTCTTGACAAAAAGACTAAGTTTACACGACGCAATATGAATATCCTTAATGCTTTAAACTGTAAGAGCTAGGCAGAAAATGTAATGCCTGCCACCCCTCAAATACATCCAGACTGTCATTGTACATACCTTTCAATGATGCACTATACAAAATGTATAATACATCGCGGCTGTCCGTAAATGTCGCCCACTAAATATGGTCCATGTTTGGCCATGTGCTAAAGATGCCAGAAGACACAACCAGGCAGAAAACCTCGGAATGTGCCATACTGGGTGTCAGTAAATATAAAGCCAGGAAAGGACGCCATTGCCTAAATCTGTTAAGCATGCTGCAAGGTAACTTCAGGAACACAGGACTCGGTACACTCGGATCAGGAATGGACATGAGAAAGCTAAATATTCTGGCTGAGGACAAGACACACTGGTACAAAACGACAGAGGTCTGATTGTAGGATATTTATACTACTACAACCATAGAATGCAGTACTCATACATGATACAGTAATGATATTGACTATAACTTCATCGATATGCTTCAAAATTGATATAATTTAGCAGAAATGGCGTGCAGAAGGAGAACAGTAAATGTAATTTTGTAACAGTACCATTGATGTTGATCATGTCTATGTTATTACAGTTACAGATTGTGCAGTTTATAAATGGCTCTGGTTCCCTAATAATCTAACATTGACATACATTCTGCTTGCCACGACTATTTCACATATATGCCCTTACACACTGGCTCATATGAGTCTGAATTTATGCCATTTCATCCTATATCATCAGTTTCTGTCCTCACAAACATGCTCCTCTCAGCCATAGGATTCTGAAATGAACGCAGGTCATAATATATCTTCAAGCTGCTTTGTTTACAGTGTTTACTCTCTGGAATACCAATCATCGGTATTCTTTCCTTTTCCCAATTCTGACATATTCCAATTAGGTTACCTACATTTTGGTTAGCTGTAAGTTCATGTGAAAGTTATTCTATGCACAAGCCATATTTGAATATATCCTTGTGGATGAGATTAGATTGTTATACCGCAGAGCAGACAGTAGATGAAGCGAGGTGAAGTAAGGCCGACAGCAGCTCATTTCATTATAGAGGTTGTAGAAAATAGGGACACGTCTATTGAGTATTTTTGGAAACAGATTGGCCGATTGTTGATGATTTAGTTAATGTATGTAGTCGTCAGTCTACTTGTTTGCTGAGATACTCAGCATGTTTTTTTGCTCACTTGAGTCAAAGTGTTTTGAATTCAGGATTTAAACCTCTATGGTTAATGTTAACGTTATAGTTAATAACCTAGGGCTGTATTCATGAAGAATGCCTAACTTTTCGCACATGTATATATATGTGCGAAGTTAGGCTGGTGCTTAAGTTAGGCATATATATTCATCTAACGTAGGTGAATACAGACGAAGACATTTTGGGCGTATGCCATATTTACACATTTTTCTTACTTAAGTATCCTAAGGACCCTGGTTGCTGGTTGGCCAGAAGGGAATGTTTGTTCACAAGAAAACGTATTTCCAGAGTAAAATGTATGTTCAGAGGAGATCGTCTGCCCAGAGGAGAATTTCTGCATAGAGAAGACTGTTTGTCCAGAGGAGAACAGTTGCCCAGACGAAAACGCTGTAAAATGAATAGTTTTTGCAATATGGCTATGGGTGAAGATACATTTCCAGAATTACCGATGTAAGGAGAGTCGCGTCAACTTTAAGTTGATGACGTCACAAACAAAATAATTAAAATTTGAATAAGGTCGCTTATAAATTGCTTATGGGCCTAAGAATGTTACTGACACGATAGATGCCATGTTTTCAAAATATGATCCAAAATTGGTTAAATTGATCTGGGACTATTCTGTCTGATTTCGATATGGTTGAGTGATCACTCAATACTATGATTGATCAGTCAACTTCCATATATGGCATTATACATGCTTCTCGCCGCGAAAATTGCCGCCAAAGCATGGGTCAGTGAATAGCAAGATTAGTGTCTGGGCAGGCGTGAAAACCAGCGAGATGTGTCTGGTTCTTCAAATGTGAAGGTTTTTTTTAAAAGGTATGTGATCGGTAGGGTTTCCTTTTAAGAGGAACAAGCTAAGTTATAATGTCAAGTAGTTGAATATCAACGTTTTATATTAAGTTGAATTAGTAGTAATAGTCCTAGGTGCCGTAATTGATTCCTATGGTGGAGGCGTGAAATCTATAAGAGAACTGAGGTAATCGATCGGTCGATTATTTTCGCCTGATCTGCGATCACATTTCAATAAACACTCAGCTATCAAACACCTCTCCACGCCCTAGGGACAACTCACTTAGCTCACCTACCATCACGCCTGCCGGCTCCCGCTTCAAATCAGCCATGGGGAACCACTTATCCTCCCGAACCCGCCATTGAACCTTCTTCAGTAGTCATTCATCTGCTCATGGGTCTTCTAATCTTGTGACCCATCGGCGAACGCTTCTACGATAATCTTCAGTCTATTCCGGGATCGCTTTTCACCAATAAAAGCTGCAACCATAAAGATCCATGATCGAACATTCTCAATCACCATAGAGATGTGTCGAACCAGTTCTTTACATCTACGCATCAGTTATCAGAACACTGATGTAATATAGTTATCTTCTTCGAATTACATTTCGGGACTCGATTCTTAACAGCAGTCATCCGAGGATAGTCTTCAACGAATCACCTCTGGATCTCTATTTCGTTTAACGTTATTGTGCTTTAACACCCACATTGGGCGTTGCTCATATATGTTTCGCTAGTTACGTCACGCTCCTTATATTCCCGTGCCTGTGTTTATATCACGACCTATTTCGGATCATCTTCTTCGACCACCTCTCCAGGATCGAGCAACTCAACTATGACAGACTACAGTCTTTACGTCTCCACGAAAGATATGTAGATTTTCGTATGGCATTACACCAACAAACACAAAGCATAATATACTATACAACTTAATTATTTAATTAGTATAGGTTAGTAATTACTTAATGGTATACTGACTACCACTTATAGTGAAAGTCGGTGATGAATGAATCATTCCAGTAGTAAATTTTCATAATAATCTTCTATTCCTACGAAAATGAACATTTCTCAGACCCATGATAGAAGTTATTTCCAGCGGGTAAAATCAGTAAAGATTTGAGTTGCACGATTTTATATAATTCGACTCAACGCGAATTAACGGAATCGATTCAGTATTTAAACTGAATCATATCCCGTCGCTTATTGAGACAAGAAGGTCAAAATTGTTATGTTTAGTGTTGTTTATACGTTTCGGTTTCAAGCAGTTAATGGTTGGGATAACATTTTACTCCAGACATTAACTGATTATGACGAACCGTCTAATAACTTAATTGCTAAGCATGAAATCATTGTGCCAAATTATTCTATGGTAACGACTGATTTATAAACCGAATTATAGTAGGTCTGATGCTTCAACTTTCGCTGAAATAGCATGCATCGTGAATTCTTTCAATCTTGATTCAAATTATCTGTGATATACCATTACTGTCCGTCCATCTCATCCATTTTATTCCATTTTATCCAACTGTGCAATTGATGATATTTTTAATTGAAATGCTATACATATATTAAATATTTTTTGACAACTGATATTGGTATCTGTTTTCCTTTGTCTAATTAACCCTCTCTGACGCATTCGCTGCCAACAATGATATCCAGTTAGTTTAAGTCCGTTCTTAGGAATTAATAATTTGAAACTTTGTCTGGGATATCCAATCCACATTCTTGATTAACAACCAATTCATCGACCGTTGAGATGGGACCATGGAATTTAATCTTGACGAGTCGTTCAACGAGTCATCCAAGTAGGAATTGACAGTCCGCCATCTTGACACACTTTATGATTACGTCATAATATTCACACGTCATTCGATTTCCAAGTTCATCGAGATGGTCCAATCATAAATTACGTCATATTAACTTAGCGTCAATCGATGTCTGGTAAATCCTAGAATTGTCATTGGCGGCCATCTTGGGTCTCCGATGGATTTCCACTTCAGATTGGTTTTTCCATTTCGTAACCCTGTATCTTCTTGGATAATGAGATCGCCATGTAAGGTCATTCTGAGGTCAAGAAATCATCATATTGGATCTTCGATAGATGATGTTACCATAGTGAGTCAATTTGAAAAAGAGACCGCCATCTTGGGTCTCTTGATTCTGTCAATCCACCATCTTAAATTCATTTGAGTCATAATTGCATTGACTTAACATCGGTTTAGTTAAGCAATTCGGATCAAATGAATTGATTAACGGTAGATCCTCCCGATATTTAACCCCTAGATAACAACTTTCCAATTTGAATCGCTTAATTGAGCACTACAGGGAGGCTCGCTCCGTGACACCGATAAGTGATAACATATCGCCTAAACTGTATATCTCCTTTTAGCACATTGATGTAAATTTGTTCCACTTTATTAGTCATTTCAGGTTACAAATGACCATGAAGTACTCCTGTTTGGAATAGTTGCTTTTAGAATTTTGCCTACTAATCTACATTGATAGATGTTCTATTGCCATAGATGATTGCACCCTAGTCTCTCAGGTCGACTTCTACGGTTGTGCAATTAAGCCATTTCACAATATATCTTCGAATTGAGATTTATGATAATCACACCATTATTTTGAAAATAGTTTGACTTAAAGATGTTCGAGTTGACCATACCTGGCCTACTTGGACATGCTGTCGAATCCCTTAGATCGCTCATTAGAGTATGTGTGGGAAGGTTGGGCGATATTAGCTGTAATCAGTTGGAGTAATCAATTAATTACTGCCCCCTTATGAAATAATTATGGTCGAGACGGATTAACTAGTCACTTGACTTAAACTTACCTGGGTTGTAGATCGAATATCATATTGGGTGACGTAAGGGTGCTGGGAATGAAGGTAGCGATAGCCGACAATTAATCAGAGAAACAACATAAAGATAGGCCTTTGACTGAAGTCGAGTAATATAAGGATATGTAGGCACCCAGATCTGCAAGATTGATGAGTTTATATAGCATTTGGATGAATCCACTTTTAGCTAGGCCATGCCCATTACTAGCTAAGCTCCGCACATGTTTTGCCCGTTTTGAGATCTATCAAACTCTGAATTCACAGAATCGCAATATCAAGGTAACTATACAGGTAAGCTGTTGAATATTTTGAAACTAATTTGACTGGGTGCTAGGAAGCCTCATCCCCAGTCAAATTAGCTTCAAAATATTCACAGAATATTTATTATGTAGTAAATACATACAATTCATGCACATGACGAGCTATTAAAAGTTCATGCCGAGCATAGCCACGTCCTTCATTACACATGTTGATTAAGACGTCAGCATACATGTGGCGTAATTCATTATGACGTCATATACTTGAGTGAGAGATTGGATTCATCAATTAAATGTCATGTCGTCTATAATTTAGTGAATATGTTGCATGTTTACTGCTTTCTACATCACCTTCTCAATCAATATCTGTTATATTACAGAAGCTGCACACAGCTTTAAAGCACATAGACTGGTGCTGCTTTCCAGGACAATTATTATTTGGCTGGATAATGATGAATGGTATGTTCGTTGAGAGGGGGCCATTCTTGTCATGCGACATGCTCATTTGGAACTATAAACTGTCTGTTGCCTGGAAATCTCAGCACGAGCTCCTGTTATTTTATGTGTCCAACAGCAGGTAGTTCTTGAAAATTGTATTTATAGATACAGGGTTAATTTCTTCAGTTTGCTCCGGAATACATATTGTAGCATAGTAGCTGGTTGTTAGTAAAAAAAAGGCTTGAGCACATGGATGGGTACATGCTTCTGCGAATTGACGTAATGTGAATCCGTGAAAATGTCAACCAGCAACCCAATCCCGTAATACTCAATAGCGAGTAACTCGCAATGAATTGGACAGCATCCAGTCTGCTGATCACGTTTTAGGACAAATCTCCTACTGACGCTGATGATCGATGATTCCGTGGATCAGAACAGCCAGACCACAACTGATAGCCCGCACCCATGACAACACACCCCCACCCCGACTTCTCTGCGTCAAAGTTAAGTACAATTCGCTTTCTAATCACATTCAAAACGTGATTTATTTGCTTGAAAATCAACATATGCAACACTGGACTGTTACCCGAACCGTGATTGCTGCAACTATGGATTACTTCCAGACATAGAGCCTAAAGCGTCCACTTCTCCAATCACCCGCTTCATCAGACAATCCCCAAATGCTGACTTCCGTGATGTTTGTGAATAAGGTGCAATGAATTAGACTAATAACATTCACAATTGGTTTTAAGTTATCCTCCATACGATAACATGTTAGTAAAAATAATATGTCAATTGGAATAATAAAACGCACCATGGAACAATGCCACGTCTATTGGCATAAAACGAGTACTGATAACAAGGAGACGATGCGTGTGTTGGTGGGTGCATGCCTGTATGAGTACGCCCATGCGTACGTGCGTGCGTGCGTGCGTGTGGGCGACATTGGCATGTTATTCTGCCATGGTTGCTTCTACCATGTAATGGATTTGATGATGCGGAAAAAATAACTTCTCCACCATCCACTTTATCAAACATCCCTGCCGCAGGATTCAAGTGAGGCCTGTGAAAAGCCCAGTGAATATTGTACAAAGAGGTATATTGAAAGTTGTGGCTCACAGGCGCAACAGACAATAATAAATGTTGTTAATATGTCAATTTGTGTAATAAACTATAACAGGCATCAAACCAAACGAATAACCCAGTCACCAATGCGAAGATAGCCTAAGACGGCAGCAACTAGATGTCAAATATGTCACAGCATAATGTCGAGGTGAGAATAAAGGCTGAAATTTATTAATTTCATAATTCTAGTGGCTAGTCAGAGAGAAAATGGCGCAAACATCTCTGGCAATAGAATACTTGTCAATACCGAGTATTTGGTAAAACCCTGAATGTAGCTAATCCAGTGTTTGTAGATATTATTGTTATTTGTATAAGCAGAAACTACTGTAATGATATAGAGACAACCTACATCAATTTGACAGACAAGCACTTATATTTCCCCTAGGACAGACGACAGATTGTCAGAACTCGGTATTTCTGGCAAATTGTATCAATCATTTCGAAGATAATCACCATAGGAACATTCTCTTCTTGAAAGACGTTCTCTACAGGGCAGGTTTTCTCTTCTAGACAGCCAACTTCCTCGGAGCATGCAGATGGTCTCATATGGTCTCATTTGGGCTGACATTTTCCTGTCGGCAGTCGATTGTCTCTGGGCAGATGCTCTCCTGCGGGCAAGCAAACTCTTCTGGGCAGACGTTCCCCTCTGGGCGGACGCTCTCATATGGAAAGACGGTCTCCTCTGGGCAAATGTTCTCATCTGGCAAGGTATTCTCACGTTGGCAGATGACAACCAGGTACATACGACACTAACTGTGTACCTTACATACGCACATCCTGAATTCTCAAACACTTTGTTTCAAGCGAGGTAAGTATTAAACATACTGAATATTGTGTTAAACAACTTGACTGAAAACTACCCCGATCAAGATCGAGTTTTAATGGAATTGTTTTTTAACATATATACTCGTAAATTACTCTACCTATTAACTGTAAGCTCAGGAATGGAAAGAGTTGATGTCGGCGTTGCTTCACCTCACTTCATCTACTGAGTGCTAAGAATTGTGAATATCGAATGACAAACCTCGATGTATGATGTAATGTTAAATTACTATATCGCATCTGATCGTAACCCAATTACAGAGAATATAGTCAAATATGCCTCCAGGGTAGAATAACTTGGCATATAAACTAACACTTCCGCGGAAACAAGTAATCTAATTAAAGTAAATAGACATGGACGAAATGAGGATATGGAGAAGAATGGAAACAATCATTGCTATTTGCGTTCCAGAGAACGATTCAGATTATGTAGACCTATACACAACCAATTAAGCAGATTTCTCGTTGTAAATACTGTGTGGTCATTCAACGTCTCATCTGAATATTAATTTGATACGAGACAAACAGAGCTCCAAGTCGTTTACAATTCATACAAATCTATTGTCCCATCAGTAGTTAGAATTAGACAGTCAGCTAATCGCCTTCAGGGTGTTCACGCCATGGTTTCAGTTGAGAAAACAAACACCTCTCCTATCATCTATGGCTTCTTGGCGGATATTTCCAAAAGGCGTTACGCACCGTATTCTCCAGAAACCTCATACTGGCAAAAACCCTCACTGATATGGCATCGTGGTTCAAGAATCCAAGGCCGCTACATATAATCTATGCAAGGGTCGCCCTCTATGCAACATAAAAGTCAATAACAGTAATAATTAGCTTTAAGTATTAAAGAAATACTCCGAAGACGAGCGCTCGTGCATTGTTGTACCTAGATAATGCATGTTACTGGGCTGGTACCAGTACCAGCCCAGTATGCCTAGCACACCAGTAACCTGCGTTATAAGGGTATGAGCAAATCTTGTGATATCGACGAAACAAAAGTAACATATCCAGCTACTGTCTCTTTATTAACAGACGGTGGTATTCTAGGAAATCGTGAAATCTGGATTTGCTCGAGGACATGCGGGGTATTTGATAATAAATGATTATCTGTGTCTGTTTTTCTCTGCTCTGGAGGCTGCATGCAGATCGCAGAGTAACGTCAAGGTGAATGCTTGGTCATCAGTCAGCGCTTGTATGAATTTAAATGATAATTATAGACGTTTATTGTGTATTTCCTTTATAGCCATGCTGGTTGACAGATTTCAGCGGGGTTTTTTCGAGTTAATTATCTACGTTACAGAAAGTAATATTATCCGTGAAATTACTCCCAGTATTGCCCCGCATCACCAGTAACAGCCCGCAATCTCGGAGATGCTTTCTGTTCCCATGGGACAGAATCGATGTTGCTATAGAAATCTGGGAGTATGTAGCTGACAAGCAGCTATAACACGATAGACACTAATTAGTAATTAATGTAGCAATGTATTTCTATGTTAAATCTCTGTTTCTCTGTATAAAATACAGTCGACATCGTACAATGGTTCAACGCAGGAACTTGTTTTGAATCATATTTTACGTGTGAATGGAAATCGCATTCCAATTCTGTCAGTCTACCTGAAACACATTTATCCTGCACGATTGCCATTGATAATATGGTGTTTTATTATTAGCATACAACGACAGTGATTCAGACAATCAGGACATCAAATAACACACACAAATGTTCGCCAGGTGTCTAATCTGTTTATGACTCTAGCTCACCATGAATATATATATATATAACAATGGTGAGTGAGTAATGAGTATAGCCCACCTTGAATGGATATGACAATGGTGAGTGACTAATAATCTTATTGTCTTTAAGAAAGCAAGGTGTGTGTGTGTGTGTGTGTGTGCGTGCGTGCGTGTGTGTGTAATTCATCACACAGACACATCCCATGACGCCGTCACTGAAGCAATGAATAAGATGCTCACAATTGCGAGGGCAACATGGGATAACTCAATACCATAATTAAACTCGCTTTTCTTTCTAATCGAATGTTTTCAAGAGTATTTACCTGATTACGATTGCGTTCCAGTTGGTTCTACTACTACCTGGAAAGAAAGCATCCACATCCCACAAATTTTTCTTCTTCAAACATTTTCGAGAAGCTGGATCAATGCAGACCTATATGAGCATTGCGAATGCTGTGAATTAGAAAACTCTTTGGTCAAAGTTGTTGTTCTCATTTTATACTCTTGGAATGGAGATGTTGCTGTTTCTCAATAATCTTAGGAACCATACTGACCAGTTCAAGACTAGTCCACGGGACACATTTAAGCGAATGACTTATGGGGCTTAAATAACATATCACGAACGCCAAGTAGGCATAGTACACACTCTACTGCCTCTCTTAACCGACTCGCTGCTGCAAGCGACCAGCCAATAATTGCAATGGGTAATACTTCTGGACCTGTTGAATATTATGAAAACAATTTGACGGACAGTTAAACACCGTGGAAAATGTAGTCTGAAGAAATTCGGCAGGGAGACAGCTAAAAAGCGGACAACAACCGCCTTCTAAAATGTTGATTTACAAGACCAGACGTTTTGTGGTGAAGAGGAAATACTGATAAATGTTTTATGAAGTGTTAATTGTGACTCTAATTGTATTAAGCCGATGTCTCATATAACATTTCAAATATTGCATTTCGTTACTCTCCGTTTTCATTCCCGATCAGGAGGAGCTGTCTCCCAAGACATGCTGTCGAAGCTCATATGTCACTGAATATAGTTTATAGAAACGTTTTAGGATAGCAGCAATTAAATATGGCATAAGGAAATGTGTATTGTTTAGGAATGAATACGTCTCAACCTGCATCATCTTCTCAATGTCCGTCTATTCTAGACAATGTGCTGTAAAACACATCGTTAGAACGGATGAATCGATACAAATTCGCAATACAATTATTATTATTATTATTATTATTATTATTATTATTATTATTATTATTATTATTATTTGGCTGTACAATGGTGGGTGGCATGTGCACTGTGAGGTGGCCATTCTTGTCACGTGGCATGCTCATTTGGAACTAAGGACTGATCATTGCCTTGAAATTTGAGCATATACATGTCACGTGGATGTCTTAGCAGCTATCATTAAATGTCCAACAGAATAGTTCAAGTGCCCAAGCCCAAGCACGGTTTTATGATAGTTGTATTGATTCACATCTGGTTAACTTTTTGATTTTCGAAGATGTTACAAGATAGCCATTGGTGTCTGAACATAGTCTTTATTGCCATTGCTGGCTCTTAGAGTATGACTATAGGGGTGGGGTTTTTTTTATAGGCTTTCACCATTCGGAAATTAAAGGTTTCTGCTGGGAGAATAAATGTAAATTCGTGAAAATGTCGATCAGCAACAGAATCCACTATTATTTCCAAGTTCGAGTAGCTGGTAATAGCTTCACGAGTATCTAGTTAATCGCGTTTGTGCGGAGTCGGACATTATGCATTGAATATCTCCTGATGAGTTCACTGATTACTTGAATAGGATTCTCCAGACCATAACTGACAGCCTGTGACATCTCTACACCAACATTAAATGCGCTTTTTATTCGAAATGTGATTTATTTGCGTGAAAATCAATCTATTCCACACAGGTCTGCTACCCTACCGTGATCGATGCTACTATGAATTATTCTAAGACATAAAATCATCAGTTTCATCACACAATCCCCGAATCCTGGCTTCAACAACGGGTGTGAGTAATGCCCACTGAATTAAACTGAAAGTATAAGAAGAAAGAATCAATAGTCAGCCTAGAAGTGACACAGAACAGCACCACCTCTCTTAGGAGTAAAGGAGTAGTTCTAATAAAGAGAGAAGATAATTATTGCTGTTCCATGGGGCAGTTCTGTTCCAAGATGTAGTTCAGAAAGTGGATGCTGTAGCAATACCGATATTTCCAGATTCGTCATTTAGGGACCGTTAAATTACTATGGTATCTGCTATTTGATAATATAATGTTAAATAAACCAGTAACGTAGCTCTAGGCAGGGGTTGTGGCTAACCGTATCAGACTGAAGGCAGGAGGTGTGGCTGAGAGCATGTGTGTAAGAACGTATTTTAACATGTGTGCGGATAAACTATGGGTGTGTCAAAACGTAGGGTGCGCTATGGGGATACACTATGGAAGAGGAAACACGGCGTGGGTGTGGTGTATCGCTGTCCCTATGCCTATGGCTGCCATTATCGGACTGTATGCAGGAGATATGGCTAACAGTGTTAGACTGTAGGCACAAGCAGTGGCTGACAGTATCTGAGTGCGGCCAGGAGTACCGCTTGGCCGTATCAGTCTATAGCCATGAGTTGTGGCTAGCGGTGTCAGAGTGTCAGACTATATAATATAGGCAGCACGTGTTACTAAAACTGGTATGATGCAGCTGAACCGCAAAAGGAGCTTGTCAAACTATATGCCATCCAGTCCAATAAATTAATAAGAATAATCAGAAATTACAATCCCTTTTTTCAGATTGCAGCCTTAATTTTTCTTGGGTTCCGGATTCTTTCGGATTATGCGCACATTTGTGGAATACTAGTGTACGGAGATGTCATATCTGTGTGGTTGAAATTCGAGCAAAGCTAGACCAGTATTTTCCAAAATATCAAAATAACCAGAATTTCAGAATTGTTCCGAACTGGAGCGCATTCTTTTATCCAGATTACGGCAAAAGACGGGATATTCTCTTGAGTTGCAAGTTCCTTCATTGTGTTAGGATTTGAGGCAAATTGGTTCATTATTTTTCCAGATACAGCTCTGGGCAGGCAGGCAGGCAGGCATGCATGCATAGAGGCATGCAGGCATGCATGCATGCAGGCATGCATGCATGCAGGCATGCAGGCATGCAGGCATGCAGGCATGCAGGCATGCAGGCATGCAGGCATGCAGGCATGCATACATACATGCATACATGCATTGCAAGCAAGCAGGCAGGCAGGCAGGCAGGCAGGCAGGCAGGCGGGCGGGCGGGCGGGCGGGCGGGCGGGCGGGCGGGCGGGCGGGCGGGCGGGCGGGCGGGCGGGCAGGCAGGCAGGCAGTTATGTAGGGAGGCAGACAGACGGACGGACGGATGGACGGCGGGTGGGTGGGCGGGATGGTGGGCGGACGGGCGGGTGGACGGACGGATAGGCGGGCGGACGGGCGGGCGGGCGGGCGGGCGGGCGGGCGGGCGGACGGACGGACGGACAGACAGACATACATGGCCTCTTCCCGTTACGAGCGAGAGTAATACATTTTTTTAATGTCCGCAGTTGAAACTGTTCGATATCAAATAATTCCTGACCGCGTCGCAAAAGTTTAATTTTTTATGCAGTGGTGAAGGATTACTAGACTTGATTTAGTACGGTTATTTAGTACTCCATGGCGTCTCTGCCTTCTTGATAGACCGTTGAAAAGGTCGTTGAACTCAACTCAGTATTTCCCAGATACTTCACACTGGCAAGAACCTTCTCTCATATGGCATCGTGGCCCAAGAATCCATGGCCGGTACATATAAATTATGCAAGATCACGTCTTCAGCAAAAGATAAAAGTCAATAACAGTAATGATTAGCTTTAAGTATAAGAATACACAGAAGATGAGCGCTCGTGCTTTGTATAACCAAATCTAGTGATATTAGCAAAATAAAAGTAGCATATCCAACTACAGTTTTGCAGGTAATCTCTGTGATAAAAGATCTGGTGCTTTAGTAGCAGACGGTGGTATTCTAGGAAATATTGAAATCTTGACTCGCTCAAGGACATGTAGGATATTTGATGATCATTATGTGCCCTATTTTCACCGCATGAGTGGAATGCTGTTGACTGCTTGGTCACCAATCACCCTCTGTTTTGAATAATGCTCATAGACTTTTATTAGGCATTTCCTTTATGACCACACAGACTGGGATGCTTTCTTTCGGGTTGATTGTCTAAGTTGCAGACATGTGATATCGTCAGTGCAATTGTTAATAGTATGGCCCTGTATCGATGGTAACAGTGTGTAATATCTGACATGTCACCAAAAATACTAATATGGTCTAATACAATCTGAATAGTATTATAATTACATAATAGTAGGGAAGGAAGGAGGGAGGGAGGGAGGAGGGAGAGAGAGAGAGAGAGAGAGAGAGAGAGAGAGAAGGAGTAAATGAGGGTAGGAGGGACGGAGCGAGGAAGGGAGGGACGGAGGAAGGAAGAGAAGGAGAAAGCGAGAGAGAGGGAAAAAATAAAGAGAGAGATGGGGGGAGGGAGGGAGCGAGAGAGGGATGGAGGGGAGGGAGGGAGAGGAGGGAGGGAGGGAGGGAGGGGGAGGGAGGGAGGGAGGGACGAATGGACGGACGGACAGAGAGACAGACAGATCGAATAGTATTATAATTACATAATAGTGCGTTAAACGAGAGAGAGAGAGAGGAGAGAGAGAGAGAGAGAGAGAGAGAGAGAGAGAGAGAGAGAGGAGAGAGAGAGAGAGAGAGAGAGAGAGAGAGAGCGAGAGAGAGAGAGAGAGAAAGAGAGATGGGGTGTAGTACACCACACGTCCCCATTCCCTTTATATCCTCAGACGTCCCCTTTTTTTCTGAACTGTCTGGTACAGGATGTGAGAGGAGTATGCATATACGTAATTATCATTGGTGTGTTCTAATATCCAAAGCAATCGCACTAAATTAGCATAGTCTTGAGATAATACGCTCAGATCGCGTCTCGCTTGTACGTCACGTGGCGGATGTTAACATCAGAACAATCGTCAAGTGGCCATGATTTCCACACACTCATTTAATATATGTTGTGATTTCTGATAATTTGGAATCGATTTTATATTGTTGGTAATTGTATGTGAAGCATCAGGGAATCAGCAGGACAACTATTGTGTTTCATGCTCGTGTATACTCGTGTATGCGTCATAGATAACCACAAGTCTCCTGGATCATCAAGCCCATATATGTACAGTGGTTGATCTGGAGGCAACAAAGTTCAAACATATCTCATGTCATAAATGTTGAAATGTTGTTAGAAATGTGCATTAATGTTACCGTTAGTTATGATATTCCAACAGCCGTGCAGGAGTTTCTGTGACCGAAATCTTATTTTAAACTTTAAGGCGAGTCTATAGTTCCATGAGGGCAGTTGAAATGAATGAAAATTTTAGAATATTGCTATATATGTGGCCGTTGTGCCATTGCTATGATCCCGACTGAGAGCATAGCGAGAACATAAGGTATGGGGTATGTGAGTATGAAAATGTATGACGGACTGTGACGCCTTCTGTTGGTATTATTGCATCTAGGTCATTGCTTTACGTTCTTGTCAGCATACTTGAGCTTCAGAGCAAAGATGCGTAGCCCCCAAGATGAGCCCCTTTGGGCCAGACGATGCGCGCGTACACGCATGTGTCCGTGTTTGCAGTAAGTGCCCAGGCGAACCATGATTGTAATACACGTTCCATTGAGATCAATATTTCTGTTGGATTCTCTCGACAACTACTCGTATTAAACCTGAGTATATTCCCACGTACATTAAGAAAGCTACTCCAGAATGCTAAGCACAGTAATTGTCGTGACGTGGTTTCACATAATGTCATAGAAAACTTTCAGGAAAGTTGTTGCTTAAATGATACATTAAAACCGTGTTCGGATATGTGTCAGGGAAGTCTGGTCTGTTCGTGCTTGATTCGATCAGGATGAAATATAGTTCATTATACATTACGTTAAGAGTTTTGCGCAATATACCATATCCACGTGAATGATATCCTTACTCAGAAATATCGTATAATTTAGCCCTATTTTGGAATTCTAGTCTCTAAAATATCTCCCATAATGCGTTTTCGGAATATGTGTGCTTCGTGGTCACCCTGTGACAGAAAACATGCATTTGATCCGATATTCACAGTTTGTTGCTGGTCGAATAGATCAAATAAGCTCTAAAATACATTACCATTATTCTGGGTTTGATTAATCGGCCTTGATTTCCTGAGTGAGATGGGGTGTGGTGGGTCTTATCAATTATTTGTGAATATTCACTTGCTTGCCAAATGTTACATTCTTAAGAGAAATATGACTGTACATTGTTGATGCCTTCATTGGAATCAGCAGGAAGTTAATCCTATCATTTGCTAAGTTCAATCTTCAGGACAAAGATTGGCGAGATCTTGAGTATATGACGTCATAATCAATTACCTCTCGTGTTTGGTAACGTCACAATCATTATGACGTATATTGGCGTATAACTCCATCACGAAAGTCGAAAATTCTGTCACGTGTGTGCGAATTCACCTTTCCAGAGTACCCACCCAGCATATGACGTCATAATGAACTGCGTGATGTGTAGAATGACATCATAATGAATGACGTCATGAATGACGTCGATAAGTACGTAACGAACGCATATTTGAAGATGGTATATGCGTTGTTGTACAAATTGTTTGCTTTTACTATTTAATAAATATTTTGTTGAATATTTTGAAACTAATTTGACTGAGCGATGTTGCTGCCATAGGCAGCAACAGCACCCAGTCAAATTAGTTACAAAATATTCAACAGCTTCCCTGTATAATTTTCAGGAAATTGATAGCTAGGGCATTCGGGGATCCATCAATCCCAACACGGCGAGGTGTGGGTGGAGCTTAGCTAGTGATGGGCGGGGCATAGCTAAAAATGGAAAGGTCCATTGTATGGCGTTGATGAATGTACAATTTAATAAACATTCTGTCGAATAGTCAACAGCTTACATGTATATTTGCATTGAAATTTAGATTCTCTGAATTCAAGCTTCAACATCGTAACTGGATTCTAGCATGTGTAAAAAAGTGGGCGAATCTTAGCTAGAAATGGATCCACCCATTGTAATGGATACTAAGACTTATTACCCGGTGATATGAAATTATTTAGCAGAGTTACCTTCGCTCGTTTTGTTTACAATACTATGGACACAGGACTCTTCTATGCAATTATAATCAATATAATATAAAGTATTTTTATGTTAGACGTTAGGCAAGAACTGCAACATAGTAACAGATCACCGACACCCCTTCATCTATCACACATTGTTCACAAATCTGGCAAGCCATACTCTTTTAGCAAGTGTATACTTTTGTGTTAGTTGTTGTTCTGTGTTGTTAATGGCTTACAAAACCGGTGTTCATTAAGATTACTGAAAGGTCGAATTGCCACCTGAACGTGCTATTTCAGCAATAACAAAACTAACTCAAACGCAATCCAATAAACTCCTGTCAAAACTAATTTCAACATCGAACACATTCCTTCAAATCTATCTTAATGGTGATGAAGTTCTTTGACGAAAGATGTGAAAACTGGCTTAATGTGTGTTTAATCATCGGTTCCAGTGATGTCTAAAATTGGTAATTGTGGTCAAGCGTGTGGCTAGCTATAAACTAGACAATATTCGCCTTTATGTATGGTATAGTGTAGGCACTGGTGTTGGTGACGGTCCCGTCTTAACATATTTCAACCTGAAGACCAAATTCGCAAAGTTTAGTCCAATATTTTGGCTGTTGGATATTCTTGGTCTCATTTGAAATAAAGCTGTTGCTGCATTTAAGCACATAGGCGTCGGCAGGGGGTGGGGTCGTCCAGGGCGAACGACCCCCCCCCCCCTAACCCCACCCACCCACCCATACACCCCACCCCAACAAAATAATAATAATAATAATAATAATAATAATAATAATCATTATTTGAGGTCTGAGCATATTTTAGCCCTTCTAATTTTGATCGAACTTTTGTATTTTACCCTTGATAAATGCAGGATATGCATCCTGAGAGCATCTAGATGAGGGGGATACCACCTCCCGGACCAACCCCCAAATTCGACCCACTCTTTAGAATTATTGGCGACGCCTATGAAGCATTAAGACATATGCAATGTTAATAACTGTCCATGTCCTGGTGGAAGGGTTATCTTCTCTTCGATGGATTGATGCGTCCAACATTTGTCCATAATATTCAACCTATACACAGGGAAAATAAGAGCTCTTCAGTACTCATTGTCGGGATCACCATCCAGGGGCATCGCAAAATCTAATAAAGACAATGGTTCTTTCCAAGTTTATCCATCCACCATATTACCTCATAACCAACTACGTGACGTGTAGGATGACGTCATAATCAATGAATGACTTAATTTAGTCCATCTTAAACGATTAACAGTCCGACACGTTGTATGAATTGTATGGCTTTACCATTTAAAAAACATTTTATTGAATATTTTGAAACTAATTTGACTGTACGCTGTTCCTGCCATAGGCAGCAACAGCACCCAGCCAAATTAGTCTCAAAATATTAAACAGCTAACGTGAATAGTTTTCTGGAAATTGATTGTCAGAGCATTCCGGGATCGATGGATCCCAACATGATTGAGGTGTGGGTGGAGATTAGCTAGAGATGGGTGGGGCATGGCTAAAACCGGAAATGTCCATTTCTGAGCCACTGATGTAACAAGCTTCCCTATCAACAGTGAAAACAAATTGTTGATTAATATTATTCGTGCCTACATTAAATTGTCTGAAGGCAATAACTCATTAGCAATTAGAGCGTCTAGTGTTGATTAATTTATGAAGTGCAGCCCCCCCCCCCCCCAATAATTAATGAGGGTGTACCTGGACCCAAGCTATCTGATTCCATCGTTATCCAGAGCCCACCAGACCAACCCAGCACTAATTATTCCACTCCTCATATCTAGAAAAGTTGTTCGGTTAGCTTTGGTATATTAATATACTAAATGGCTTCTACTTAAGAGATATGATGTTTGTGGCGTCATGGATACATTAGCAATTTAGCAGTGATGGGTGAATGTTAATCTATTCCACGTCGTATGTATATATTGTCTAGGTTGTCTGGGAATGGACCTTCCCAAGTGTATCCATCCACCATATGATGTCATAATCAACTACGTGCCATGTAAGATGATGTCATAATCATGGCGTCACGAATGACTAGAACTCATTTGACTGGACGATGATGCTGCCATAGCAACAGCGCCCAGTCAAATTAGTTTCAAAATATTTAACAGCTTACCTGCATAGTTTTCTGGAAATTGATAGTCAGTGAATTCAGAGATCGATCGATCCCAACACGGACGAGGTGTGGGTGGAGCTTAGATGGAGATGGGCGGGGCATAGATAAAACTAGAAATTATTCTAGCAAAGTTTCTTGAAAATATGTGCATGATGTGTAATACATCGCTGCTGTCCGTAAAATTCACACACCAAAGATGGTCCATATTTGGCCACGTGCTAATGTGCCAGAAGACACACGCAGAAAACCTTGGAATGCGTCCTACTGTGTGGCAGTAAATATAATGCCAGGAAAAAACGTCATTGCATAAATCTGTTAAATGTGCTGCGAGGTGACCTCAATAAAACAGGACTCGGTACATTCAGATCAAGAAGAAGCATGAAGAAACTAAAGCTTTTGGCTTAGGGCAAGACACAGTGGTCAAAAACGAAGACGGTCTGATTGCGCCTGTATGATATTTCTAGTACTACAGCCACAAAATACTGTAATCATACATCATACAGTAATTCTATATCATACAGTGATGATAGTGATTAGATAACTGCATCGATATGCTTCGATATTGATCAGATTTAACAGAAATCGTGTGCAGAAGGAGAACAGTAAAGGTAATTTTGTAATAATACCATTGATGTTGATCATGTCTATTTTAGAGAGAGAGAGAGAGAGAGAGAGAGAGAGAGAGAGAGAGAGAGAGAGAGAGAGAGAGAGAGGGATAGAGAGGGAGAGAGAGAGAGAGAGAGAGAGAGCGAGAGCGAGGAGAGAGAGAGGGAGGGAGAGAGAGAGAGAGAGAGAGAGAGAGGGAGGGAGAGAGAAAGAGAGAGAGAGGGAGAGAGAGAGGGTGAGAGGGAGAGAGAGAGAGTGAGGGATGGATGGAGAGATGATTTATTATTCTAATTAACATATGTCTATCGTTTTATTCGTGCATGCTTTTTTCTGAAGCAACAGGTCTTAGTGAAGTGTGTTCACTCCATTCATTCAGGATCATTGTGACTTCCATCGAATTTAGAATGTATGGGAGAAGTGCACGTTTTACGTTTTTAAATCTATAGTTGAAGCAATCATGTCAGGATTACATGCCATGGTAGCATAGATAGATTTTGGCGTAAATAAATCAAATTTCCAATGCGATTTGAAAGAAAGTTGGGCGTAATTTTTTGTGCGTTGATGTAGCATGTTGTCCATTGTGATACGTATTATCATGTCCACATCAGGGGGTGGGTTTTATCTCAAAGGGCGTGTATGCCACATACCTCTGTGGGCAGGGCCGACTCAAGCATATACCCAAACATCTAGATGCTTCCGAAGCTTTTTTACTAGTTACGCATATTTGGGAATTGGTTTTGATTTTATTGCTTGTCATCATTTTCACTAGTTCGTGTTAACGTAATTCCTAGCATAAACATGTAATTTCAGAAGTATACATGGCCATAAATCAAAGTAGAGCTTTCTACTAATCGCCAATTATTGTAAAAAAAACCCCACCTGTATTCAGACGCCAATCATCATCTTATGAGATCTTAGAAATACAATAAACTAATCTTTTCCCTACAAATAAATGTTTTAATAAAATCTGCCTGACACGTGGGCATACGATGTCTAAAGCTCTGGGCACTGAACTGGCTCTGGCAATGGTAGACAGTGTTGGTAGCAAACATATCCATGTGACGCATGCGCGCTGAGTTTCCGAGCAGATCTATAGTCACCATCATGTGTCAGCCATAAACTATATTTAGTGAACATCTTCATCGATCTGTGATGAGACGAATTGTATTCTAGTTCCCTTTATAGCCCACTATGCAAATGAAATTATGGGGTTGATGGCGTGAGATGGGATGTGATAGGTTGTGAGATGAATAGCTAGCATAGCGCTCACTCGCATACATTGTAGACTCAATAATAACGATGGTTTGTAATGGCTTTTAGTGTTTTATTGAATATAATCCGTGCCATATGCCCATGTTGGCAGGTCCCCACGCGGGGGCGATCAGTTCCCCCACCCCACCCCTCAGTGTGCGAGTGGATAGCTTCCCATGGTGCGTGGGTGGGCTGGACTGATGGAAATGAACAATTCACCTTTTCAGAGTACCCACACATCATATGACGTCCTAATGAATTGCATGATGTGTACAATGACATCATAATGAATGACGTCATGAATGACGTCGATAAGTATGTCACGAACGCATATTTGAAGACGGGCTATGCGTTGTTGTACAAATTGTTTGCTTTTACTATTTAATAGATATTCTGTTGAACATTTTGAAATAATTTGACTGGGCGCTGTTGCTGCAGCAACAGCAACCAGTCAAATTAGTTACAAAATATTCAACAGCTTCCCTGTATAGTTTTCAGGAAATTGATAGCTAGGGCAATCGGGGATCGATCAATCCCAACCCGACGAGGTGTGGGTGGAGCTTAGCTAGTGATGGGCGGGGCATAGCTAAAAATGGAACGGTCCATTACAATTTTTTAAATGGCACAGTACTAAGGCCAGGTGAGAATAGTCTTATTCTAACTAACATATTTGGACAACATTTATTTTTTGTTCTCTGCTTTTGCCAATGTGCAAAGCCGTGTTGATTACTAAAGTGTACCGTAAGGCTTAGACAAAATAGATGCCAAATAGGATATAAAACAGAAATCGCATACATGTAATTATACAGTTCAAATTTAAGCTCTTTGCTAAATGTCTATGACATATCTAACATGCCATGGCAGTTCTGTCTCTTCCAGGAAAAGAAACCCCCACAGTGACACAAACTACCTTCCCTAGCTGGCAACCCTGTCCTTAGTGGTCACCATGTGATGTGGTGCCACTAAAGTGGCCATAAGAGATAAGTTTTATTATTCATGATTTGTCTTGTTTAGCTACATCTGCCTGCATCCCACTATGTTCAATTTTTTTTGCAAACGAATCTCTTCTCCATTTCTGTGTAGGATCTTTTTATAGGTGCATGCTTACCGCATGTGCGCGCTATACATTCAACAGAGATATGAATCTTATCAGTATTCTAATTTCAACATCTTGACATTGATTTCACGGATTCGCTGGCACATTCAAAGATTCACAAACAGCAGCAAGGCATTTAGATACATATATTTAGTCTCTTAATGCTGGTCAATAGAGGGATCCATTTCTATCTTTGTACACACGCTCACGCACGCACGCACGCACGCACGCACGCACGCAGTCACGCACGCACGCACGACACGCACGAATGAACGAACGAACGCAACCACACACGCACGCACGCACGCACGCACGCACGCACGCACGAAGAAAAAGAAGAAGAAGAAGAAGAATTATGCAGTGCATGGTATTGTTGTATGAAATGTCTTGGATCATTTATTTAAACTTTAGGAATTGACAATTTCGTTATTGCTAGGTGCACACAACATTATTAGAGAGATAAATAAATGACAACTATTTACGAAGTGTGATTCTCTTTCTGATCGGTGTTTACACGTCTCAAATCTCCTTTGGAATCAGTAATCATTCCATTTCGATAACCTGACATCTTCCTTGTCTGTTAGCTTTAGTTCCATTACTGCTCGAGTGGAAATGTTATTCTAGACATAGGCTATTGTAGTTAGAGGACGTATTCGACTACTTCCCTGTGAATCATGACATTCACATTAATCATAGACATCGATAAATTTGCTTCAGTCGTCCAAGTCGTGTCACCTTAAACTTTAATGGTCAAGCCGGCAAGAAACTCACACTGCAATTGTCTTAAGAATGTCCAGTTGCAGGCCAAGAGAATGATTTTTTTGGAAAATTACCATTGGAATTACTGGCTCGGTAACCGAGCCAGTAATTCCAGTGGTAAATTGTCAAAAATACGATTCTCTTGGCCTGCTAATAGACGCTCGCTAATCAAACAATCGGAGTTTCTTAACAATTTCCCCTTTGGCGGTCAACCTGGTCAAACACGTTCTCTGTAGTTGTCTTGAGGGCAGAAACATACTTTTTTGTAATTTTCAGTGGTAAATTTACAAAAATAGTCTTCCTTGGCTTGCAAACATTATAATTTTATTGAAAGATTTTGCAATTAAACGGTTAATTGATATGAGTTGCACCCTGGGCGCTTTAAGGTGCTGTTGACATAAGAGAGGTTAAATATTCGCAGACAATGGATGAGCTATGATGAGGTAAAGTTGACATCAATTCATTACTGAGTATGCTTCTCACGTTTATACTTTATGATGTAATAGCTACAATCACCTTAATTGGTTTGAAAATTGATTGACTGTGTCAGTAGTGAGATGTATAGCAAATCCATTTCGAGATACTCAGCATGTTTCATATGGCACTTCTTTGAAACAAAGTGTCTGGAAATACAGTATGTAATGGGATGAGGATATATTGATCAATATTTATACCATATCTGTCCAAGGGGAATGTCTGCCCAGACGACAATGCCTGCCACGATGGGAAATATATATAGTGAATAGGTTCTTCCATATGGTTCAGGGTTACTATCGTTTACCAGAAATATAAATAAATCTCAACCTCTCGTCTGTATCAGAACTATAAATCATTTGTGTCACATTCATGTAGATAATCTTTATTCTATTGTGGGGGTGGGGTGGGTGGGTGGGCGTGGGGGGGGGGAAAGTTTATAAATGACAGTAATTCATTGATTTCTTCTGTATCTTTAATTTGATAGCAAGGTTTTGCAGTAATCTCTTAAAACACTTTAAATTTTGGTATGTCTATGTGTGTTTTGTTGGTTTGTTATATTCCCTGCTATGCTATATAGTCCGTGTTTTAGTATTCCTATCTTTAACATTAACATTAAATGTATGCATTACCGGTTACTCAGCATTGTGCTACATTCATGTAAATCATCTGTATTAATCTGGGACGTTTGTTTCAAGAGTCTGGACCTCTCTTCATGAAATTATTATTCACATTATTGACTAATCTGTTACTTTAGACAACATTTCTGATGGGAGATTGATTGTGTGCATGGTGTTTATACCTTCCTGATCTGGAACATGTCGCATTACATAAGGCCTCAGAGGAATGGACATTTCCACTGTAGCCATCCATCATATAACGTCATAATCAACTACGTGACGTATAGAATGACATACAGTCAATGCCGTCATTGTGACGTCATGAATGAGGTAGATAACTACGTCATGGACGCATAGTTGAAGACGGACTATGCGTTGTTGTACGAATTGTATGTCTTTACTATTTAATAAATATCCTGTTGAATATTTTGAAACAAATTTGACAGGGCGCTGTTGCTGCCATAGGCAACAACAGCACCTGTCAAATTAGTTACAAAATATTCAACAACAGCTTACTTAACTGTAAAGTTTTCAGGAAATTGATAATCAGGACATTCGGGGATCTATCGATCCCAACACGAAATGTGGGTGGAGCTTAGCTTAGCTAGTGATGGGCGGGGCATAGCTAAAACTGGAACGGTCCATTGTAAGCATGTTACCAAGTAATTTCCACCCCAACATGCAATATCTGAGCAGTCAGTCGGTCCATATGGAGATAGTGTCTTGTCAGTATCGTATCGTGGCATACGCCCTAGATATCAACGAGCCTACAAGCCGTGTGTGGTTGTGTGATATAAATGAAGTGAATAGCATTTTAGCAATGGAACACCCAATGTAATCTTGGGTATTTTATGCCAAAGATAGAATGTTTACGTGAGGTGTCTTACCCTTTTCCGATCATGGTAGCCCCATACGGAAAATTAAAACAGCGTTTATTTTTAGCTGCACGGTTTTGTGATTATACCATCTTACGTCTTTTAATATCACCTTTGACTACGGTCATCAAAGGTGTGAGTGTTTTTCTGGCCCCAACCCATTAATTCCATGACATCGGCCATATCACTAGATCATTTGATATATGAATTTAAAGCAATATTAATTCGATGGAATAAAATATAGCTTGGTTTGACAACCTCGTTATGCGGTTCAGCTGCTGCATGCCATTGCCAGCCATAACTTCCGCCTACGGTCTTACATAAGGTACTACATTACTAAGTGGTTCCTTTATTAAGCTCTGAAATGCCAGCATCTAGGCTTCTATTATCAATGGACCCCTACAGATCGATCGATCCCTGAACTTCTTGACAATCAATTTCCAGAAAACTATACAGGGAAATCTGATGAATATTTTTGAAACTAATTTGAATGGGTGTTGTTGTTACTTAAATGTCTTTACCATTTAATAAACATTCTGTTGACTATTTTAAAACTAATTAGACTGGGCGTTGTTGCCTAAGGCAGCAACAACGCCCAGTCAAATTAGTTTCAAAATAGTCAACAGAATGTTTATTAAATTGTAGAGACATACAATTCGTACAACGTGTCGGACTATTAAGCGCTAAAGACGGACTATATCGAGTCATTCATGACGTCATGATTATGACGTCAGCCTACACTCAACGTAGTTGATTATGACGTTATATGATTGAGTGAGGAAATACATTCATGGATTCTTATCCTGGAAATATTGTTGCTGTGAGCTGTCGCAGTCGAGGCGCTAACGATCATTCCACTTTAGCTTTACATACATTGTTCACTTTGAAAATAACGTTTCGCAGCCTGATAATTGATGTCTTGAACACCAACATATTTTGCGTAAGACTCTTCAAAATAGACCCAATGGAGCACAAATAAGTGTGAAACATTTAATAATGTGGTTAAATATATCACATCGATTGGATCTCGTCTGCCAAAATGCGCCAAATGTGTCTAGACATGCAATGGCGTGATCAGTATCCATCATGTTATCACATAGCTATTACCAAAGTCATTTATCTGTCGCATGATTATTAACCCTTACCCCTCTCATGTTAAAATTCTAAATTTTCAAAGTAAATTAAAAGATGACCTGGTGTTCATTTTTCAACAAATTTGGTCTACGACAGCACCATCTGCCACCAAAATTGTTGAAAAATGTACATCAGTTTCTTTGCTAATGACACAGTAAAAGATAGAATATTGACATCAGTGTGGTAGGGGTTAAGTTGGGACATTTTTTATAAGATTGTGTAACTCACTTCATGAAACTATTATTTAAAGCATTGATTTAACTTACTTCGAATGATATTTTTGATGGGAGATTGAGTTTGTGCGTGATGTTTACACTTGCATGATCTGGAACAGCAATAATCAGATGACACACCTTCTTCTTGCTTGATATAAACGTATCCACTGTTGGTTCGCCATCACTTTGGTTAGATGTTCGACCGGACTCTCTCTCTCTCTCTCTCTCTCTCCCTCTCTCTCTCTCTCTCTCTCTCTCTCTCTCTCTCTCTCTCTCATAGCTGCCATAGGCAGCAACAACGTCCAGTCAAAATAGTTCCAAAATATTCAACAGCATATGTATTAAATAGTAAAGACATACAATTCGTACACAACGGATAGTACGTCTTCAAGTATGCGTTTTTGACGTACTTATCTGCGTCTTCATGACAGCATTCATTATGATGTCATCCTACACGTCACGTAGATGATTATGACGTCATTCGATGGATGGATAAACTTGGAAAAGTCTATTTGCAATACTCAGTGCCAACATCTATAAATCTGGTAGAGGATGCCACTGCACGAACCTGCTAAGTGTGCTACATACCAATCTAAAAGAAGGTGGCCTAGAGACACTGACAAAGACGAACTTGAGAGAGCTAAGGACTCTCTGTGAGCACAGGAAACAGCGGCCAAAAAGTAATAAGGACTGATTGCAGCAGCAGAATGTTTTCAAATTAAGTGTTTGTACTTTCACGATTTATCTGTGGAATGCAAAAAATCTGAATTCTTTCGTTTTCGATAGTCAGACGTATACATGTCGGTAGCTATAATTTGGTTAACTGTTCGAGTGACTGTTAATCTAGACACAAACTATTGTGCACTGGATTAAAATTCGTTTCTTTCCATTGTGAGTCGTGTTACGATCAGAGTGGGTAGCTGTTCGACATCGCTCTATCTATCAAAGTTTTGTCTTTCAATTTGCAGAATTCTCGCCAGGTGACGAGGTGATGTGACGCAAACTGGACATCAGCACATTCGCAATACATACCACTAAAGCTGCAATAGCTACAATCATTGATTTAGTAGCAATTAAAGCACAGTTCAAATGTGATTAGAAGGAAAGGCTAGTTAATAGTGTACCATAAATATCACAGGTTGTCAGTTGTGATATGGAGAGCTCTGTCTTTTAGGGGCGCCACAAGTGAGGAGGGGTGGGGGTGCGAGGGTCACATCCATAAAATGTTCCGGAAAATCTCACAGCCTTGTTATGACTGACAAACATACATGTGCATGGAAGTAAAATGACAAATTGGTTAAGAGATCGTATTATCAGGGCCTACTTTGTTAGGCAACGGAAATCGACGTTTAAAGTACATTTCAAATACATTGCTACTTAGATGTATTTCCGGAAGTGTACGTGGTCAAAAACCAAACAATACGTTTGAGAGATGGACGTACAATTATCTACTATGGCTGTAACGATAGACTCAGATATTGGTGTAAGTAGTCAAATGTTTTGAGATAATCAATTTACCACTGAAACACTAGTGAAACTATATATTATTCATCTATTGAGTATTGGCACTTTCTTCATTAATCTAGTGAAGTGTGAATTAATCAATGTTTTGAGCTAATTCACCTTTATTAATTACTTGCAGGAAAACGGTGTTCACCAATACGCCAAAGACTTATCGCGGAAGTGCATTGGAGAAATAGAGTCACAAGCATCATGTCAGACAGCTATATAAAAGAATGGGCCTTTCCACTTTATCCACCCATGATATAACATCATAATCAACTACGTGACATGTAGAACGACTTCATAATGAATGACGTCATGAATGACGTAGATAAGTACGTCACGAACGCATATTTGAAGACGGACTATGCGTTGTTGTACGAATTGCATGGCTTTACTATTTAATAAATAGGCGGCAACAGCACTCAGTCAAATTAGTTACAAAACAATCAACAGCTTACCTGCATAGTTTTCAGGAAATTTATAGTTGGTGTATTCGGAGATCGATCAATCCCAACATGGCGAAGGGTGAGTGGAGCTTAGCTAGAGGTGGGAGGGCATGGCTAAAACTTGGCAGGTCCATTCCCCTGAGGCAGTTTGAGGTTTCTTAATTATTTGAAAGACATGAGTTTTCACCGGTGTGCCAACGATTTATAACCAAATTCGAGTTTCAAGCGTTTTCTCAGACAGCTATATCAAAGAATTCCCCCTGAGGCGGTATTAATTTTAATGGTATATATTATTTTCAGTCACTAAATGTTTCTTAAACTAGTAAAACATGGCAGTCATGTGAACAAATTTTCTGACTTTAGCGCAGCTAGACCAAAAAGATGAATACCAGAATAGCAGATCATATAAGCTCCAATTATTAGCCTGTTTAAGGATATTCTTGAATAAATCACTTCGCTCAATGATCAACCTCCTGAATCAGCTATTCTCTATGTGTAATAGTAATGTAGATGTTTCGAAACCTTCAATTATTTGCCTTTTGGACTGGAGGCCAGTATTGCAGTTAGGGCTGTATAACTTTATAACTATATAGCACAAGAATAGATTGCCAGACAATATCTCGCTGATAATACCTTAGATTTACATATATAATTGACCCAATACAAAATGAAAAGCATGTTGAGAGATCTAAGTGATATAACGGAATAAGTATATGCTCATTTACAAGTGGCTTCACTCTTCAGTGTAATGCACTGGTGCATTGTATTTTGGTGCCTTTGATGGTGTCAATGTATCTTCGAGGAGTCTAAGAGGCTAAGTAACTACCGTAGTATGCAATCTGGCTGCAATTAAACCCATTAGATCAGTGTTGTAACTTCTGGTCTGGTGGGGGAACAACAGGGCAGACTGCCACACCTGACAAAATTTGAGGTAAATTTGTTGGCAAAATTTCATATTTACCAGATTATTTACTGAATATTCTATCACTGTGAATACAAGAAATTACTCCCAGGCCATCAGATTTTAAACAAATTTATGAAGATACGAATTTGTACCAAAATTGTGGTACATTGTCCCCAAATTGTGGAACTTTTCCATGGTTTTGCCACGTCTGAAAAGATCCTAGAATCTCCACTGCATTAGATACATGCAATCTCTGACCTTTATTGTTTTGTTTGCGAATTGGGAAAATCTGTCATAAATTCTTAGGAATTAGTGTTTAAGACTTTGGTACTATAGATGTATGGCCAGCGAGCCGCATGGTGGGTCTATAAAAATATGAATGACTATAAATGTAGGCATTTTCTGTGTCAATGTGCATCTCATAATTCTCTGAGATGAATGAAAAATAGAGAATAAAAGCAAAATAGGACGTTTTTCTTAATATCCATTAGTCAAAAGTATATAATATTTAGTGAGAATGCAAGGTCGTTTTATCATTAAAATTGCTGGAAATGACTTTTAAGAGCATCTAATTTACACAATTTTCCAGGGGAGATCCACCACCACACACCACACCCTCCCCCACACACATAGAGACCGCAACTTTCATAGTCACAACAACCCTCCACCCCTCCCCATTCTTAGTGTTTAGCTATGCACCTGCTTGATAGCTTATCTTTATTTATAATAAACTGTATATCAGGGTTGTAAAGCATTTTGCTTTTCCTGTTCAAAGATCGAGTGATACGTTCCTTGTTTTATCGAGGAAGATAGAATTCTGGAACTATACATAGACTACTACATTAATCATAGCAGATTCGTGTTGAAAGATAAACTGTAATCTCAGTGTTCCGTCCTCTGTCTGGAAAATATGGCTACGGCTTGTTAATTCTGGAGTTATAATATCTTGGGCAATTAAGGTAAATCCTTGAGCAAAATCCTTTAGTGATATAGCTGGGTTGTGATCATGAAAATAAGTCGCCTATTCCAGAGAAGACACTGTGATAGGCTCGCAGATGATTCGAGCTGTGGAAAACTGAACAGTCCAGAGTTAATGGTTCTGACAAGACCTGGTTACCATTTAGAAAAAAACCTAAGATAATTAACATTTTCGAAAAAGTTTAAAGGCTTTTTGCTTAAATTCATACTAAAAGCAGCATCATTTACAATACCCACTCTGAGCCATCGCGGTAAATCACCAAGAAAAATGTTATAAGTATTATAAGAACTTGAGCCTACAGGAAATATGAAAGTCATAACGACTGTCCTAGTAATCAGATAGCATGCGTGGGCCCTCTATGATGCTGCGGCATGAGCATTTATTAGCTCAGGTGTTAGTTTAACTTTCGATACTAAAAGGGCTCTCTTAAATTTTTACTTTATATGTTTTATCATCACTCTTCATGAACGGAAACGCATCCTTACTTCTTTGTAGTCGAATTCTAAGACAATTACCATTTAGAGCATAGCAATCTTGCATAAAAATATCTGAATGTATCCGCCCAATAAATTCGGCTGATTTATTAAAGCCCACTCGCTCTGTTGGTCCATATATAAAACAAACATAAACTTTGTTCGCAATTCCCTTGGTGTCATGTTTACCAGGTGTATCTATAGCCGATAGATGTGCTGTAAGTTGAGAGCAAAGCGCATCACTCTCATAAGAAAAAGGTTTCAATGTAAGAGTGTAGCCAAAGATGTACTGGTGAAACTTCAGGAAGCTCTGTAAGATCAGCTTCTCCTGTCGCAGTAACTTCCAGAATCTTTACTCTAAGGTAAATATAACATTGTGACAAATCCAAGTATTCCTCACCATTTCCACTAATGAAAAGCTCAATAGGCATTGAGTTAGGAATCATTGTTGCAGGTCGATAAGCTTGCCAGTGCCCACTATCCATTCTGGTGCACACTGGTTTTGCACTTGGTCTACTGTTTTTCCTCTTAACCTGTCTACTCTTGCCTTCTCGTGATATACGAATGTTGGAAGTTACTGTCTTGCAGGTCTTTTTCTGAGATTTCCCCGCTACTCTTGAGCGAATAGCTGAAATACCTAGGCATACTAGAGATTTCCCAGTGGCGAGTGCATGCTTCTTAGCTGTAGATGCTAAATTTTATACTTCTAATACATCATTTGAGAATCAATCTCATGCAAACAATGATTCTTTTCCAATAATCCTGCCAACTTTCCTGAGTATTGGAATAGCTAATTTGATATGGCTATGAAACATATTACCACGCACATGTCCTTTCTGAAGAATTGCATCTGAAAAAACTGGTAATCAGACTCCAGCTTAATTCCACAAAACACTTATATGAGGCTTATCTTGACCTACTATTTTCAACACTCTTTTCTCAATTCTTTTCTTGGGATAACTGTTTAACATTTCAGAATGTAGAGTTATTATAAACATAATACATTATACTGAGGCAGAATCACGTAGTAAGTTCTCACATGTAAGCTCTTTAGTTCTTGGAGCCATTAAAATATACTCCAACGAAGTGGGCATAAAGCAATCCAGGGTGACTTGTCGCCATTATCAAGTGAAAGATTTCCTATACACGTTATAGCAATGATATAAAGTATGCATATTGGAGCGATGTAAATGATTTCCTGTCTAGGGACCTTCGACCTGCAATAAATCCATAATCTTGTAGGGTTCAATGACATAGCTATTAATTCTATATGTTTGACACAGCATTTTCATCATCCGCCTAGCTGAAATTTGATTGATAACCCATCCATTTCACAAAGTATTTACCCTTCAGGTGCTTAGTTTTAAGAATTCTCTTGATTCTATATAATGTATTGCTGCCAATCCCTGTCACTTTCTGTAGCTCAACTCTGTAAAACACTCCAAGTACCAGTTAATTATTATAATCCAGCAGCTTAAATGAGTTCTTCCTAATGGGGTAGTTGGGGGTTTATAGTGAAAATCTTTTCACTCCATAATGGTAAATACCCTTTCTTAAAAGGTTCTTTTAATTCACTCATTCACAATTTAACACCAGTCTTTTAGTGGATTTTTTGGTTTGGACACATTTGTGCCAAGTTATAAATTCGCTTTCTCGGTGAACTATAGGTCTCAAATCTGTGGGTGAATGAATAGAATTACTATAATTGTTTGCAATCCTAGGTATGATATCTATATATCTCAAAGAATAACTAATATAGTGCCAAATCTTACACATTTTTGTTCGTAGTACACTTTCAGTAATAGTAGCATGAGTTTCATTTTTCGAAGCACAGAAAGTAATGCTTACATCTCTAAGCTGGTGCTGAAACTTGGTGTTTACAAACTCACTGCCTTTATCACTCTATATACTAGCCAGACATCTGTTAGTAGTTTTCAATGATATTTCAAATGCCATGCATAGAGCTGTCGATGGGTTTTTTTAGGGATTACCCAGAGATATTTAGATAGGACATTTATTGTAAAAGGTAGATATTTAAGATTGTCATTTTCACTTGCTAAAGCAGCCATATTACTAAGATCCATTTGCCATAGTTCATCTACATCTGATTCTTTTGTGCTTAAACCTGATTCTGTGAAATATATGCAAAGTATAAGCTCGTTCACCTGAGAGCCAATCTTTAATTTCATGCTGTGTCAGTTCACCATTGAAAGATTTATACAGCTTTTCCAATTCCTTCAAACTTGCTGCATGGTCTAGGTTATAATAGTGGACATGAAGTTATCTAGCCACCTCAGCCATTATTAGAATTTTAACCAGCTAGGAGGTTTGTGTTCATGAGCTCTAGCTCGTTTACGTGATAAAGATTCATGCTTCGCTTGTACAGGCAATTTGGTTTTTTTGGTGGGGTCTTACAACAGGCATCAAGTCAGGCTGAGTGCATTTGCATCCCCCTTCTGGAGATTTCTCTCTTTAACTAATACCCTGAATCTCGTTCCAGTACTGAACATTTCGAATTAAGGTACTTGAAAAATCACTTTCTGCTTCAGAGCACTTTTTGATTTTGCTTCCCAAAATGTGTGTCAGAAGTGATAACTTTTGAAACTATATCAATAATATTACTTTTTGAGAAAAACTGTCCTTGTATTGAAACCTGATTCCTTCCATCAACTGAAGTTCCTTCGTTTTTTTGCAGAATATGTGACATACATTTCCCTTTAGTACAAATATTTATAGGCAGCAAATCAACCACATCATCAATTGTCTGAAGACTGATAATCCCTGGTGGTTTAGGCAAGCATTCCTCCACACCTGAAACAAATTTTTATTAACACCTCTTGAAAACTCATGTCTATGTTATCTGCCACTCATGGACTATCAAGACTGGTCGTAATACTTGCTAAATTTGTGTAATGCTTGTGAATAAATATCAGCTTTCCTTGAGGGTTGAATAGTCACTTCCACCAAGAATGTTTTGCATTTCACCATCAAGGTTTACAGCTTTCTCTCAATCAGGGTTTGTAGTTACTGAATTTGCTTTCATTTCCTCTCTCGCATGTTATAGTCTAGTTCGTGAGGTACAATTGCTATCTTTTGAGCATATTCCATTATTTACCTAAGTATAAGTTTTGTCTCTCATGGGAAAACACCCTCACAAATCTTGTAAACTTCGGAAATCATAGACCTATGACATTAATCTTTGCATCTATAGTAAAGTTCATTATTCTTATGGATGAGTTATAATGTTCATTACTCTTATGGATGAGTTCTTAAGTATAAGCTTATTGTAAAGTCCCCAATGCCCATGGTGTCAAATGCACGCTCATTATAAAATTCAATAAGTTCTATTGGTGAGAAATTCACCTTTGCAGAGTACCCATCCATCATATGACGTCATAATGGACTGCGTGATGTGTAGAATGACATCATAATGAACGACGTCAAGAATGACGTCGATAAGTACATCACGAATGCATATTTGAAGACTGTCTATGCGTTGTTGTACAAATTGTTTGCTTTTACTATTTAATAAATATTCTGTTGAATATTTTGAAACTAATTTGACTGGGCGCTGTTGCTGCCATAGGCAGCAACAGCACCCAGTCAAATTAGTTACAAAATATTCAACAGCTTGCCTGTATAGTTTTCATGAAATTAATAGCTAGGGCATTTGGGAATCGATCAATCCCAACACGGCGGAGTGTGGGTGGAGTTTATCTAGTGATGGGCGGGGCATAGCTAAAAATGGAAAGGTCCATTATAATTTATCACTAGTCAACTGTGTTCACGTTGACATGCACGACTATGAATACAACAGTAACAGTCTGCAGAAGCATGTTTTGAAACTTTGTTATTCAAGTGTTGGATAAACATGAATACACACCTGTGTGATATAGGAATATGACAGAAGTGTATAGTGGTTTTTTATTTGATTTTCTGATTATGATCTTCAGCATCACAAATAGAAAAGAATTCCAAATCAGTTATTTCAGATCCATACTGCCATATGTATTATATGTTTAAAAAATCAGTGAATCCCCTTTGTCTTCTTATTCACATTGATCGTGACCACTCGATTTAAGAACTTGCATGAGAAAGTGTGGTGTATAGAGTCCCCATTTACCTGCGCTAGAGCTTTGAAAGCAGAGGGCAACTTTAATATCTCATTATGTTATTTCGCGATAAAGTCAATCATCAAGAAGTGAAGGTTCATGATCTACTCCTTTCCGCAAAACAGTAACTACTTTAAGGCACTAGGGTTCATCGAGCATTAGTTCTGGAAGAAGGCAATTTCCATTATTGTCAGAGTTTGTGTATATACCGATACGATTCTCTGTGAAAGTAGTTTATTTTGGTAATGTTCTGTTTGAGAGTTGTTCGAGTTTCTGGTCCAATATATTCTACGCTACACGGTTAATCAAGCTCAGCTTGAATCTCACAGATTTCTTTCTTTTATAAATGACTATAATTTATACACATCTATCATCTATTGCTACAGCCCTAATCGATAATTCTGCATCCATCAGTCCACCTGTTAGATTGTGCAGCCATCGCTTCAGCGTAATCGATACATTGATTAACAGGCATGGTTATGATTTAAGCACATTTATTGCTGCAGCCCTCATCGATAATTGTGTATCCATCGCACATCCAATCACGCTGTGCGTCCATCTCTACAGTGATAATCGATAACAGGCTATTTTGATTAACAGGTGAGGTGATATACAGAGCGAGCTAGAGTGAACACCTCTGTGTACTAGTAGTGATGGATGTTTTCATTATACTTATAGTATTGTTAGAACTAGTACTAGTAGTAATGGATCTTATATTTATTCTACTATTTGTAGTGTTGCTGTATAAGAGATATATGTTCTGGATATATAAACAGCGTTGCATGATCCGCAAGAAGAGGAAGAGGAAATGACGAAAATAGATATTTTAGAAAGTATTTTATATCCTAGAAAAAAAATAGTATAAGAGAACTGTCCATTAGAAATCAAAAATCAGTAATTAGAATTGCCTTTATTACGCATCGATCATTACTGATACTAACACAATGAGGTGAGGGTGGAGATAGACACGCTTTTTGATTGGCTCTCGTTGGTCATGTGATTTGGAGGGGTGGGATTAATTGGCCATTTATAGATTATGAAAAAGGGGCCTGTGCTGGTTGGTGTGTTAGTAAAAGAATTCCAACCAGCACACGCCCATTTTTCAACCTCATATATGTGCAATTATGTCCCGCCATCTCAAAATCATGTGACATGTGAGAGTCAATCAGAAGCTGCATCTATCATCTACCATTACTACTTAAATTGATGTCATGCAATTGTGCAGTGCATGATATTGATATATGGTATATCTTCGAGTTCTTTTTAAAGTTTGGTACTCTACTGCCAATTGTCCTGATAAAATTGCTGAAAATGTGATAGCCTAGTGGCCACTTCGTTTTTTATAAAGATAAATTAAAGACAAAGATTTGAAGCATGATTTAATGTGATTAACTGCTCGCGTGAAAATCGTATTCTAGACACTGGCTATAGGCTTCTTAAGTGATGACATATTTCCGGGTTCAACTTGATTGATAAATATACAAAACAATGTTTTTGTTTAACAACAAATGATGACGTTATATACACGTACTTATGATGTACAAAATTATGCAATGATACACACTTTGCGAATCACGTGCAGTGACGGCACACTTAACACACCCATTGCACCTAGAGGTCGTATTCGACTCCATCATTGAGAATCATACGACAATCATATTGACTATAGCCATCTAACATTGCTTCAGTCGCCCGGGCCTTCAATATTCACAATGTTGGGCAGACGATGTGCTAAGATGTGGTAAAGCTACTAATAATTCATTCCACGATTTACTGAGTATGTGTATCGCTTTTATACTTTAACGTCCAATAGCTACAATCACATTATTATCATTTTAACAACTAATTGCCTGAATATCAATGTTGACCTATGTAGCAATGACTTTCAGTCACATTGTTTTCTAGATAGTCAGCATGTTTCATATTTAGCTTGTTTTAAACAAAGTGAGTGGGAATGCATGATGTAGACACAAAGTAAATGTTGAGCAATAGAGCCCATGTTTTCTTATTCAAATCGTTGGCATTAACAATAGCAGCTTCTGTTGATTCTATTACCAGTTACTTATCTTTGTGTCAGATTCTCATGCAGACAATTACAAGATATTCTTCATGAAATTATTATTAGAAATATGGATTAAACTGTTGCTCTAGACTATATTTCGATGAGAGATTTTATGCATGGTGTGTGCACTTTCCGGATATTGAACATCAATAATCAATCTATGTACCTTCATCTCTCTGGTCACAAACGTATTGCTTGTTGGTTAGCCATAATTTGGTTAGACATGGAAGAATTATTCTAGTTTCTTCTATTCTGTTATTGCATGATATAATTTCCCAGACGCATCAGTAAATGACAATCTATTGTCTGCAGACCAGTAAATGCCTATCTCTCATAATGCAGATTATATCTATTTTATTACAGATGCTTGAGTTTATACAAATAACATTAATTTGTTTCTCACTGGATGAATTGCTTTCAGAGATTTACCAAATAATATGCATTGGCCAAGCTCTATTGCCTGGGATTGTATCATGTCTTCTTCGACAGCCTCATAATATTATGAAATTAAAACATTTAATAAAATATCATCATATATCTGGGAGGTACTTTCTCTCTGAAATGACCAATAATCAGTATATTTTCCTTTATAGACAACCGTATTCCCTATCAGTCATAGTCTCATAAAACTGTTCGATTTGGGGTGTTACTCTAGACACGAGCTGGTGTGCCTTGGAGCAATATTTGATTCGGTCCTTTGGGCATTGGATGATGAGTAGAGTGGATAGATGTTCCTGACGTCAAACTTTTGTCTTTCAATATTCACAATTCTTGGTCGATAAAAGTAGACGCGACATGCGAGGCAAACATCAAACCATTCGCAGTATGTACCACTAAAGATACAAACAATAGCCAGAATCATTGATTTTCTATCGAATTAACCCACATTTCACAGGCAATTAAAAAGAAAACCTTGTTAATTGTATGCATATAAATACTTAGCCAAAGATTCCAATAAATGACAATTTATCGGTTACAGTATGAGAACTGCAAATGCCACCAGATTAACGTAGATTCTATTCTATTACAGTCCTTTCTGCTTTTACAAATAACAATAATTTGCTTCTCAATGAATAAATGCATTTTGTTCAGAGCTTTAGCAAATAATCTAACACATGTATTGGTCAAGGTTCTATGTCTTCTTCGACAAGAGCCTCCAATTGCTAGGATTCTGAAATTAACACGGGTTGTAATATAACTTCAAACTGGTAGGTGATGTCTGCAATCTTTCAGTATTAAGAATTCTTTCCTATTCGATAGGCTGACACATTCCCTGTCGGTTAGCTATAGTTTGGTTATCAGTTCGAGCAGGAGTGCTCTTCTAGACACTAACTAATGTACCCTAGAGCAATATTGGAATCTCTCCTTGCGAATCCTTGGATGATTCGATTGACTACAACCATTCAGAACGCCTGTCAAGAAGAGAACGTCTGCACCGAGAAGAATAATGGAGAACCTTTACACAGAGTAGACAAAGGAGAACGGCTGTAAAGAGAGGAACTTCTGCCGAGAGACGAACTTCTGCTCAGTGGAGAACTTCCCGCTAGGTGGCGCACTTTTAAATAGATGAGAACGTCTGTCCAGAGAAAAGCATTTGCACAGAGAAGAACGATGCATTGAGAATAATTTCTTCAATATGGTTAGAATTACCCATAATGATAACCTATCGTCTGGACGAGGAGGACTACAAATGGTATATTGACACATTGATGTAGATCAGCTCTAATCTACTTCAGTCATGTCAGGTTACAAATTGAAATGAGTTATTCCTGCGTGGGAAGTTTCTTTTAGAATTTTGCATAAATAATCCTCATTGATCAATGTTCTATTGCCATAGATGATTGCACTACATCTCTCAGATTGACTTCTATGGTTCTGAAATTAAGCAATTTCGTAATGTATCCCCAATTTTATATTTATGAGAATCGAACCATTACATTGAAAATAGTTTGACTGGAAAATATTGTTGTTTTATGATACACGTTTCTGCTAGGTTTATTGGTATGTTATTGTTTTCTGCCACATCGTTCATGTTGTATTATTCCAATTGATGTACTTTTTACTTCTATGAGTATTCTTGCATGGTATTTTATGAAGCAACATATTTCAAAAGTTGAAGTGTTTTTGTTTGTTTCATCTTTCCCACAAGTGCATCTCCTCTCTAAGGAATGACTGATGGTGGGTTTTGAGGAAACACATGATGTCACCAGGAGATTTGCATTAGGCATATACTGAATCCCTTACACAAACTTGTTCAGGCCATCTCTAGCTCGGATGGAAACAGTGACTCATACTTGTGAATAGTTCTGGATTTTATTGGTGGTCAACATTTTCACGAAATTACCTTATCATAATTCCTAATTGAAGCCAATAATTTCCACATTGTATAGGACACTATACATACGGTCAACTATTTCCAATAACCGGCTACTGTGGTAATCAATTCAGTTATATGTCAAGGATCATCTTGGTTTTTTAGAAACACAAGAACCTACCAAGGTGTCTACAAATAAAATTATTTCATGAAATTTTACTTAGACATGCGGCTATAAGACATACAACAACATTGATGTTCCAAATCGGGAATGTGTAAACCCCATTCACAAACTCAACCTCTGATCTGAAACTTTAAACGCACATTTCCCATATGCGCACCTAGACTTCCCAGCAATAATCAGTTCAAAGTGAACTAATGGGGTTAGGAGGGGTGAGGTGGAATGGAATCGAATGGGTGGGGTGAATCTCACTCGCACACATAGATACAAACTCATCAATGGTTATGATACTTAATTGTCATTACGTTTTCTAATTACGTCAATTGTAGACTAACGTCACATTCAAAATGTGTATCTCTGTCCGTCATGAACATTGAATAGTCCGTCTAGAGTACAAAATGCATGTTTTACTATTTAGTAAGCATTTTGTTTAATATTTTGAAACTAATTTGACTGTCGCCATAACCAGCAAGTGCCCAGTCAACTTAGTTTCAAAATATTCAGAAGCTTATTTGTATAATTACCTTGCAATTTGGATTCTAGAAATTCAGAATTCAACGCATATAAATCAATTCCAACACTCGTAAAAGGAAGTCAGGGCATAGCTTTAAATGGGTGGGAATAGCTAGAAATTGGTGAGGCACAGCTAGAAATTGATCCCTCTAATGAAGTCTTGAAATGATTTGGAAATATGTCAATGTGGTTAAATCCATCACATCGATTGAACGTCGTCTGCAAAGTTGACACAATGTTAGAAGACACTCAGCCACCAGATCATTAGCCGTATTGATATAAAATGGCTGATACTATTGGAAATAAACAGCTCCTTAATGGTTAAGCTGGGACATTTGTTACAAGATTGTGTAACTCCTTTCATGAAATTATTATTCAAAGTATGGGATAAACAGTTACTTTAGATGGTATTTCTGATCAGAGGTTGAGTTTGTGAATGGGGATTACACATTACCGATCTGGAACATCAATGATCAGTTTATGTCTTACCTCACTGGTCATATACATATTCCGTGTCTTGAATAATCTAGATAGATGTTTGAGTGGAATGTTTATTCTAGTTTTTTCTATATTGCATGGGTTGTTAAAGTTACCCAAAAATACCAATAGACGCCAATGAATCTATGGCCTGCAACTGTAGAAATGTAAATCCCTCTCTATCACATTCAGGTAGATTGTCTCCATTTTATTATTAAAGTCGTGTCACAAATGACAATAATTTATATCTCAATGGATGACTTACTTTCAGAGGGCTACAAATAATCTACATTGACCAATATTCCATTCCCGGAATTTGCATGCTGTCTGTTGGGTTCCTATGGTAGTGAAATTAAACATTTTACAAATTATCAAATTGTGGAATCACATTTGCAATTTCAAAATTGTTCTCAGGAATGCCAATATCAGTATTCCTTCCTTTTCGAAAGTCGGATATATTCACTAAAGGTTAATGATAACTTAATTAGTTGCTCGACTGGAAGTGTTATTCTAGACACCAGCTATTGTGTAATGGAAGATTATTCGATTCTTTCCTTTGGGAATCAGGTGATATTAATTTGGATCAGATCGGTTAAATGCTCAGCACTGCTACAGACTTAAAGCTTTGTCTTTCAATATTCACAATTTTCGCAGTCAAAAGATGAGATGATATGAAATAAAGTCAACATCAACTCATTCGAAATGCATATGACTAAATATGCAATGGCCAAAATCATCAGTTTTAGAAAGCAATGAAACCCATTTCGAATGTGATTACAGAGAAACCCTTGTTAATTATCTGCACATAAATTTCGGAGGTTGTCGGCCCAATAGTGCTTTGGAGTTTTATGTCTTTACCAGTAGCACCGGATTTTCTTGAAGCTTGTGCTGAGTTCCACACACATCTTTGTCCGCTGTCGATTAGAACACAAACATAATCAGCTAATTACTTTTGAACCCTTTATCAGTTACTCAGGCTTGGGAATAGCTCTGGATTCTATTGCTGGTTGCCATTTTCACGCATTTGCATTAATTAATAAAATAATGCCCAGCAGAAGACTGTAATTTCCAATATGTGCAAACCCGTAAAGAGAACCTATAGAATTCGACTAATGACTGGCTATGGCAATAAAATTGTCCTGAAGGGGTCCTGTTGGTATATCCGTGTGACTAACGCATATACGCAGATCCATAGTTCCGAATGACTACGTCATATCACAAGTATGCCCACCTCGCAATGAAACATGCATCATTGTTCAAATATTATATTTAGCAGTAATGTGTATCGATCTGTGAATTTCAATAGTGTTCAGTATGAAAAACTTGAAGTTGAGTGTGGTGTGATGGATCGAGGGCGGGTGTTCTGAATTCTCTAATCGACTGTCTGCTCTGAGGTGTAACAATTGAATGACAAAACTTAGAAGACTGAACCAGTTTATTGGGGTGTGGTCAGTGTATAAATGACAATAATTTATTGATATCTTCTGTATCTTTAATTTGATAGAAATGTTTTCTATGCTATAGCCCATGTTTTATTATTCCAATCACTAGCATTAACTTGGGCATACCAGCTACCATTGAATCTATTACTAGTAACTCAGCTTTGTGTCACATTCTCATGTAGACCATCTCTATTAAATCATAACATTTTTACCAGATTTTCTTCATGCAATGCATTTACATTCATTATTCAAAGTATTGATTAAACTGTTGCTTCGGAGAATATTTCTGGTGAGTGATTGACTTTGTGCATGGTGCTTACACATTCCTGATCTGGAACATTAAAATCAGTTTATGTAACTTCATCTCTCTGGTCATATACATATGCCCTGTAGGTTAGCCATAATTTGGTCAGACATTCGAGTGGAAATATTATTCTAGTTTCTTGTATATTGTTATGGCTTGATATAATTTCCCAGCATTATCAGTAAATAACAATCTATCGTCTGGAGGAGGAGAACAGTAAATGTTTGTCTGGCATAATGTAGATCCTCTCTATTTTATTACACCCATTTCAGTTTATACAAATAATTATAATTCATTTCTCACTGGATGGGTAGCTTTCAGAGATTTGCCAATTAATTTGCATTAGCCAATGTTCTATTGTCAGGAATTGCGCATGTCTCCTTCGACAGGTACGTGCAATTATAAAATTAAAACATAGTTTAGTAAAATAGCATCAAGTTTCTTGGTGGTGTACGTTCTCTCTGCAATGCCATTAATCAGTATTCTTTCCTTTTCAATAGGCAGCCAGGAATATGGTTGTCAGTCGTCTATAATTTGATAAAATGTTCGAGTTGAAGTGTTATTCTAGACACGGGCCATTGTGCCATTCCTTTGGGAATCAGGTGACGATCAGAGTGGATAGATGTTCCAGACGTCAAAGTTTTGTCTTTCAGTATTCACAATTCTTGGCAGATAAAAGATAAGGTGACATTCGCAACGCGTACATAAAATAGCCACAATCATTGGTTTACGAATAAAACCACATTTCGAATGTAATTAGAAAGAAGACCGAGTTAATTGTGGGAACATAAATACTTAGCCAAAATACCAATAAATGTCAATATAGCGGCTGACGTAAGAGAACTATAAATGCGAGTTATAGTAATGTAGATCCTCTCTATTCTATTACGGTTTTTTCAACTTATGCAAATAACAATAAGTTATTTCTCAATAGACGAGTTTCTTTCAGCTATTTGGCAAATGATCTTCAATCTGCTTTGACCACTTGGACAAGCACCTTGCATTCCTATGAATCCGAAAGTAGCACAGGTTATAATATATCGTCATGCTGCTGGGTGATGTTTGCAGGGTTGGCTCTCAGGAACGCCAATAATCTGTATTCGTTCCTCATTGCATATTTTTTATAACAGTTTGGCTGATTGCTGATGATTTGGGTAATTTAGATAGCAGGCAGACTACCTATTTGACGAGATGCTCAAAATCTTTCGTATTTTGCCCACGTGAGACAAAGTGTCTGGGAATTCAAAATGTAAATCGCTATGCTTAATATTTTATGATACCAGCTTACTTGCTAACTAGAGGACAACGGGTGTCCAGAGGAGAACGTTTATTCTTAGGAGAACATCTGCCCAGATGAGAATGTCTGCATAGAGGAGAACATTAGATTCTGTCTAGAGGACATAGCAAGTCCAAAGGAGAATGTCTGTCCGGAGGAGACATTATGTCTAAAGGAGAACGTCTGCCCAGACGAAAGCATCCGTCTAGTGGAGATTGTCTGCAAAGAGGAAGACATCTGCCCAAAGAAGAACGTCTGTCCAGAGGAGAATGTCTGCCTAGAGAAAAATATCTGCCCAGAAGAGATCGTCTGCCCAGAGGAGAACTTCTACATAGAGTGGAATAACTGTTCAGAATAGAATGTCTGTTCAGAGGAAAACGAGGAGAAAAAAAGTGGAGAATATCTGTCTCGGGGTGGTCATCCGCCCAAAGAAGAACATCTACGTAGAGGAAATGTCTGTCCAGAGGAGATAGGCTGCCCAGAGGAGATCGTCTATCCGGAAGGGTTCTTCTGCCCAGTGGAGAACGTCTGCTTAGAGGAGGACGTCTGTTTAGAGGCGATCGTTACCTAGATGAGAACGTCTGCCTAAATGAAAACGTCTATCCAGAGAAAATGTCTACCCAGAGGAGATAGTGAATAGTTTCTTCTCTATTACTATGGATTAATATAATTTCCCAGAATGGACCTTTCCATTTTAGCTATGCCCCGCCCATCACTAGCTAAGCGCCACCCACTCCTCGCCGTGCTGGGATTGATCGATCCCCAAATTCCCTAACTATCAATTTCCTGAAAACTACACAGGGAAGCTGTTGAATAGTTTGTAACTAATTTGACTGGGTGCGCCCAGTCAAATTAGTTTCAAAATATTCAACAGAATATTTATAAAATAGTAAAAGCAAACAATTTGTACAACAACGTATAGACCGTCTTCAAATATGCGTTCGACTTCGTGACGTACTTAAGGATGTCATTCACTATGTCATTGTACACATCACCCAGTTCATTATGACGTCAAATGATGGGTGGTTACTCTGGAAAGGTGAATTACCGATATATGATAACATATCGTCTGAAGTGCATATTGTCTTTTGCCACATTGAAATATATCGGCTCTACTTGAAACAGTCATTTCAAGTTACAAATCGCAATAAGGCATTCATGTACAGAATGGTTACATTTGGAATTTTACATAGTAATCTACCTTGACCAATGTTCTATTGCCATAGATAATTGTGCCACGGCCTCTCAGATTGATTTCTACTGTTCTGAAATTGAGCCATTTCGTAATTATGAGAATCACACCATTATTTTAAAATTAGATCAACTGGAGAATGTTGCTGTTTTATGCTACATATTTCTGCTATGTGTGTTGGTATGTTATTGTTAATGTTATTGTTGTTATTATTGGGGGAGAAAGATGATACCTTCACGCCGGTGTCCTCCGTAAGTACCAACTTTGTTGGGAAAGTAAGTCATCACGGATTGCGGGCTGACATCCGCATACAGAGGCAACTCTGATTATCTCTACCCTTCCTCAAACAAGAAACTGTGCTCGACATCATCAGATGGCGCAATCTTCCCAGGAGCTTACCATAGCTACGTGGAATGTACGTGGTCTGAGTACAACATCAAAGAGACAAACCTTAGGTGCAGACTGTGAACACTATAACATCGATATTGCATGCATTCAAGAGACTAAAGTAGCTAAACACTAAGAGCAGCAACTACAGACAGGCCATAACCTAGTGCTCATGGAGCAAAAACAGGCCACATACCAGGGCTTAGGCTTCGTAATCGGACCAAGGGTCTTGGATCATGTCATTAGGTTTGGATACGTCAGTGATCGCGTTGCATTCATCGAACTGACTATACCTACACGAAAACACACCACCACTAAGTGTTGAATTGTCAACGCATACGACCCAACCACCGAAAAAGCCAAAGAGAATCCAACACTATTAGATTCCTTCTATGCAGAACTGAGCTCCACCATTACAATTCCAGCTAGATGACAACTGTTCGTGGGTGGATATTTCAACTCCAAGCTGGGTAAACTCGGAATTGTGGACAAAAGTTCAGGACTTGGCTTATGCATGGAATCCTATGGAGAGGGCACAGGCAACAGCAATGGAGATGCAGTGGTGGCATTCCTTAGTTCCAATGGCCTATTTGTCACATATACGGCTTTCAAACACCCATGCCGTCACCGGACAACATGGACTGGACACATTACTGATCGCAAAGCCCCAACATGTTCTAAGGCTACAACAGCTGTCTTCAACCAAATAGACTTCATACTTTGCATGACACAAGCAAAATCCTTACTCCGGAACGCTCGTTCATATGGGGGCACATACCTCAATTCTGACCATAAGCTAGTAATTACACGCCTTCAAATGAACGATCTCTACCTAATATATAAACACCATACCAGGCAAGCGGGTAGAGTCATCTACAACCTACCCAAACTCATCAGCGGCACCGACACTCAAATCTCATATTAAAAAGAACTCGGGGAGCAGATAGCTAACATCGATGTCAGCTCCGATTCAAACGAAACCCTAACCAAAATACTGAAATCTACGGAATCATCCACTACCAGCACCATGGGTGTTCTTAAAAACAACCAAACTAGGTATACTGACGATCCTCCAGTAGTAAAACTGTCAGCAGAGCAGAAAGCACTACGGCTGTGCATCTATCAAAGTGGTCAAAGTGAAGACCACACCAAACCACGCCGGGAACGTAATATTATTCTGCCCCACATTAGCGAATGCTTAAAAGATCTTGCTATTCAACAGGCATACTCCCTAGCAGATGAAATCACTGCCATGGATGATTCACAAAATGTTTCGGGCAGCCCTGAGAGTTACTGACTACACACCACCACTTACTGTACACAACTCTGAAGGATCAGGGAAAGGCCGAGGCGATCCGAGAATTGTTCAATGAACAGTTCACTGACAACGATGGTGAACCATTGCACCCGTTCTCAGGATACCTCAGGCCATTACTAACACTAGTTAAAAGAGCTGAAGTTGAGAAGGCATTTAAAACCCTGAAAAATGGATGTGCATCTGGACCTGATGGCATGAGCAATGACCTATTCAAATATGCAAGTGACATTATCTCAAATCTGATCACGCACCTAATCAATTCAGCTTTTATGCACCACCTTCCCATCGACGCTGTAGGCCAATGCACCCTTATCGCACTAGCCAAGCCTAAGAAGCCACGTCAATGCCCAGCCAATCTTCGGCCCATTGTGCTCCTCAACAGCATACGGAAAATCCTATCCAATGTTACTCTATGCCGCATCCGAGACAAGATCGATTACTTAACCGGATCATGTCAAAGTGGCTCAACGCATACTTGTGTCGGTAGTCATCTCCAAACACTGGGACTTCCACAAAATGGGCATTGAAATGTCACGATCCTTCGACGCAATTAAACGCGCAAAGATCCTAGATGTACTAAGCCAGACCAGTTCCAATGAAGATGAGCTACGACTAGTGAGACTATTGCTTGCAGACACCAAGCTGAGAGTACGAGTCAAGGCAGTGAAGTCTGTAGAGTTTGAGACATCAATCAGCTCCCCACTGGGAGATGGTCTATCTCCGGTGCTTTTTACCTGCTACCTCGCTGCCGCATTGAAATCTGTGCGGGAAAGGTCCACAAGACCAAACCCCCTCCCAACTGCCCCAACCCCACACCCCCACCCCACCCCAGTGTCAACAATGGGAATGCCGCTTGAGATGGAATATGCCGACTATGTAGACTTCATAAACGAGAAAAAGAAACCCCTTGACGAACTTCTCCCAATAGCTGCAAGCAAACTAAAAATTGAGAATCTCTTTATGAATGAATCCAAATCAGAATTCACCCATATATACCTATCGACAAAGCGTGAAACTAGAAAATGATAACCCACTTCATGGTGGCGAACCATGGAGGAAAAGTAAAATCCTGGGCTCACTGCTTTTCAGTACTTCTGACATTTCTGCACGCTGCGTCATGGGGAACATAGATTTCCAGTCCTTCTGGAAGCTATGGATTCGTAGATCAAAGATGCCCTTGATAAAGCGGCTACGTTTATACAATGCAACCTGCGTATCCTTGATGCTGTATAACTGTAACAGCAGGGCATTTCCAAAGGCAGCTCTAGACAAACTCGATGTTTGCCACCGCAAATACCTACGCACCATCACTGGACACCGATGGCCAAACAGCATAATGTCCAACGATGCACTATACAAGATGTGTAATACGTCGCCGCTGTCTGTAAAGCTCGCCCAGCAAAGATGGTCCATGTTTGGCCATGTGCTAAGGATGACAGAAGAGACACCAGCACAGAGAGCCTTGGAATTCTCCCAACTCGGAGCCAGCAAATAAAAATCCAGGAGAGGCCGTCATTGCATAAATCTGCTAAGCGTGCTACGAGGTGACCTCAAGAAAGCAGGACTCGGTACACTCAAGTCAAGAATGGACCTGAGGAAGCTAAGGATTTCGGCTGAGGACAAGACACAGTGGGCAAAAGCGAAGAAGGACTGATTGCAGCTGTAGGATGTTTCTACTACTACAGCAGCATAATACAGTAATCATACATGCCATTATTTTCTACCACATCGCCCATGTTGTTTTATTCCAACTGACAAATTTTTTTACTTTTATTAGTATTCTCGCAAGGTATTTTATGAAGTAACAGATTTCAAAAGTGGAAGTGTTTTTCACAGCATTTTTTCTAGTTTCATATTTGCCACAATTGACGCCAGTCTCCAGGGAATATCTGATAATGGGTTTCTCAGGAGAAATGCACAGGCTTCATTATTAACCACATCTTTCAAAACACCGCCATAGTATCGCTTAGTCCATCTTCAATTATGTGCTCGTGATGTATTTATCCACGTAATTCATGACGTCACTGATCATGACTTCATCCTACATGTCACGTCTTTGATTACGATGGCATGTGATGGATGGATAAACTGGAAAGGTCCATTCAGTGGGTGGGATGAATTTCCTCCATATCTCTCACTCGCACACATAGATACAAACTCATTAATGATTTAATGGCTATTACTTCTACCATTACCCGCATAGTGCGTGGGGAGGTAATGCATATCTACATGGGAAGCTCATGGGCAGGCTAGGGTAGATGCGAATAAATAAACACAATGAATATAAATGACACCAGAGACATAGTGTTAAAATAACATGACTTGACAAATACGCCATAATGACTGTTATTGATCATTGTTTTAATCCACGGTGCAGTTGTGTTACTGAAAGACATCAGATATGGTATAAAAGAGAAATCGCATATACTTGTATGGCCAGGGTAGAAAAGAGAAATCGCATATACTTGTATGGCCAGGATACCGGTTCTTAACATGATTCGATTTATAACTTTATAATTTGATAAGTTTTTGTTCTCCCGCGCTCCTTATTTTGGTGAAATCGTCAACACATGTTTATTTCTATAGATAGATACATCAGTTTTACACAACATTTGAGGATTTTATCAAAATGCAGCAGAAATAAATTAATTTAGCAATTATTTTACCTACTTTGTTATTTGCTGTACGAAAATGATTTGGTTCATTATTACTTTTAGGGTTCATAAAATGCTTAACTGTTAAAGAAATGATACAAACTGGTTCAGTTTTCGCGTCAGACGACATATACCATGATTTCATCACCGTGATAATAAACTCTTTCTAGGGATGCACCTAATAACATGTGAGTGCTTATATTTTCCAGGTCTATTCTACTTCTAGATTGATTTTTTCACTCAAATGCCTAATACAAGCACGGCCATATTTTCTATACATGGCAAAAATTAAACTACTTTTTACATTTTATGGTATGCAAAGCAATCATTCTTTCCATTTTAAATGCCAGATTTACTAATTTATAAAGCAACAATGCGAGCTTTTGATTTTGTTGCTGATGTCTATGTATGCGAGTTATCACGAAAAACAGAGTTTCAGCAGGTCTACATGTGCTACACTGAATTATTAAGTTATGCTCCCATATTAGCGTGTTTCTATCATTACTTTTGCTGACAGACTCTCCCCTTGTCATATTATAGATAGTGATGTTATATCTCTATCTTGTCGCGATATAAAAATAATATATTTGCATTCCGTTTTGAAACGGGTAGTATAGGACGCGAAACTTCTCTGCAAACTGATACCGGGTAATTAAAGTCGGGAAATCTTTTAGAAGCATTAACAATTTTAATGCATGCACCTTATTTCGGTGAGTATTTGCTTATTATTATATAAACGTCATTTCCTGAGAGAATCTTTACATTAATATGCACCCACTGAAGTGGGAACCACTATACCCTGTTATACACCTGTATGCGGACTAAAATATACAATTCTGATGTAAGAGCATTGCTACATATGTATTATGTATGCATAACATGTGTTTTGCATTCAACACTGTACCGCATAAGCGCCTTCTGAAGAAACTAGCTAGTTACGGAATAAAAGGAAGAGCTCATGAGTGGATTGTAGCATTTCTTTGCATTTTGTTTTATATTTAAACGACCCGCCTGATCTGTTAACTTCAGACACATACATGTATGCAGATGACACAAAGGTTCACGTAAAATCAAGTGTAAAAAGATGAAAGAGAACTGCAGAAGGAGTTGTGCAGACTTCAAGATTTGTTGGATAGCTGGCTACACCGTTTTCAATCAGACAAATGTACGCTGATGATTGTAGGAATGGCGCGAGAGACGGCATTTCATGAGCGAGAAGAGTGCAACATATGTTAGTAAAGGTGGTAAAGGAGAAAGATCGTGGTGTCACCATTGATAATAAGTTGACTTTTGAAGACCACATAAAGGAAAAGGTAAATAAAGTGACCCAAATTATGGGACTCATCCGCAGATCATTTATTCATCTTGATATAGAAACCTTCAGATGGCTTTACAAAGCATTAGTCCGGCCAGACTTAGATTATGCAAACCCAGTCTTGTACCCTGCCCGTAAAAGTGTGTTGTCAATATTGAAAATGTGCAGAGAAGGACCACTAAGTTGATCCCAGCGCTAAGGGACATGACCTATGCAGAGCGGCTGAGAAAACTAAAGCTACCATCACTCGCTTATCGTAGATTACGAGGAGATATTATTGAAACGTCTAAGATGCTTCATGGTGTATATATGATCAGGATATTTGACCCAAGATACCACTCAGAGAATCAAACACAAGAGGCCAGTCTATAGATCTTCAAGGCGAGGGGAAAAGTAAACTCAGACAAAGCAGGTTTACCATCAGAATAATCGCCTCACGCAATAGTCTACCTGAGCAGGTTGTAGGTGAACCAACTGTGAAAGCCTTCTAGAGCTGTCTTGACGCACACTGGAAGAACCAAGCCATTAAATACGGCTATGACCCTCCAGTAGACACGTCGAGACACAACACGTCAGTTCTAGATGCGTTTTATAAAGACAAGAGTGAAGATCTGGGGGGCATATAGGAAAGCCTTTAGGACTGTACCAACATAGGAGTACATAACATAGTTCTGGTTCTTCTAAGATGAGAAACCAGCACAGCGATTCAAACTGCATGTCCTATCTAGCAACGTTGTCTTTAGTGGTCAGAATCTAGAGATGCCGAGGTGGTTATAAATATAATATGGGTTTCATTAATTTCACAAGTATTTGGGGTGAATCGTTATATACACCTATCTCCCTGTCACTGTGTTCAATATCCTTGTAACGGAGTTCCTCGTCACTTGAGGAAGCCGACCTGTCACGAAAGTATATGACGTCATAAACAAAACATGTTACTTGTTAGTTGATGTCACAAACAAATGATGTATGTCTGTCACAAAATAGCCCACATTCGGGCAATTCATAGTTTCGCACATCCGGGCATCTTGAGATCGGCCGCCATTAAAGTGGGAGCAAGCTTACTACATGCTAAAGAGGAAATTAGCCCCTCCAAAAACGGCGTCGCTCCCAGGGTACTATGGGAAATTTAATTGTGATGACGTCATCGCGATTCTATGAATAAGCAGCGGAATCATATTTCTTTAGTGTAGTTACTATTGAATTGTGCTGATTAATTTGAAATAGACATATCTGTTAATTTTGGTGCACTACTTTAAACCTATGGCAGCAACAACACCCAATCAAATCAGTTTCAAATTATTCAACAGCGTGTTTATTAAATAGTAAAGACATACAATAGACCTTTCCACTATATCCATCCATTATATGACGTCATAATTAACTACGTGACGTGTAGAATGACATCATAATCAATGACGCCATGAATGACGTAGATAAGTATGTCACGAACGGACTATGCGTCGGTGTACGAATTGTATGTCTTTACTATTTAATAAAGATTTGATTGAATATTTTGAAACTAATTTGACTGGGCGCTGTTGCATAGGCAGCAACAGCACCCAGTCAAATTATTTTCAAAATATTTAACAGCTTATATGTATAGTTTTCTGGAAATTGATAGTCAGGGAAATCAGTGATCGATCGATCCCAACACGAACGAGGTGTGGGTGGAGCTTAACTGGAGGTGGGCGGGGTTTGGCAAAAATTGGAAAAGTCCATTGGTACAGATGGCTGACTATTCAATATTCATGACGTCAATCCATACACACTTTCATTGAGATTTCAGCCTACATGTGATGTAATCGATTATGATGTCATATATTTGAGTGACAGTTCAGATCTCTCTATTCACGACATTTGTTCAACTTAAAAACATAGAGAGCATGGAACCTAAATGACAAATGCCTATGTGTGGTCATGTGACGCATATGAAGTGAGTACCTTCTTAGCAAGTCAGCATGCAATGTAGTCTTGAGTATGTTATGCCAAAGATATAGCAGGTTTAGGTGCCCAGATTGCCCTATCCTGCTCCAATCATGGTGACGCGATGCGGAAAATGAAAGCACCTTTTATTATCGTACTTTATCAAGGCATTTAATGTCACCTTTGACTACGGTCATCAAAGGCTTCAGTGGGTTCCTGCTCCAACTATTACTTTTATGGTATCGACCATATCACTATATCTTTGATTTTGATTTTCTATTTCTAAATATTTTTTTAATTTATTGGAATGGAATATTGCTTCGCTTTACAAACTCGTTGTCATTGTCAGCCATAACTTCCGCCTCAGCTCTGACATATGTCCCTACATTACAAAGAGATTCTTTAAGCTCTGAAATGTCAGAATCTTGATTTCGTGATACAAATAATGTTGCTGTGAGCTGGTGTTGTCGAGGCGTTAACGACCTTCGGCAATGCTCTCTGGACCAGGTCTGATTATTCAACCGTAGCGTGATAAACGCTGTTCAGTTTGAAAATTAGGCCTGTATTTAATAGCCGGACAATTGAGGGATCCGATCTGCCATTTAAGTATCTGACGTCATAGGCAATGGACCTTTCCATTCTTAGTTATGACCCGCCCATCTCTAGCTAAGCTCCACCAACACCTCGCTCTTGTTGGGATCGATCGATCTCTGAACTCTCTGAATATCAATTTCCAGAAAACTGTACAGGTAAGGTGTTGAATATTTTTGAACTAATTTGACTATGGCAGCAACAGCGTCCAGTTAAATTATTTTCAAAATATTCAACAGCATGTTTATTAAATAGTAGAGACATACAATTCATACAACGTGTCGGACAATTAAAAGTTAAAGAAGGGCCAAATAGAATCATTTATGACGTAATGATTATGACGTCATCTTATACGCCACTGAGCTGATTATGACGGCATATAACGTCAGACGATAGGTGGATACTCTGGAAAGGTGAATTATGTCACTAGTTTGCTCACAGCACAATTAAAATGACGTCATAATCAGAAGTTCCGTCTCGAAAATCGCGAAGTCCATCAGAAAATAGTATGAAATATCTTTGATTAATTTTCAATTTAATTAACAGTCTGTTAAAATTTTTGAAACTAATTTACCATAGGCAGCACCAGCGTCCAGTCAAATTAGTTTCAAAACCTCCAAGTTCAAATCTAGTCCAACGCGTGTAAAAAGGTGGGCGGAGCTTAGCTAGAAATGGGCGGGGAATAGCTAGTTCAAAATGGACGCATAATGGCGGAAATAATTTGGAAATTTGTTAATGTGGTTAAATCTCTCACATCGATGTGATGTCTTCTGCCACAATTAACACAATGTTAGAAGACAATCAGCAAGCAGATCATGAGTCGTCCTGATATAAAATAGCTGTTACTATTGAAAATTAACCGCTCCTTGACGATTAAGCTGGGACATTGCTACAGGATTGTGTAACTACTTTAGATGGTATTTCTGATCAGAGGTTGATTTGTGAATGGTGGGTTACACATTCCCGATCTGGAACAAACATCTTCAGTTTACGTCTCATCTCTAGTGCTATACGTATTCAATGTCGGGTAGCCTTGATCTGGTTAGATGTTCGAGCGGAAGGCTTATTCTAGTTTCTTGTCATGTGTTGAGATCGTTAACCAGAAATACCACCCAATGACAAACAATCTATGGTCTGAATGAGGAGACGCATAAACTCCTCTCTGTCACATCAATGTAGATTGTGTCTATTTTATCACAGTTATATTTTTTATATCTCAATGGATGAGTTACTTTCTGCATTGACCAATATTCTGTTGCCGGACATTGTACGCTGTCATCTGACTCCTCTCTGATAGGCTCGTAAGATTATGAAATTAAAATATTTTATAACATATCATCAAGTTGGGCGATGGCGTTCGCACTTTCATAATCGCTCTCTGGAATGCTAATAATCAGTATTCGATCCTTTTCGATAGTCAGATATATTCCCATAACTTGGTTAGTTGTTCGAGTCTAAGTGTTATTCTAGACACCGGTTATTGTGGCCTGGAGGGATATTCGATTCATTCCTTTGAGAATCAGGTGATGATCAGTCGGATCAGACTGGCGACATGTTCAACAGTGCTCCATTCGTCAACGCTTTCAATATACACAATTATCGGCTGACATGAAGTAAGGCTAGCATTAACTCATGCGCAATGCATACTACTGAATATACAATGGCCACAATCATTGATCTTGTACCAATGGAGGAATCTGATCTGCTGCTCAAGCATAACCCGTCATAATCAATGACGCCATGTGTAGTGTGACGTCACAATCAAAATGCACAATGAATGATGTATTTTGCTAAGTCATGAACATTTCAAAGTCCGTCAAGTGTACGAACTATGATTTTGATGAACACGTCGAAAACCCATTTTCGAGAAAGCACACCTGTTAAGGCACCTACGACTTCTTTCTGACATTTTACTCGTACGGGTGTCCAATGAAAACATGCATAAATGTGTAGGATCTAGACATTTAGGTTTTAGAGGACTGGTCACGTTATTTTCCAAGATGGCGACCATGTTATTGCTAATTTACATAAGCGTTCATACAATCAGCTACACATTTGCAAGCACCAGTGCAAGGCATTCTAGATTTTCTGTAGTTGCTCCTTTGAGACGAGTACCTAGTGGTGCAGCCATATATATCAGTTGTATACAGGGACTAGTGGAAAGGAGTACAGCACTAGTTTCAGTTCATCACCTTTGGGTTCGCACTCCATTGTTTTGGCCGAGGGAGATGTGTTCCTAGTATCGTGGCTGCAAGCTACATCTAACTTTAATAGTGTGCCCTCTGGATGTGGTTGTACCTCAGATCATCTTTATTTGGGTGAAGAGGGAGGAGTTCGTGGCGTATTTGATTTCTTGAAAACTATCTATCTCATCTTGTCTGTTGTGGCAACATCAGGAACATTGTAGATGTTACAAATAAATGACTTAGCAGCGGTCATTGTTTCCTCAGTAAGTTGTTCGAGTCCAACGTCCTAGAGCAATTCTCTGTTCCTGGTAAAAACGTTTAGGTATGTTGCCATGACCAGACAGATATGATGTTGTCACAACCTCGGAACAGCGGAAGTTGTGCAGCTACGTGATCTAAATTCTTTGCATCATTTACTTCTCTTACAGGCACAAAACTGTTTTGTGTATTGTTGCCATTAGTACATATGTGTGTAAACGACCGTTCCATTATGTCAAATAAGCAACAAGAAGACATATTTGCCCCACACAAAGCCCTCAATGGTGTCATAAACTTCCGTTGACACAGCGAAGCACAATTCTAGCATCTGCCTCCTTGAGGAAACCTTCAAATTTTGTGATGTCAATATCTGGGTTGCTACTTGTGACGTGTGATGCTTCCGTGAATCAGCCAGTAACTGTGACGGTCCTGTCTGATGGTGAATTGCGAAGTAACGCATCTGATAAAAGTCGGGCTAACTCAGGCTTGCTATCTTGGGGTGATATGAAGCCATTCGAGTCTTGTGCTAAGAGAACATCTCTTGACTCTATCTTTCTGCGAATGCGTCAGGGGTTTCTATTGCTGATGGCCAACATACATCATTTGCCAATTCTTCCATGACCACGGATTTTGTTCCTGTATGGAGACTTCCATCCAGCTCTGCTAGTAAGACAGGGACTGGTAGATACTTATTCTTCAGCATAGCTTCTAAGTCTACAATCCTACCAGGCTCATAAGTAATAAAGATCTTTGGAGAATGCATGTGCCCGTCTTTACCGTTTTCCATTTTGGTCAGATATTTCTGAAAATAATAGATATTCTTTGACAGAGGATCCCTGAACCTTTTGGATAAATGTCCTTCTTCAGTCGGAATTGGTATTTGTCTCAAAAACTCTCCAACTTTCTTCTAATTTATATCCCTAGCATGAATCGGGGGATTTGTTAATCCTCTGTAGCTTGATTCGTTGTTGCAATGCTCTGTCGTGTCTCATCATGCATTGTGTCTACTGCAAATAGAACAAATGTCTCAAAGACCTAGTTGACGTTGTTCTCAGCTTCAGAATCTCTCCAGCTCCGACGCTTAGTTGCCTGTTTGTGCATAGTGTCATAGTGATGCCTCGTCTCTGCTACTACAATTAGGGCTCGTAAATTGAAGGAAATATCCCCATCTGCTTATAGCTAATGCAGTTTTCGTGATTTTTACTATGCCACCACTTAGTTTGCCGGTTCCAGTCAAACATTATTGACTCTGAGCAGCGTCTGTCTAATTAAATACTGTGTTTCTTACCGTTACTACGAAGTGCCTGAACTCTTCGGGAACATCATCTGTCAGATAATTTTATCCCAACTACATATATGATTCCCCATTTTGTATAGATGCTATGATCATAAATCTGGATGTATTGCAGGATGCAACTGAATGCAAAGATATGTAGCTCGCATTTCTTCTCTCTTTAGTCATGGGTTAACATGAGAACCACATTAACCATCTGTAGATATTCCCAGCACAACATAAAGTTTGGATCTACAGAATGACTTTGTTTAAACTTGGAGAGGGTTTTTCGAAACTTGTCTATTGAGAGGGAGTGTGATCTTCTTTATGTTCTGCTTCTCCGATGCCCTGCTTCAATTTGCATTATAGTGCTGGAGTATTTGCTACATTGATTGAGTAATTGTGTCTGGGAGTAGGACCTTCTCATAGGCTTTACCACACATTGCATTCTTTGCTGTGCTCTTTCCTAATAGGCCATTTTCAGTCGTTACCTCCATAATTACAATTTACTGCATATGTTGAGAAATTGCTTTAATGAGATTCATAGCAGTATGAAGCCCCCCCCCCCCCACCCCCACCCCCACCCACCACCCCCACAATCGGACTATCAAGTACTCATTTCAGATCCATGAGTTTGCAGAACAATGCCTCAGCCACAGGAAGAACTACATATGTTTACCCAAGTGAATCAGCTGTGTTTTTACATCTTTACACAGGTTCTCACGTGTGTCAGTGTGCCCATTTCATGCATATGTGAAAGTATGACACATATATCCAATCGCCGCTTAGGGAGTATGTAAATCATTATGCCCACGACTGAATTCAGTCCATCCCTGCTTTGGTGTTTGACCATTTCATTTAAATTTCCATGGCAGCAGCGGAAACTTCAACAGGGCTAACCTCTTGAGATTGACAGAACCACCATTGCTGCATCTGTTCTTTAACAATGGGTATTGAAATGCCCTAAACCATGTGTGATGGAATAAGCATGTTCTGGCCACCATGGACCCGTAGAGTTACATGTCGTGATGCTCTTAAGATTTGCCACGGTTATATCATCTTGTGGTGGCCCGCATTGCCAAGAAGCAATTCGAGTACAGTCTAATCAATTGATATGTGAGGGAAATGGTTTGGAACCATAACTGTACGTTTCTTTAACCCGCATTTCGTCCAAGAACATAGGCTTCAAATACTTCCGCAGCAAGACAGTTCAACTTATCTTTGAATGATGATCGTCAACTTATGTATGATTGATGAATGTCTCCAATAAGTGTGCGATCCTGTAATGATGACGCATTTTTAAACCTGTCTATAATAGATCTTTTTTTTCATGTCCGCCAGCTAGTGTCTGTGGACACACTCATGTAATCGTTGAATTCAGTGTGACCCACCATTCATACTTTAGTGTGTCTATTTTACCACAGTAGATGTTCACCTGCACGAACATGCCGCAATGGACAATAAGTAAAGACACTTAGAGAGTGAATTCATGTACAAGCTAAACCCCAGTAAATTTGGTTAAACGCAGTACAGACACACTACTTATCATTAAGCAATATATTATAACATAATACAGTTCCTGAAAGGGTGCTACACTGCCATGTGTGCATGGACTGGACGGTGTATTTCCCTACTCGACAATGCTCAATGTGAATTGTAAGAAACAAAAATGTGAACCTGTAAAATGATCAAATAAGTTTCATATGTATAACTCAAGCTTATTTGAAAAGCATTGTAGACAAGAAGATATCTCCAGCTGTGTCCATGTGAAATGACGAATGAAATGTGCTTATTTTTCAATTTCCGTCATTTTGGTAGCCGACATCTTGGATATTGGGCATGATATTAACATAAAAAAGAGAGAAATTGATCTGATACATCTACCTCTTTTTACATTATGTGTGTGGAAAACGCAAAATAGGGTTTGGTATACAGTGTATTTGAAATCAGCAAGTCAAATTATTTTGCATGCCACATTCTAACCAAAATACCGTCACAACTGTTTTCCAGACCTCGTTTCTATATTTGGATCCCGTCTATTAGTTAGAAATTGACGTGGCATGGTTAGAAATGGATCACTCTATTAAGCCACATTGTTAATGCAGGTAGAAAGAAAATTGTCTGCTCATAAATATCGCAGCTCTGTCAGTCGTGCTCTCGAGTAGTATCAACGGCGGTATTGGAAGACTTGTCTTGAAACTTGTGTTGAGTTCTACGAACATCTTTGTCCGTGATCGTCTCGACCACAAACGTTATTAGCTACTCAGACCTGGGAATAAATCTTGATTTTATTGCCGGGTGACATTTTCACGATTTTGAATTAAAGTAATGCCTAGTAGAAGCATGTAGTTTCCGAACTTTGCAAAGCCATAAAGGGAGCCTATAGAATTCCGATAATGACCGGTACCCCGATGCAAATGATCAATTTGTGACATCTTGAAAGCTCAAGAAAATAACCGGGTATCAAGAGCTAAAATAGAGGTTCGTAAAACCTTACTGTTTCTTAGACATCATGCAGGCACGAGACACATAGTCTCATGGACACTGAGCGAATTGTGGTGATATATCCGTGTGACAGACGCACGTACCGAGATCAATAGTTCCAAATGAGCAAGTATGCTCGCCTCGCAAGAAACATGACACAAATCATTATTCACATATTATAATAAGCTACAATTTGCATTGATCTGTGAGTTTACTACAGGGTTAAAATTCTAGCTTTAGCATGAACAGACGGAGGATGAGTAAGGTGTGATGGCGAGAGAGTATGTGTAGTGAATTCTCCTCATCACACTTACACACATACAGACAATGCACCACACAGACACGCTTGCGTAGACATGCAACATATGAACTAGTACACCATAGGCTACACCGCTAACAAAGATGATATGCAATTTTTTTGTGTATAAAATCACCAGATCACCAGCCATAATGGCATCTTTTATGTGAGCTTCTAGAGTATACCCAAGTGGGCAGCTCATCCTGGTGTGTTAGCAGGTAGGATAGGAAGGGTGACATGGTAAAGACATTGTATGGGCTCAACGCATGCTTGTGTCGGTAGTCATATCCAAACACTGGGATGTCCACATAATTGGCATTGTCATGTCACGTGCCTTCGACACAATTAAACTCTCAAAGATCCTAGATGTACTATGCCAGGTCAGTTGCAGTGATAGTGAGACTAGACTACTGCTTACAAACACCATGCTAAGAGTACGAGTCAAGTCAGTAAAGTCTGTAGAGTTTGAGACATCAATCGGCTCCCCACAGGGAGATGGTATATCTAGTGTTCTTTTCACCTGTTACTTGCCGCCGCATTGAAATCCGTGCGGGATAGTTTCACAAGACCAAAAACCCCAGTGTCAAAACCGGGTATGCCACTAGAGATAGAATATGCCGACGACGTGGACTTCATAGACGAGGAAAAGAAACTCCTTGACGAACTTCTCCTAATAGCTCCAAAACAGAGTTCACCCACATATATCTATCTACAAAGCATGAAACTAAAGAAAATGATTATCCACTTCGTGGCGGCGAACCATGGAGGAAAAGTAAAATCCTGGGCTCTTTGCTGTGCAGCACTGCTGACATTGCTACATGCTGTGTCATGGGGAACATAGCTTTCCAGTCCTTCGGGAAGCTATGGATTCGTAGATCAAAGATGCCCTTGATAAATAGACTACGTTTATACAACGCAACCTGCGTATCCTTGATGCTGTATAACTGTAACAGCTGGACAGCTCCAAAGGCAGCTCTAGACAAACTCGAAGCCTGACACTGCAAAGACCCACGCACCATCACTGGACACCGATGGCCAGACAGCACAATTTCCAGTGATGCACTATACAAGATGTGTAATACGTCGCCGCTGTCTGTAAAGGTCGTCCAGCAAAGATGGCGTGTGTTTGGTCATGTGCCAAGGATGCCAAAAGACACACCGGTACAGAGAGCCTTGGAATTCGCCCCACTCAAAGCCAGCAGAAACAAAGCCAGGAGAGGATGGCATTGTATAAATCTGCTAAGCGCGCTACGAGGTGGCCTCAAGAAAACAGGACTCGGTACACTCAAGTCAAGAATGGACCTGAAAAAGCGAAGAAAGACGCAGAATACAGTAATCATACATACATAGGAAGGTTGACTGATTGCAATGAACCTTTCCAATTTCCTCATCCATCGTATGACGTCATAATCAGCTACGTGGCGTGTAAGATGACGTCATGATCAATGATGTCATGAATGACGTAGATAGGTACGTCACGAACGCATAAGTGAAGACGGACTGAGCATTGTTGTACGAATTTACTATTTAATAAACATTATGTTGGATATTTTGAAACTAATTTTACTGGGCGCTGTTGTTGCCATAGACAGCAACATCGCCCAGTCAAATGAGTTTCAAAATATTCAACAGCTTAGTTTTCTGGAAATCTGTAGCCACTGGGTTCAGGGATAGATCGATGCCAACACGAGCAAGGTGTGTGTGGAGCTTAGCTAGAGATGGGCGGGGCATGGCTAAAACTGGAAAGATCCATTGTTATATGAATTTTTGTGATTTTTGTATTAATGGTATTCATTTTATGTAAAAAGGGTATATAACGGTTTTAGAAGTAATATTTTGAAACAAACTTATTAAATAGTATTTCTGTAAGACACGAAGTTAATGGGGCGTTAAGTCGTCGATGTTCTTGGAACTGCGCATGATGGATCTTTAGGAAGATCTTCAGTTAACACTTTGTAGATCTACATATCATGCAGGCGGTTCTGAATATGACAACAAAACAGTCATCATAAAAGTATGGCGTTTGTTCAATTCCTCCTTGCTGCTGAATGACCGAGGATTTACTACAAACGTAAGGCAGAAGTATGAATGATTCATGACATCATAGCAGTTATTTAGTAACATGCCACCCTTTCTTTCCCCTGTCCGATGTTTGCCAAATTGCATGCTTGAATTGAATAACGATATCCAACAACGGTTCTGCCTGTCAAATAAAGAAAGACATAATTATTAAGAGTACTGGAAGGTGGCGGCATCTTTACAATATTCCACGTGAGGGCTCATACAATAATCCATATATACATAGCTCTTGATCATAAAGTACTCTGCAGTTAAATTACGAATGAGAGAGAGCGAGGGGGCAGGGAGGGAGGGATCGAGAGAGGGGGAGGGAGGGAGAGAGAGAGTGGGGTGGATGAGGGAGGGGTGGGGTGGTGGGTGAGAGCATGGATGGAATGAGGGGATGAGAGAACATGCATGAGAATAAAAAGGTTAGTGTTAAGGAAATTCTTTGAATTATGTTAGAGTTTTGAAGCCTTTCTTATTGAAACATATTAGTCTATAGTCACACGCTTGTCAGAAACAGGACCCAGGCAATGTTTCTTCTATGCACCTCCTTCCATATCCCACATTCGGTCAGAGTAATATTATGGGTAGGTAAGAACGAACATACCATTCTGTCAGGGTGCAGGGTGAGCGTATAATAAATGAGTGTAGTTTCCAAGTAAAAACATTTCTTCTATGGACTGATAATGGCACTAAGTATACTCTGGTAAAATAGAGGCATATGCGTTTAAGATCCATCAATCGTATTCGATTTTGGAACCGTGTAGCCCGCCCCACCACCACCCCTCCCTCCCACACCCACACCCACACCCCACACCACCCCGTTTTAAGAAAATTCAGAAAGTTAAGCGTGGTAAGTTAAATAAATCGTTCATTTTACCGTGATATCGAAAGCTGTAAAGATGCCGACTACACTATCAAAAATTCGGGAATATATGACGACGTCATGCACGAAAAACCCGCTCCGTTTTCTCCTTTGCGTACGCAAAGAAGCTCTCCGAAGAATTTGAAAACGGATTGCGGATCCGCAATAGAAAACGGATAACGTATGCGGACATATGGAATAGCTAATACAGAAATAGTAGCAGAGCAAACAATCCGTTGACGGAATCCGTTTGCGGATTGCGTATGCAGATCCGCAAACGGACACACGGAATCGCGGCCTTAATGTCTGAAATCAGGATATACATGTACCTAATTCACCTTTCCAGAGTATCCATCTATCATCTGGCATCATATGACGTCATAATCAGCTAAGCGGCGTGTAGGATGGCGTCATAATCATTACGTCATAAATGATTTTATTTGGCCCGTCTTTAACTCTTAATAGTCCGACACGTTATACGAATTTTATGTCTCTACTATTTAACAAAAATGCTGTTGCATATTTTTTAACTAATTTGACTGGACGCTGTTGCTGCCATAGGCAGCAACAGCGCCCAGTCAAATTAGTTCCAAAATATTCATTAACCGACGTAGCATAGTTTTTCTGGATATTGAGTCGGGGAGTTCAGAGATCGATCGATCCCAATATGACCGATGTGTGGGTGAACCATAGATAGAGATGGGCGGGGCATAGCTGAAGCTGGAAAGGTCTATTATCCTCGGTGTGTTCTAATATCCATAACAATCGGACTAATGTTAGCATGGTCTTAATATAATACACTTAGAACGCGCCACGCTGATACATTGTGTCATATAACTGATATTGACATCCGAGCACCTATTAACGTGGCTATGATTTGTGCACACTCCCTTGATCATCAATGCATGTTGCAAGTTCTGTTAATTTGTAATCGATTTTCTTTGTTCATCCCTTGTTGAAATTGTTTGTCAAGCTTCAGACGATCAGTAGGAAAGCTAATGGGTTTCTTGATCTTGCATGCTCGTGCATGCACCATAGATAACCACGAGATGACATTGTTTACTTGATTGAGTGTGCAGTTCTGTGGATCTCCAAGCCCATAGAAGGCATGTCTGTACAATGATAGGCCACGGTGTAACTGACCGTTTTTTTACTTAAAGCATCATTATATATTTATCTGGAGGTAACAAAATTTAAATATATCTCAAATTGTCTTAGGTGTTTACAATGCCGTTACCGTTAGTTATGATATTGATCTCCCAATAACCGTGTAGCAGCTTCTTTAACTGAAATTTTATTTTAAACTTACAGATTCAAGCAAATTTACGGCCAATTTATTGTTCCATGAATGCAGTTTAAATAATTGAATATTTGTGAATATTGCTAAATAAGTGGCCGCTCTGCCATTGCTATTATCTTGACTGACTACATAGCGAGGCTATGCGGTACAGAGAATGCGAGTATGAAGATGTATCACAATCTGATATGCCTTTTATTTGTATTATTGCATCTAGGTCATTGGTTCATGTTCTTGTCAGGCCAAATTGAGTTTCAGAAAAAAAAAATGCAAGGCGATCCCCTTTCAGGTCAGAAGCCGTGTGCCCGTGTTTGATGTACGTGCCCGGACGAGGCCTTATTCTACCACATGTTTAAATGATTTCTGTTTGATTCTCTCGACCACTTATCGCATTAAATTTGAGCATATTCCCACGTGCATAAGAAAGCTACTCCAAAATGCTAAGCACATTAGTTCTCTTGAAGTGGTTTTGCATAAAGTCATAGAAAACTTTCAGGCATGTTGGTGCTTATATGAAGCATTAAGACTATGTTGGAATATGTGTTTGGGAGGTCTGGTTATTTCGTGCCTGGGTTGATCAGGACGAAACATTGATACCACGTTGCTATACATGTATGAGACGTCTGTTCATTCGGTGCCTGCGTTGATCAGAATGAAGCATCGCGCTGGTATGCATTATGGGAAGTCTGGTCATTCCGTGCCTGATTTGTTCGGGATGAGAACATGCTCTCTCAAACATCAGGTTAACAGTTTTGCGCAAAATACCTTGTTCCCGTGAATGATATGCACACACAGAAACAACAAAGAGACAATAAAGAACAAATTGCACAGTTACTCTTGTGGAACATCCTGTAATTTAACTCTCGTGTTGAATTCTAGTCTTCCAAATATCTCTAATAATGCGTCATTGCAAAGCATCTTCTTCGTGGTCATCTGGTGATGGAAAATATCCTTTTGATTTGTGATACCCACTGTGTGATTCCAATAAATCAAATGATCTCTAAATTGCATAGCCATTATTCTGTGTTTGATTTCCTGACTGAGATTGGGGTCGGGTGGGTGGAGACCTATGCAGTATCAATTATGTGTTAACATCCACTTGCTTGCCAAATTATCAAGATTTACTGACCTGCTTTGGCAGAATCTGCACTGGTCTGGCGGCTGAAAAGCCAAGAACGTGGCCATGACAACCTACATATACATGAAAGCATTCTTCACAGAAATATGACAGTAAGATGTTGGTGCCTTCATATGAATCATCAGGAAGTTAATCGTATCATTTAGTAAGTTCAATGCTCAGTTTGTATGATGACGCATAGCTCCATCACGAAAGTCGAAAGGTTTATCACGAGCATACTAATTGTATGTATTTGATCATTTGCAATTTAATAAACATTCCGTTGAATATTTTGAAATTAATTTTACTGGGAGTTGTTTCTGCTATAGTCAGCCAGATCCATCAATAAAATTAGTTTCAGAATATTCAGCAACTTACGTGTATATTTCCATTGAAATTTAGATTCTATAGATTTAGTCTTCAACGTTGTAAATGGATTCTAACGTGCGTAAGTGGCCGGAATTTAGCTAGAAGTCGATCCATCCATTTTATAATTAATACTTATTATCCTGTGATATAATTTTATTTGACAGAGCTAACTTGCTTTGCTCGTTTTGACTATAACACCATGATCACGCGACTCTTCCATACAATTATAATCAATATAAGTAGTATTTTTAAAGCCAAACGTTAAGCGAGAAATGCAGCAAAGTAATAGATTCCTGAAACACATTCATCTATCACACACTCTCCACAATTCTGTTAAACCATATTATCTTAGCAAGTGTATAATTTTTTTTTAGTTATTCTTTTGTGTTTCTAATTGCCTACAAGATCGATGTTCATTAAGATTAATGAAAGGTCGAATTACAATGTGACCTCGCTATTTTACCCAGGACAAAATAACTCAAACGTAATCCAATAAACTGTTGTCAAAACTAATTTCAACATCGAACACATTCCTTTAAATCTATCTTAATGGTGATGAAGTTCTTTGACGAAAGATGTGACGGCTGCCTTGATGCTTGTTTAATCTTCGTTTTCAGTGATGTCTACAAATTGCTAATTGTGGTCAAGCACGTGGCTGGCTATAAACTGGACAATATTTGCCTTTATGTCTCTAGTAGTGTAGGCACTGGTATCTGTGACTGTCCTAGCTTAACACATTTCAACCTGGAGCAGAATATCGCAATTTGCAGCCAGTATTGTGGCTATTGGATATTTCTGTTCTCATTTGACAGAAACCTGTTGCTGCAGATAACCATTAAAACATACAATGTAAAAAATTTTCCATATCAAAGGTTTGTCTTCTATTGGTACCATGTATGGGTTCGATATTTGTCCAGATTGTTCACCAGGTAGAGCGGGAAAGTAATATCTCTTCATTAGCCATTGTCAGTATAACGGTCTGGGGACATTGGTAAATTTAATTAAGACAATTGCTCGACCGCGGACGTAATAGGTTTTCCTGTCAATAATGCCAACAAATTGTTGATTAATTTTATTCGTGTCTTCCTGAAATTATCTGAGCCAATAACTCAGGGGAAATTATGCAGTCTAGTGTTGATTAATTGTACATGCAAACCGAGCATAATTAATAAGCGGATACCTCACCCCACGATATCGGATTTCAGATTAACCCGAGGCCACCAGACATCTACTGCAAGCAGTCCAGGACTAATTATTGCACTATTCTCTTATTTAGAAAACTTGTTTTGTTAGCTTTGATATATTAATCAACTACATGGCTCCTAATTAAGAGATGAGATATTTGTAGCTTTATGGATATGTTAACTAATTAGTAGTGCTATTAGACTTCATGGTCGGTTGGATGTAAATCGATCCTACTTTCTGTGAACATATTTTCTAGGTTGGCTCGGAATTCTCAAATAAAGCATAGTGGCTATAAGACACAGGGTTAACTATTCCTGATTTGTTTTGAATATGTATCTACATTTGTCTTCATCTCTCTATACTGTGCTCGATTTCTTTACAAAAGAATTCCACGTGTTTTTCTGCACAGGCTTGTTAATAGGTGTATGGTTACCGCATGCATGCTCTATGCATTACCTTGAGATATGAATCTCATCAACATTAGAAGTTTGGATTCCACCACCTTGACATCGATTTCGTTGATTCACCGGAACATTCAAAGATTCACAAAGAGCAGCAAGGCATTCAGAGAGAGATATTATGTATCTTAATGCTATTCAATTAAGGGATTCATTTATACCTATGCCAACCACCTTCCAACTAAGCTTTATCCACCTAGATTGTCATTGAATATTTTGAAACTAATTTGAATGGAGGCTGTGTCTGTCAGTCAAATTAGTTTCAAAATATTCAACATACTGTTTTTTAAATATAAAATCAATCAAAGATTCTTCTATAATACTATGAGTTGATATAATTTGAGAGAAATGCTAATAAATGACAAACAATCATCTGCAGGATTAAAAGTATAATTCGTACACTGATGGAGCTTCATAACAGAGTCTATGTCATTTTGTTTATGACATCAGGCAGTGTGAGAGATATCTGATTATTACGTCAGATAATTGAGTGACAGATTGGATCCATCCATTGGTTTGAAATAACGTCTCACGGCTCAAACAGTACACTCATCTTCTCTCTCAAATTTTCCATCAACCCTACAATTTCCTGTCTATCATATGACCTCATGCAGGTGATATGTCCTTGAGTTTAACCCAGATAGAACGCAGATGTGCAGCTATTGTTTTATCATTCCTCAAACATGATAGCGCCATGGAAAAAAGAGAGCTGCACTATCTTATAACCATAGCTATATAAAGTAGCTTAATATCAAGTCGTACTACGATAGTGGCATATGATATATCTTCGATTTCTTTTTAAACTTTGGCACACCGTTGCCCATTGCTGTGACATTGTCAACACTTGGCAATATCGTTTTAATATGGTAACCTAGTGGTAACCTAGTGGTCATTACATTTATCAGAACAAATAAATAACTTATATTTATGAAGATTGTCTTGAGTAGTATTTAGCCATACCAAACTCTTCTCTAGAAACGGTCATCTTTCTTCTTCAACAACTGACTTCCTTTCTTGCCTGTTATCTTCAATTAGATTAGCCATTCTACTGGAAGTGTTCTTTTACACACTGGCTATTGTGCTCTCAGGACGTATTCTACTACTTCTTTGGGAATCATGTGGCAATCACATTGGCAATAGCTATCTATCATTGCTTCAGTCGTCCATGTTTTGCCATTTAATATTCACAATTCTGGGCAGACAGTAGATGAGTTATGATGATGTAAATCTAACATCAATTCATTTGCCGGTTTTCTGAGTATGCTTATCATTTTTATACTTTAATATGTAATAGCTACAATCGTGTTAGTTATTTTTGATAAGTGACTGAATGATAGTTGACGTCAAATTGGTTTCGAGGTGCTCTGCATGTTTCAAATTTAGCTTCTTTGAAACAAAGTGTCTAGGAGAGCAAGGTGTAAAAGCATAAGACAAATAAATGTTGGTCAATATTTAAACCTGGTTGCTATCTGTCCAGAGGGAAACGTCTGGCCGGAGATGAACGTCTGCCCAGAGGAGAATATCTGCCCAGATGAGAACACTGTGCATTGATTAATGTCTGCAATATGCTCCAGTGTTGATAGCATTTAGCAAAATACCAATAAATCCAATCGATCGTCTATAGCTGTAGAGCTTTGCATGACGTTGTGTTACATTCCTGTAGATTATCTCTGAATCTGGTATATTTGTAATAAGATTATGGAATTCATTTCGTAAAATTACTATTCAAAGTATTGATTAAACAGTTACTTTAGACGATATTTCTTATGAGAGATTTACTATGGTCGTGGTGTTTACCCTTTCCCGAACTGGAACACCAATAATCAGTTTATTTTGCTGCATCTTTCTCGTCGTATACGTAGGTATTCCCTGTCGATTAGCCATACTTTGCTTAGACGTTCGAGTGGAAATGGTATTCTAGTTTCTTCTATATTACTATGGGTTGAAATAATATGCCAGAAATAACAATAAAAGACAATCAATACACTGCCTGATGACAAGTACAAATACCTGTCAGGCATATTAAAGAAGATCGTCTCTATTTTATTAGTGTTATTTCAGCTTATGTAAATAGTAATAATTTATTTCTCAATAGATGATTAAGTTTCAGAGTTTTACCAGATAATTTGCATTGACCAATGTTATAGTGCCAGAAATTCCTCTTCGACAGGCTCCTAAGTGTATGAAATTAACACACATTTTATGATATATCATCAAGTTGCTGGATGGTGTTTGGACTGGCAAAATTGTTCTCTGGAATGCCGATAATAAGTATTCTCTCCGTCTTGATATTCTAACTATCCTCTGTCAGTCAACTATAATTTGGTTATCTATTCGAGTGGAAGTGTTATTCTAGACACCAACTGCTGTGCTGCCAACGAGCAATATCCGATTCATTCCTTCAGTAATCGGGTGAAGATTGGAGTGACTGCATGTTTTAGACTTCAAGGGCGTGTCTTTCAATGACCACTAAAGATACATATAATATCTACAATCATAGGTCTTTTACGAATTAAACCCCTTGTCGAATGTGATTAGAAAGAAAATCTAGTTAATTATGTGTACATAAATATAGCAGATTGTCAGTCGTGGCCGGTGCATTATGTCTTTAGCATCAGTGGCGGTATTGGGGATTTATCCTGAAACTAGTTCTGACTACCACATGCATCCTTAGCCGAAAAATACCATTAAATGACTACAAATGCCTGTTGTATTAATGTCGATCCTTTATATTTTATCACAGTCATTTCACCTTCTTCTTCTTCAAAATAATTGGGATGAACCAATTAGGTTAGTATTGTCCCACAACAGTCAATGCAGTGCGGGAACAAAATGAGCAGGTAGCAAAGTTAAAAGAGATTTGTATTTACAGTCTAAAACATGTGTGCTGTGTTGCTTCACTCGCGCCTGATACATACTAAAAATATTTCTTTTCTCAATGGATGAGTTACTTTCAGGCATTTATCAAATAATCTGCAATATTCAGTGACCAATGTTCTAAGACTAAAGATTAGGGTACCCTTTTCAATGGGATCCTGGCATTCCTAGGATTCTGAAATTAACACTTCTCGTAATGTATCTTCAGACTGCTAGGTGGTGTTTGCAGTGTTTGCTCGTTGAAACGCCAATAATCAGTATTCTTTCCACTTCGATAGACTGACATAATCCTTGTCGGTTAGCCATAATTTGGTTATCTGCACGAGTGGAGTTTTCTTCTATACACTAACTACGGTGCCCTAGAGCATTATTGGAATCTCTCCCTTTTCAATTCGGGAACAATCAGATTGACATTGACCATTAGACCCTGCTTCAGGTCAATTCACCTTTCCAGAGAACCCACCCATTATATGACGTCATAATGAACTGCGTCGTGTGTACAATGACATCATAATGAATGACGTCATGAATGACGTCGATAAGTACGTCACGAACGCATATTTGATGACGGTCTATGGGCTGTTGTACAAATTGTTTGCTTTTACTATTTAATAAATATTCTGTTGAATATTTTGAAACTAATTTGACTGGGCGCTGTTGCTGCCTATGGCAGCAACACCACCCAGTCTAATTAGTTACAAAATATTCAACAGCTTCCCTGTATAGCTTTCCGGAAATTGATAGCTAGGGCATTCGGGAATCGATCAATTCAAACACGACGAGGTGTGGGTGGAGCTTAGCTAGTGATGGGCGGGGCATAGCTAAAAATGGAAAGGTCCATTATCACATATCGAGCAGACAGTATATGAGACGAGGTGAATTAAACTTAAGAGCATATCCTTTCAATACAGAGGCTGTAGAGTACGCATACTATTAATGATGCTTTAGTTACACGTATATTGCCTCTTTTTATAACAGATTCACTGATTGTTGATTTTTTAGTCAGCAACATCTATTAGTCCACTTGTTTGACGTGATACTTAACATGTTTCCTATTTACCCACTTGAGACAACATGTCTGGAAATTCAGGATGTAAATTTCTATAGTTAATGTTTTATGATACCTGGTTACCATCTATCCAGAGGAGAACGTCTGTCCAGAGGGGAGCATCTGTCCATAGGAGAACGTATGTCTAGAGGAGCTCATTTGGCCCACGCGGAATGTCTGCTTAAATGGGAATTCTGTCCAGATGAAGTCATCTGCCGCGGGGAGAACGTCTAGAGGGAACATATGTCCATAGAAAAGCATATACACAGAGCAGAATGTTGTACGGTCAATAATTTCTTCGAAGTTGCTATTGGCTGATATATTTCTCCAGAATTAATGATAAACGATAACATATCATCCGCAGGAGGAGAGCTGTACATGTTATTTTAGCACATTGATATAGATCTGTTGTACTTTATCACAGTCATTTCAGGTTGCAAATGACAATAAGTTATTATTGTATGGGATAGTTACCTTTAGACTATTGTATAATAATCTAAATTGACCAATGTTCTTTTTCCATAGATGATTGTGCCACATCCTCTCAGAGTGACTTCTACATTTTTTTAAGTAAGCCATTTCACAAGGTATCCTCAACTTGACATTAATGAGAATGACACCATTATATTGAAAATATATTAACTGGAAGATGTTGCGGTTCTCTGCTACCAGTTTTTGTTAAGTTTATTCATATTCCTTGTTTTCTGCCACAACGTTCATGTTGTATTATTCCAACTGCCATACGTTTTTCTTTTTCTGGTATTCGTGCATGGTATTTTATGAAGGAACATATGTCAAAAGTCAAAGTGTTCTCACTACATCTTTTCCATCTTTGCTACAATTGACCTTTCCGTTTTAGTTATGCCCCGCCCATCTCTAAATAAGCTTCACCCACACCTCGCTCGTGGTGGGACCGAGAGATCTCTGAACACCCTGACGATCAATTTCCAAAGAAACTACACAGGTAAGCTGTTGAATATTTTGAAACTAGTTTGACTGGGTGCTGTTGCTGCCTAAGGCAGCAACAGCGCCCAGTCAAATTAGTTTCAAAATATTCAACAGCATGTTTATTAAATAGCAAAGAATTACAAAGACATACAATTCATAAGTGTCGGACTATTTGAGATTTGATGACCGTGTATATGGAACCATTTGTGACGTAATGATTGTGACGTCATCATACGACGCGTTGAGCTGATTATGACGTCATATGAGGTCAGATGATGGATGGATACTCGGGAAAGGTGAATTGAATCCAGCGTCCATGGATTGTCTGATAATGGGGTTCTCAGGAGAAACGCAGAGGCGTAATTATTAAGTAATCTTTCAAAACCATTCTTAGTATCCCACAATCACGGCTGTATAACAAGCAAATGATGTATGTATTGATTTTTCATGCCAACAAATGACATTTCGAATGTGATTAAACAGAAAAGTCACCAAAATCTTGAGTGTATTTTTGCCCTCCAACTATTATTTTTATGGCATCGACCTGTTCAATATATCTTCGGTTTTGGTTTTTTATTTCTATATTTAAAGCTATATTAGCCTATTGGAATGAAATATGGCTTGGTTTGACAACCTAGTTATGCAGTTCAGCTGCTGTATGCCATTGCCATCCATAACTTCCGCCTAGTCTGACATAATGCTACCTCAAGAGATAATGGACCTTTCCAGTTTTGGCTATGCCCCGCCCACCTCTAGCTAAGCTCCACCCATGTTTCGCTGTGTTGGAATTGATCGATCCACCGAATGCCCTAACTATCAATTTTCTGAAAACTATACAGGTAAGCTGGTGAATATTTTGTAACTAATTTGACTGGGTGCAGTTGCTGGCTATGGCCTATGGCAGCAACAGCGCGAAGTCAAATCAGTTTCAACATATTCAACAGAATATGTATTAAATAATAAATACTAGTATTATCATACGACTCATCATACAACAACCCATAGGCCGTCTTCAAATATGCGTTGGTGACGTGCTTATCCACGCCATTCATGACGTCCGTACTTATCTACGCCATTCATGACGTCGTAATGACGTCATTCATTATGATCTCATTCTACACATCACGTAGTTGGTTATGACGTCATGTGCTGGATGAATAAAGTGGAAAGGTCGATTTAAGCTCTGAAATGTCAGTATTTAGGCTTCTATTTTCCAGTCTTGGTATACATGCCAAAGTGTGTTTAACCTGGCACTAATGTTGCTGAAAGTTACTGTCGAGACATTACCGACCTTCAGCAATTGTGGATGGAGCAAGCGTATTTATTCCACTTTAGCATGATAAACGTTGTTCGGTTTGAATATAACGTTTTGAAGCCTGACGGTTGAGTGATCCAAACTGTTACTCAAGTATCAGACGTCATACTCAATTATGTCACTAGTTTGATCACAGCACAATCAAAATGACGTCATGATCATATCTTTTCGACAATTGGAAAGGCCGTCAGAAAATTGTATGAATTGTATGTCTTTGATGAAATTTCAATTTAATAAACAGTCTGTTGAAAATTGTGAATCTAATTTGCCATAGATAGCAACAGCGGTCAGTCATACTTTTATCAAAATCTTCAACAGCTTATCCGTATACTGATAATAATGATTACCTTAAAATTGGGATTCTGGGAATTCAGGATACAGAGTTTATAAATCGATTCCAACGTGTGTAAGGTGGGGGGGGGGGGAGACTTACCTAGAATTGGGCGGGGCAAAACTAGTTCAAAATAGACACAAAATGGCCGAAATAAATTGGAAATGTGTTAATGTGGTTAAATCCATTACATCGATTTGATGTCTTCTGCCACAATTAGCACAATGTTAGAAGACAGGCAGCTACTAGGTCATTAGCCGTCTTAATATAAAATAGCTGTTACTATTGGAAAGTAACAGCTCCTTAGCGATTAAGCTAGGACATTTGCTACAAGATTGTGTAACTCTCTTCATGGAATTATTATTATTATTATTCAAGGTCTGGGATAAACTGTTACTTTAGATGGCATTTCTGATGAGAGGTTATGTTTGTGAATGGCCATTACACATTCCCGCTCGGGAAGATCAATGATCAGTCTACGTACCATCATCTCTCTGGTGATATACATATTGCGTGCCTTGAATAATCTGGTTAAATGTTCGAGTGGAATGCTTATTCTACTTTCTTCTATATTGCTATGTGTTGATATGATCAACCAGAGACACCACTAAATGGCAATCAATCTATGGTATGCAGGAGAAGTATAAACGCCTCTCTGTCACATCGATGTAGTTTGTCACTATTTTATCACAGTGGTGTCACAAATAATTTATATCCCAATGGATGAGTTACTGTGGGACGGTAAACAAATAATCTGCATTTACCAATATTCTATTGCCAGAAAGTGCACGCTGTCATCTGACTCCTCTCTGATAGGCTTCTAGGATTATGAGATCAACATATTTTATGTAATTTGGGCGGTAGCGTTTACATTTTCGGATTCGCTCTCTGGAGTGTTAATAATCAGTATTCCTTCCTTATCGATAGTCAGACATATTCCCTGAAATTTAGCTATAACTTTGTTAGCTGTTCGAGTCTAAGAGTTATTCCAGACACCAATTATTTTGCCCTGGAGGGCCATTGGATTCTTTCCTTTGGGGATCGGGCGATGATCAGTTGGATCGAATTGATCATTATGTTCAACACTGCTCCAGTCGTCAACGTTGTGTCTCTCAATATTCACAATTATCGGCAAAGAAAAGATGAGGGTACGCGAAGAAAAGCTAACATCAACGCATGTGCAATGCGTACCACTAAAGATGCAATGGCCGCAATCACTGATTCTGTACCAATATATGGCTCCGATCTGTCACTCAAGTACATGACGTCATAATCAATTACGTCATATGTAGAGTGAAGTCACAAACAAGATGCATATTGAATGGTGTATCTAGCTTCGTCATGAACATTTAAAAATCCGTCAAGTGTACGAATTATAGGTCTATGTCTTTGAAGGATTTACGATTGAATAAACATTGTGTTGAATATTTTGGAATTTATTTGATTAGGCGATAGGCAGCAACAGCACCAGTCAAATTAGTTTCAAAATAGTATACAGTTTACCTTATAATTGCCTTGAAATGGGATTATGAGAATTCAGGGTGTCAAAGTTCAAATCGATCCCAACACGTGCAAAACGTGAGCAGAGTTTAGTTAGAAGTGGGTGGGGCATAACTAGAAATGGGCCTGTCTATTAAATCACATTTCAAATGCGATTAGGAAGAAAAGCTACTTAATCGTGTGCCCATAAATATCGCAGGTTGTCAGTCGTGGTCTAGAGCATTATATCGTTAGCTTCAGTGGTGGTATTGGAAGATTTATTGTGTCTTGTGAATTCCACACACATCATTGTCCGCGGTCGAATCAAGCGGAAACGTAATCAGCTAAATACCATTGAAACCTTTACCAGTTACTCAGATTGGGAATAGGTCTGGGGTTTTTTTATTGCTGGTCGACATTTTCACGAATTCGCATTAAAGTAATGCTTAGCAGAAGCGTGTAATTTCCGAAGTTTGCAATGCCATAAAAAGAACCTGTAGAATTCGGCTAATGGCCGGCTACTGCAATAAAGTCTGTGTCCAGACACAAATGATCATCTTGTGACATCCTAAAAGTTCAAGCAAATAACCGGGTGTCAACAGATAAAAGAACTTCGTGAGATCTTATTGTTTCTTAGATATGCGGACACGAGACACATATCATCCTGCGTGTTGATGGGTCGTGGTTTTATATCCGACAGACGGACGTATGTACCGAGATCCATAGTTCCAAATGACCAGATCACATGACAAGTATACTCACCTCGCATATAAACTCGGCATTTCAGCCCGTTTAATATTTCTCGATATGAAGACAGGTGTAATATCGACAGACAGATTTTCATTGGTTAGATAACTATTAAGAACTATTTTCATTGGTTAGATAACGCATAATAATCCTACATGCCCCCGTGACACCGAAATGTTTCTTTGCGACGACGACGGCGAAAAGATCACAACGACAGGATACATTAATATGGTGTTGATTTAAATTTTGTAATAATTTTTGTAATATATATGTAACGCGCCCATAACCAATTAGGCCCATTTGGAAACGGCACAAGGCCCATGTGCAAATTTGTTATCGGCGCGCACGTTTTTAAACGGCTCAGACACATATATGTCAATATCAAACTTACGCCAACAGGAAATGCGCATAGTTGTAAACGAATTGTGATTTCTATCGCTACATTCGTAGATCAATTATTAATAATCAGTCACTGAGGTTGTTTAATTGATGTTTTACTTAAAGAAACACCGTCATTCAAATAAGGCGGTGGTCATTCGCTGAATCTTTGTCTGACATGCGCGCGCTGGGTGAGGTGTGACGCACGCGTTGTTTAAATGAGTGTTGTTTTAAATTGTGCATAAATAAGTTTTTTAAATTAATTTCTTGCTTGGATATTTTCTATGAGAAAAATTTTAATTTCTTTATAAATGTGAGCATTTTTAAAGCATTTATGAATGTAGTCCAATACGCGAATTCTACTCAATGTTAGTCACGTCATTTGATCCTTGTGTTAGTAGACTTCTCATTAATCGCTTTGATCCTTAAGTAGAGGCAGACATTATGTATAATCACAGAACAATGGATTAATCAGCGGCTTGAATCAATTCAAAGACCTTTCCAATTTTAGCTATGCCCACCCATCTCTAGCTAATCTCCACCCACACCTCGATCGTGTTGGGATCGATCGATCTCTGAACTCACTGACTATACAGGTAAGCTGTTGAATATTTTGAAAGTAATTTGACTGGGTGCTGTTGCTGCCTATGGGACTTTCAAAATATTCCACAGCATGTTTCTTAAATAGCAAAAACATACAATTCGTGCAACGTGTCGGACTATTAAGTGTTAAAGGCGGGCTTATAGTCGAATCATTCATGATTATGACGTCAGCATACATGTCGCGTAATTGATAGAGCGAGGAATTGGATTCATGAATTGTTCCGCATATACGCGCTCATTCTTTTTCTTATGCATGTAAAATTTTTGACTAACCGGCTGAGGGAATGAGTGAATGAACTGAGAGACGGATTGACAGACGATCATATAAATAAGCAACACACTCATACATACAGGCAGGCGTGTTTGAACAACTGAATGGATTGCTGAAATGATCAGTGAGACGGAGTTAATGACTGAATGAATGAAAATGAATGAACGAACAAACGAACGAACGAACGAACGAACGAACGAACGAGAACGAACGAACGAACGAACGAACGAACGAACGAACGAACGAACGAACGAACCAACGAACCAACGAACCAACGAACGAACGAACTGACGGACGGACGGACGGACGGACGGACGAACGAACGAACGAACGAACGAACGAACGAACGAACGAACGAACGAACGAACGAACGAACGAACGAACGAACGAACGAACGAACGAACGAACGAACGAACGAACGAACGAACGAACGAACGAACGAACGAATGAATGAATGAATTGCCTATTGACGCCAGTTTGACATAGACATATGGGAAGTGCGCCTTTTCATTGGTTTATGGGTGTGCGCCGTTTACAAACGGGCGCCCCGATAACAAATTAGTATACGGGTCTGCGCCGTCTATAAACGGTCCTGCACCGGTTACAAACTGGCCACATTGGTTAACCTAGTTATGAAACAGGCATAAGCTTATGATCATGTCGATAGTCACTTACAGGACTGGCGGTATGATCAGCGAACGAAAAGAAAAAGAAGAAGAAGAAGAAGAAGAAGAAGAAGAAGAAGAAGAAGAAGAAGAAGAAGAAGAAGAAGAAGAAGAAACAGGCATACGTTTGTAAATTTTCGTGATAAACGCAGAACTTTTAAAAGCTGGATTAAAAGCAATTTCAAGTCTGAAATAACGATGTTTTATTTGTCATTATTTTTCGTGGCTCATTGGCTAGAGCAAGTGACGCGTTATTGAAACGAAAACGAACATGGCAAATGGTGCGTTCAAACTGAGTTCAGTGATCGACTTTATTTCAAATTTTGTCAAAATATCAGTTTATATGATACATATAATCTCAAACTCAGTCCCATTTAATATCACTATTATCAACCTCGTCGAAAATTATCAAATTACACTCGCTAAAGCCAGGCACAATAATGCAGACACGTAACACGCCATCTCCGGAAGTGGTCAGCGCCTCCTGGTGTATTGACGGGTAGCATATAGGAAGCGCAACTTATTCCAATTATTATATGACACAAGTCAAATTGAATTACAATAATGGGGTTCACAACTATATTAAATTCGGCGCCCAGTGATTAGTAGACTATATCCATATTTCTGATTATGTGGCCATCAGAATTCAAAGTCAGACACTAGTATTATAAACGGGATGATGAAGACATGATCGGGTGGGTCGTGGCTTGGAGTGAGTGAAAGAAATAATCTTTATGGATATATACTATAAGCATATCATCGAAGGATTTTTTTCCTGTCAGTGAGCACCAGGGCCAGATTTAGGACGGGACATACTGGGCATTATTGTGTGCAAAAATATAAGGATGTTATTTATCACTCAGAATGTATACCATGTCAGCGTGACCCTCACCCAACACCCCCACCCCACATACACACCACCACACCGCCCCGCCTGCTATGGACAGGGGAGGGACACTGGGGACCTCTCCCATAAAAACTGAAAATTAGATGCCCTGAGAAGTCATTAAATCGTTTCTCAGAGTAACTAATTTCAATGTTCTTCGGGAACACCGGGAACCCCCAATATGGGAGAGGGACACCCCTGTCAAACCCTCCCAAATTACTGTGCAGGGGCCTCCGCAGTAATAAATCAGGCCTTGGCGAGCGCAGCAGAAATCTATAACCTCCTGGTGGTCCAGCACGCCAATAGACGCCCACTTACTGACATCTATACTTGTTGGTGCTTGTGTATGCGTCTGGCGAATGTATTGTGTTGCGTAATTGGTCGCTTGGTATTGACATCAGAACAAAAATCAAAGTGACTTTAATATGTACACCCTTTTGATGTTCCTTCTATGATGTGATTTATGATAATTTGGGCTCGCTTTTTTGCATCGGGTATTCCTTCCTATCCAACTATTCCAATATTTTGCTGTATCACAACCTTCATCCGGCCATCAAATCAGTAAGTGACGGTATTCAGCCGAACAGCAGAAATTAGCACGTGGGGTAAAATGGTGTTAGAAAATTAAGATTTATTTTTCGTTTGCTATGGACAATATTTAGTGATATTCAGTTTTAGAACATGGTAGTCGTCCTTTCAACAAGTCCCAGCTTGATTTTCCAGCAACTATCGGTATCTCCCAGCGACCGATTTAGCCTCCGACAGGTTTGACCTGAGCGTACCTGCGATCACTTTACTGTCGATCGCCGTCAATCGCCGTCCAAAAAATCTCTAATCGCTGGAGTGGAGCCTGTTCTACTTCTACGATCGGTTGCCGTCAATCGCAGGCCAGTTAATATCGATATGAGTGTAATTACGATTGTCGGCAACTGAATTATCAGCTGTAACCAACCAGTACACAGAAACTGATGGATAACAGAGTCAGTCATTACAGTGGTAAATTTTCAAAAATCGTCTTTTTATGGCCGGCAAATGAGAAAATTAAACAAAATTGCATATTTAAAAAGTTAATTACTTAAAGCAGTCCCAGAAGATTATTTAATTCAAGCTAACAAAGTCTCATAATTCATCAATCAGATCTATCAATCAAGCATCTGAAGACACAATCACATGACGTAACATCAACTGATGCTACTATAAAATGACGTCACTAAAGATTGGACTTTTGTCGACATAGTTTGAATGTGAAGTCTTTTGCATAATATTATATTTACTATCTCTGTAAGGCTAGGCAAACTATTTTCGCAAATAAGTTTTGGATCCGGAATGGATCTCTAAAGGTTGGTCATGTTCTTGTTCTTTTATTACTCCTCATTCAGTTTTCATCCAATCTCGCTGAAACTTCAGACTACTATTTTATGGATATGTATCCACACCCGTAACAGAGCCAGATTTTCAATTCACTTCCCTGCTTGTTATTAGTATGGCGCCACACCCTTACATTTTAAAATAGCTACTCTTGCGTTAATAAGGAATATAATGTGATTAAAGTTGAGAAGCATGTTCTATGGGTAACTTTTGATATCATTATTTTTTAATTCACTGCTGTGTTTCAGTAGGGCGCCCACTCTTAAATTTTAAAATCTATATATAAATCTATATCTAAAATCAATATAAAATTTAAAATCTATATACAATTTGTGGAACGTTCCGGAACGTCTCCTAAACGCTTTCTTCTATTTATTTTTAATTCCTGCGTTTTGCTGAAAGATTTTATACATGAGCATAGTTTATTAACTTCAAACACCCTGAATGATTAGGCTACGTATTAGCAAAAGGCAAGATATAGAATTTAAAGCAAGTAGCAAAGGGAAAATACATAATTACCATAGGAAAGGAAACTATGCTTTTTTCTTTATAACATGTGTGTTTGAGGCAGGATGCAAACAGATTATCTAATTATTTCTTGGATACACGGGATACAATGGGCTTCTATACATTTTATGGAGATAATGCACAAATAACCATATATTACAAATATGAAAGGTCATTTCAAAATAATTACATTACCTGTTAATTCATGCTGCGTTTCCAGTTGACATGAGCGCACGTACGACTTGGAAACGGGTAGCGCAAGTAGTTGCCGATAGTTGCTAGTAATTGAATCGTAAGCAACATGAGCGCAAATTGTCTAGTCAGTTGCCGACAGTTTTAGTGCGACCTGACCGCGGTAAGAGACGTCGTCAGCAGTCTAAGTTTCTGACGACTATCTCTTCGAAAGACGCATACATTGAACAATTAATATCGGCGTTGATATCAGTTGAACTAGTTTAGAGTATGGCTGATATATTGATAGATAAGCAGCTGCAACACATAAAACGTAATGCAGAATAATGTGCTCTTAGAGAATAGGGCATGATTGAAAACAAAAGTTCGCAGAAAGGCCAGCGTGATGCGTACACAATTTCATTATTTCCGCACCCAGTATCCTATCATACGGCGTACACCAATGGACATTAGTGTATCCCCCTGGTGGTCAAGTGGAGACGATTAGATTTCTAAAAATTTCAAAGTGCCGTTAAGTGTCCTTAAGATAAAGACAACTTTAATTGTAAAGCAATAAAGATGCTCTCTTATCACCTCGAAAGCAAACCCGGGAAGGAATCATGGATCCCTTGACTTCCATGGGAGGATGAACTCCAACCGGTACTCCAAGATATCATCCACCTCTGCCCCCCTCCCCAAACGCCCCCACTCACCCTCGCTTCCCCGCCCCACACCACGCCCACCCAACCCCGCCCCCACCCAAACCCCAATGATGTCCGGGGAAAGTTGGTTGACCTGGGTCAAATACGGGCTCTGGAAGCTACTGGTCAGATGTGCAGGCTGAATGGTTGTGCATATAAAATTTACGGGTTTGTTACTCTTTACTGTCAATTTGCAATTTATTACGATGTCAGCTTAAACGGTTTTCACAAGTGAAATGTCTAAATGTCAATTTTTATCCGGAAGGAACCAGATAGTATATAAAATTTACCATATTATCATTCAGAGTTCTTATCATCCAGCAATAAAAAGCCTGTGTAACCAAAGACATACATATAATTAGTCAGTGAAAACAACGGCGGGGTGTCATTTAAAATACAGGAGATCCCATCTGAGAACATCTAGATTTCAAAATTCTTCGCCCCACACACACCCCCACCCCTCGCCTGACTGTTCGGCTCCGTATCAAGACAAACCCATAGACAATTCTCCGGTTAAGTCACTGAAAGACGTAGTCCTCGCCACCAGTGACTGGGATGTATTCATCTACGTTTGGAGTTACTAAATAGAGATGTAATTCATGCCCGTTTAATATTTATTTCATTATAGTATAAGGGCCGGCGCTAATGAGTTTTGCAAGTGAAACATTTCGTACTGTGGGAATGTGGGTCTGGGGTGCGGCAGGGGTGCATGAATTGTGTTCTAGGCAAAGCGGGTCAATAATCTATAAGGCCGTGATGGTGCTGGTGACGATGGTGATGTCCAGAGGTTGTCACCATCCACGCGTGAATATAATAACCAGATACGCAGTGACGTCACCGGTACGACCTGTCAAAACATTATTACTAAAAAATACTTGTGACGGCTATCCGCCTACTTGTCCTGTTATAATCTCGACTAAGTGAGTAACCCCATATCTTGGATAATGTTAAATATGGATTCCTGGACACAACGAATACTAGTAATAGACACCACTAATATCTTCCTAGCTGGTCTTGGGCCAAAATATAGCCAGATTCGTATTATGGCGGCCATCTTGGACGTCATCTTGGATATCTCCATCCACACCCACCCACCCCAAAGGTGCAAAGGAGGCAAAATTCAACTCTGTAATTATCACACCTCAAATGTACAAGACTAAGTGAAAACAACTAAGTATCGCATTTTGCAAGGTTCGGCTTAATCAGGCAACCAGACTACGAAACACTAGACTGACACCATTTATTTTCTTGCTTGTGTGGTCGCCTGAAATCCCATAGAATCTCAGAAATGGACGACCAAGAAGGGTCCTCACAGTACGACTTACTCCATTGAGGTCAATATTTCTGTTTGAGTCTTTACCATCATTCTTATAAAAGTTGATTTTATTCTCGTGTCCATAAGAATGTTACTCGAAATTTAAAGGGACACTTTCTTGAAGTATATATTTCTGCACGAATACATGAACATCTTTCAGACAAATTGTTCATTGAACTAAGGATTAAGTAGATTTTGAGAAAAGAGTATGTTAAGTGAAATTAGTAAAATTAGTAATTGATTGCGTCCAATGAATGAATGGTTATGTGTTCTTGTCTGGTTTGATCTGGTTTTGAAACATTGTCGCTGAGTCGCCAGGTTAACAGCACGTGAATGATATCCTTACACGATAACGACAAAGAAACAAGAACTGAAAGAAAAGATGGCGCTGTCCTCCTGGTGGAATATCGGTTAATTCTTGCTCTATTGTAGAATTCCCGTCGCTTAAATGCCTGCAATAATGTGTCTTCGCAAAACATGTGCTTCGTGGTCAACCGGTGACAGAAAACATCCGTTTGATCAGATATGCACAGCGTGTGATTGGTGCAATACATCAAATAAGCTCTAAAATACATTACCATTATTCTGGGTTTGATTAATCTGCCAAAATATCCTGAGTGATTGGCAGAGAGATTGGCTTGGTGTCTCGGGAGTGGGATTGGTGGTATTTTATCATTTATCAACAACAATGGCGTAGTTACTCACGCCGCGGAAGGCTGGTGTGAGGATTGCGGTTGGTACCGTACGTCTCTTTGTTCGTCCGTCCGTCCGTCCGTCTGTCTGTCTGTCTGTCTGTCTGTCTGTCTGTCTGTCTGTCTGTCTGTCTGTCTGTCTGTCTGTCTGTCTGTCTGTCTGTCTGTCTGTCTGTCTGTCTGTCTGTCCGTCCGTCCGTCCGTCCGTCCGTCCGTCCGTCCGTCTGTCTGTCCGTCCGTCCGTCCGTCCGTCCGTTCGTCCGTCCGTCCGTCCGTCCGTCCGTCCGTCCGTCCGTCTGTCTGTCTGTCTGTATGTATGTCTGTCTGTCTGTCTGTCTGGATGTATGTTTGTTTATCCGAGGCATATCTCCGGAGTACTATGAGGTAGAATCACCAAATTTTGAACATAGATTCATGTTATGTGTGGCTAGAGGAATCTTTGGTTTGCGGTCAAAAGGTCAAGAATTGAGGTCACGGGCACACTTGGTGCATACCGGAATACAAATTCTCTTCAATAACTCTGCAATGCAAGAAGGTAAAACCACCACATCGGCAACAAAAATATTGTGGTTGTCTAGAATGTCTTTAGTGTCAGGTCAAAGGTACAAATATCTAGGTCACGGGTTAACTAAGTGCATCCCGAAATACATATTTTAGCCATAAATCAGGAACCCAAGTAGGTAAAAATCACAAAATTTGGCAGATCCATTGATATTATCGGTGTTTAGAAGTTATATGAGTTTTAGCACAAGGTATCAAACATCGAGGTCACAGGGTCAGTAATTGCATCCCGAAATACACATCTTTAGCCATAAATCGTGAACGTAGATAAGTAGAATGACCAAATTTGACACATCATTCATATCATAGGTGGCTAGAAGTTTTATGAGTTTTAGGGAAAAGAATTACATATCTAGGTCACAGGGTCACAAAGTGCATACCGGAATACACATTTTTGGCCATAACTCTGGAAAGCAAGAAGGTAGAATCTCCATATTTAGCAAACACATTCATATTACAACAGTGTATGATTGCTTTGAGGTTACGCCAACAGATCAACTATCTATGTGACATGCCAAATTATCAACATTTACAGATTCTCTTTCGTCATCGATCCAGCATCTGAAGCATTTTAAACTTGCTATGAAAATAATACAATTTTAAGAAACATAAGCTAATAAATCTTTGCTGTCTGTTTCCTCTTAAACCCACGTACATCTCACTTATCTACGCCCCCACCACCACCACCACCACCACCACCACCACCACCACCATTCGTCACCACGAAATCACACTTCAATTCCAGTAAACTCGATTAGCATTTAGTTTAATTATTTCTCCGTGCCATTAGTTAGTCAGAAGTCCGTTATTCATTAAAATGAGCGACTATTCACATGGACAAACATCAGCTAAGCTTAATCTAATAAACTATTGTCAAAGGTAATTTCGACGTCGAACGTATTCCATGAAATCTATGTTAATGGTGATAAAGTTCTCTGACGGTGACAACCGGCTTAATGTTTGTCAATTCATGAATCCATTTCCTCAATCAATCATAATCAACTACGTGACGTATAGGATGACGTCATAATCATTGCGTCTTAGATGATTCGATTTAGTCCGTCATAAACGCGTAATAGTCCGATGTGTTGTACGAATTGGATGTTTTTCTATTTACTAACATGCTGTTGAATATTTTGAAACCAATTTGACTGGGCGCTGTTGCTGCCATAGGCAGCAATAGCACCCAGTCAAATTAATTTCAAAATATTCAACAGGTTACCTGTATAGGTTTCTGGAAATTGATAGTCATGGCGTTCAGAGATCGATCGATCCGCCCAACATTAACGAGGTGTTGGTGGGATTTAATTAAAGATGGACGGGGCATAGATAAAATTGGAAAGGTGCATTGAGTTTACTAGAATTAAAGTGTGATTTCGTGGTGTGGAATGGTGGTGGTGGGGTCCATTATCTTTAACTGTGATGCCTGCAAATTTGTCAAACATGGTCAAGCCAGTGGCTAGCGATAAGACGGACAAAATAAGACTTTGTGGTTGAGTAGATTAGGCACTGTAGTACTGCAGCAAGGGTCTAAAACCCCGCTTAGTTAGCGAGCTACGCATACCAAATATTAATAAATACTACCATATATCAAAATGACCGCTAGCGTGTTTAGAATAAGGAAATAACGGATGACAAGCTTGAAAATAATTACAAATCAAGTTATGACCTAGATACTGAATGGGCGCGGCGTATATTAGATTATGAAGCAACAACCACCAACATTGTCTTTCTCACAAGGTGCGTATATTTATGCATGATTAATGCATGTCGAGGTTTATAATAGCATAACAATAACCAAATCAACTTGAAATCAATCGCTGTATTCGGGGTTTTTTCATGTGTGAGGGGTGTGTGCTGGGGAGGCAGGCTGAGAAATACTTTGCACATGGACTCTATGCTTTGAAACCTGTTGATGAAGTTTTACATTGCCTGTTTCTCAAGAACGCCAGCATCTGGTGTAAAACATCAGGCCATGATTTTCCTGCAGATGTTCTTAAAGGTCTAACCCATTTATAGGTTTGGTTTGCAAATCTTGAAAGTTTACCGCCAACAGCTATTATGAATGACCTGAGAACTAAGATTGAAATGACATTGCTGCTCTTAATCAAGAGATTCTCTGATGAAGGTAGACAATGTTCTCCAACATTCAAACTTTGTGATGTTTATCTTCAGAAAGATTCAATACCGTTCAAGATGTGCTTGGCGACTTCGTGAAATGGAAATTGGTAGGTTTGTCAGTCAGCGAAAGCGGAGTTCATCCCATTGCTGTTCGCTTCAAACGCTTCGACTGAGATTGTTGATCACAATTTGTCACTAAGCTATCCCATGGTAGATGTAACATGGTCTGGCCGGACTACGCCCTGGAAACTACAGAGAACAAGTCCCTGAATGGAACAGGTGGGATCATTGGCTTGACGTTGAAAGGTTTTACTCTTGCCCGCTGGTTTTTAGCTCGGCCAATAACGGCTCAATATTCAGAAAGTTTTCAGACACATTTCTGCAGAGTCCAAAGATTCGTTCCTGATTGTGATCTTCCACACAATATTTACAACAGCGTTGCGGTAACGATGTACAGAAGATGACACAAATGTTTGGAGGAACATATTCGAACCCATTCTGCCTTTACGATCCACCATCACAACTTGTAAATTTTGCAACCGGATGTGTGTCAACTGTAGCTGTTCAAGCAAGCATTGGTGGTGCTTTGGAGAAAGGTGATGCTTTGGCTGACAAATTTGTCAATGAGTGGCTTCTCCTACCTGTAGATCAGTCCGCAGCACTTAAGAGTTTCTATGACACAATGCCACGTCCCAGTGTAAAACGATGAGTAAAATGACAAAGACAATTAAGATTAACAAACGCAGTGTTAAGATGAACGCTGAAGTTATGTATCTTAGACTATTGGCGATAAACGCAGAGAAGCGAGTGTCACTGGATGAAGGAGAAATGTTTACTACTGTACCAAATGCAGCCGCACTTATCATAGATGAGCATGCGGCTACTCAAATGTTGTTTTAAAGAGATGGCTATGGCATTCATGGAATATGTCCTCTGCATAGTCAGGCAAGCGACTCAAATTCATGTTGTGTTTGACCGCTACCTAGAGAATAGGATTAAAGCTCACACTAGACAGAAGAGGAGTGGAGGAAAACAAGGAAACGTTGTGCATGTGCTTCCAGATGCTACTGCTCCCAGAAACTGTAAGTCACTTCTTAGCAGAAATGAGAACAAATCAACATTGACAAAATTCTATACAGAATTCTTAAAGCAGAATGGGCTCAAGCAGTGTATGACAACCGATCAATCGTAGTCAGTGGTGGCTTGGGGAGGTTGCTGTTGCCATAACGAAATCCACTGTACATAGTGAATGATGTCACAGCACTTCACTCAAATCATGAAGAGGCGGATACTCGCATACGCCTTCATGCTGCCTATGCCGCTGATCAATAGGCGATGACAATAATTGTAACTAGCCCGGACACTGACGTTCTAGTCATGTTGATTCATCATCGACCATCCATTCGCGCCAAGGACATATTTTTTTTCAGATTGGTCACGAGAGCAAGCACACTTCCTTTAGACGATACATTCAAGTTCATTCCTTGTATGACAAACTGACACAGGAACAAGTGCACATTATGCGTTGCGTCTATTGCATCATAGGATACGATACTATCAGTGCGATTGCCGCCTATATACATAATTGGTAAGCTCTCTTGATACCACGAATTACAGTAAGCTTGAAACGAGACGACAGTATTTTATTTGAGGACAGGCGATGCAGATGTTATTTATCAACCTGGATGGCATATACCCCTACACTCGGACGCTCTTAACTCCATTTGTAATATAAAAAATCAGCTTGTCATCCTATATTTCCTTTTTCCTGACGTTTCAAGGAACACAATGATATATGCTAGCATTTATTAATAATTTGGTATATGTGGGTGGTTCCCACAGCGATCATTGTTGCAGCACTACGGGCGTTGATCCAAGTCTCACGATCGCAATTTTAAGCCAATAATACAGACAAGTTACTGGATAATGTGAAACTCATTTACCGGAAGAGCATAACTTCCATAGGCATCAAGATCGGCACATTATGTTCACATTAACTCGTCAATAGTTCTTGCATTGTATATGATTTCTTATATCCTGTCTTTGATGATCAAAGGGTTATCTGCTCTTGGTTGGATTGTTAGGCCCGATATGTGCCCAGAATATTCAACACGCTCACAGGGAAAATAATAGCTCTTCATTAGCCATTGTCAAGGTGGCCATCTGGGGACCTTGCAAAATTTAATTAAGGTAATTACTGAGCTGCGGAGGTAATTGGGGTTTTTTTTACAGACAGCGGCGACGTATTAAACATCTTGTATAGTACATCATTGGAAATTATGGTGTCTGGCCATCACTGGCCAGTGATGGTGGGTAGGTGTTTACGGCGACAGGAATCGAGTTTGTCTAGAAATGCTTTTGGAGCTGCCCAGCTGTTACAGTTATACAGCATCAAGGATACCCACGTTGTATTGTATAAACGTAGGCTTTTTATCAAGGGCATCTGTGATCTACGAATCCATAGCCTCTAGGACTGGAAAGCTATGTTCCCCATGACGCAGCGTGCAGCAATGTCAGCAGCACCACAAAGCAGCGAGCGCAGGATTTTACATTTTCTCTCTGGTTCGCTGCCACGAATTGGGTCGTAATTGTTTAAGTTTCGTGCTTTGTAGATAGGTATATGTGGGTGAACTCTGTTTTGGATTCATTCATAAAAAAATTCTCAATTTTTAGTTTGCTTGCAGCTATTGGGAGAAGTTCGTCAATTGTGTTTCTTTTCCTCGTCTATGAAGTCCACATCGTCGGCATATTTCCTCTCTAGCGGCATGCCCAGTATTGACACTGGGGGGGGGGGGAGCGGGGGTGGGGGGGGTTGGTCTTGTGGAACTTTCCCGCACAGATTTCAATGCGGCAGCAAGGTAGCAGGTCAAAAGCACCGGAGATAGACCATCTCCCTGTGGGGAGCCGATTGATGCATCTAGGATCTTTGAGCGTTTAATTGTGTCGAAGGGTCGTGACATGTCAATGGCCATTTTGTGGAAATCCCAGTGTTTGGACATGACTACCGACACAAGCATGCGTTGAGCCAATACAATGTCTGCGGACCTGCGTCCACGTTTGAAGCCACTTTGACATGATCTGGTGAAGTCTTGGCTCGGATGCGGCATAGATAGGATTCTCCGTATGCTGTTTAGGAGCACAATGGATCACAGATTGGCTTGTGGCCAGGTGGCTTCTTCTGCTTGGGTAGCGCGATAAGGGTGACTTGACCTACAGCATCTATGGACTATGGGAAGGTGGTGCATAAAAGCTGAATTGATTAGGTGCGTAATCAGTTTTGAGATAATGTCACTTGCATATTTGAATAGTTCATTGCTCATGCCATCAGGTCCAGATGCACGTCTATTTTTCAGGGCTTTAAGTGCCTTCTCAGCTTCTGCTGTTTTAATTGGTGTTAGTAATGGCCTGGGTCTCCTAGGAACGGGTGCAAGGGTTCATCATCGTGGTCAATGAACTTCTCCTTGAACCATTCTAGAATCCCCTCGGCTTTGCTCCGGTCAGTCCCGATAAAGTGTCCTTCAGAGTTGTGTACAGTGAGTGGCGTTGTGTAGTCAGTAACTCTCAGGACTCGGGCTGCCCCAAACATTTTGTGACAGTCATCCGTGGCAGTGATTTCCTATTGGTTTTTTTACTAGGCTTGCGGCTGGTATTTTATTGTGAGCGTGTGTGTATTCACGTCATGTGTTTTGAATTATTGCTGTGGTATGCAAAAGCCTTATGTCACCAGTACCTTGAATTATTCACTAATAATAGTCTTTGAAGTCGTATTCTTACGGGTATAAAGTTTAATAAACAAGGTAACATCAATGGACCTTTCCCGTTTTAGCTATGCCCCGCCCATCTCTAGCTACGCTCCACCCACACCTCGTTCGTGTTAAAATCGATCTATCGCTGAAATCTCCGGCTATAAATTTCCAGAAAACTATACAGGTAAGCTATTGAATATTGTGAACTTATTTGACTGGGCTCTGTTGTTGCCTATGGCAGCAACAGCGTCCAGTCAAATTAGTTTCAACATATTCAACAGTATGTTTATTAAATAGTAGAGACATACAATTCGTACAACGTGTCGAACTATTAAGAGTTAAAGACGGGCCAAATAGAATAATTTATGACGTAATGTTTATGACGTCATCCTACGCGCCACTTTGATGATTATGACGTCATATGACGTCATATTAATAGATGGATACTCTGGAAAGGTGAATTGCACCTTCCCACCATTTAAAAAGCCCATGATTATATATTAGTTGCAAGCATAGTTCACTACCATGAAAGCTCATCATGGGTTAGTATTCCTAATTTTGGGGTGAATGCTAATGGAAGATTCCAGTTTATCCATCAATCGCATGACGTCTATCTCAACTACGCTGAAGACGTCATAATCAATTACGCCATGACTGACGTAGCTAAGTTCGTACCGAATGCCTAATTGACAACGGACTAAGCGTTGTTGTACGAATTATGCCTTTACTAATAAACATGCTGTTAAATAGTTTAAAACTAATTTGACTGCCATCGGCAGCAACAGCAAATTAGCTTCAAAATCTTAAACAGCTTAGGTGTATAGTTTTCTGGGGATTTATAATCAGGGAGTGCAGTGATCGATCTAGTCCAACACGGGGGAAGTGTGGGTGGAGATTAGCTGGAGATGGGCGGGGCATAGTTAAAACTTGATTCCTCCATTCTGTCACTGATGACAAGAAGAAATGGATGTCGAGAATAACATGTTCACCCCAACGGCTAAGGACTAAGTCTGCTTGTCGAGAAGAAGGTAAATCGGATGATTATTAATGTTCCAGAGGGGGCAAACACCAACCGCTATATCCCTATTGTATTATACATATCGGCGAGAGCAATGATTCAGTTCAGACAGTGAATATTACCGGACGATGATAATGGTAACTATTTTACAATATACTTCCCGGTTTCGTCGTCAAGGGCCAGCTAAATTACCATGATTATAGCTATTTGATAAATGGAGAGTCTAATAAATTCGATTTAATTAATCATTTTGACATGTTGCAAAGTTACACAGAAGGCTGTCGGCCGATGGGACATGATTAGTTACCTAGCAAAGGTTGTACGCATTTTAACAAGAATTCCGCAATAATAAATATTTTTCCTCATTGTCCATAAACAGCAGACCTCAGATGAAAATCAATAGGTAGAATAAATATAATGCTTAGTTTAGTTGCAAGACGTTGGTGTGATAATCCAGTAAAATCCAAGAAGCTAAAGTTTATTTGATACCAAGTGGTGGGACAATTGGGAAATGTCCAGTCGTATTTTATGGCTCTTTAGGAAAAATACAGATGATGAAGAAGACTATAGTCATCTGGAGATAATTACTGATGCCGATGATGGTAGATGTTTACACAATGTTGTCCGAGAGCCAAGACCAGGCAGAATCGCGTCACGGTTTTAGCAGGCAGTACATGTCGAGTGCACTATATAACGAGAAAATAATACGGGTATGTGACAATGTTACTCTATGCCGCATCCGAGACAAGATCGATGACTTCACTGGATCATGTCAAAGTGGCGTTAAACGTGGACGCAGCTGCGCAGACTGGGATTTCCACAAAATCGGCAGTGACATGTCACGAGCCTTTGATACAATTAAACGCTGCCAGATCCTAGATGTACCGCACAAAACCAGCTACAATGAAGATGAGCCGCGACTAGTGAGATGACTGCCTGCAGACACCAAACATAGAGTATGGGTCAACTCAGTGAAGTCCGCAGAGTTTGAGACATCAATCGGCCCCCGACAGGGAGATGGACTATCCCCTGTGCTTTTCATATGTTACCTTACCGCTGTATTAAAATCCGTGCGGGAAAATTCAACAACACCCCCCCACACACACCCACCCCCAACCCCACTCCCATTGCCCATGGTGGCTACGCCGCTAGGGATGTAATATGCCCACGACGTGGACTTCATAGACCAGGAAAAGAAACCCCTTACCGAACTTCTCCCAATAGCAGCAAGCAAACTAAAATTGAGAATCTCTTTATGAATGAATCCAAAACAGAGTTCACCCACATATACCTGTTTACAAAGCATGAAACTAAAGAAAATGGTGATGATCCATTTGGTGGCGGGGAACCATGGAGGAAAAGTAAAATCCTGGACGACTCACTGCTCTGCCGTACTGTAGACATTTCTGCACGCTGTGTCATGGAGAGCATAGCTTTCCAGTCCTTCTTGTAGCTATGGATTCGTAGATCAAATATGCCTTGACAAGAAGAATACATCGACTTTATACAACGCAACCTGCGTATCCTTGATGCTGTATAGCTGTAGCAGATGGGCATGTTTGAGCAGCTCGAAAGGCAGCTCTAGATAAACTTGATTCCTGCCACCGCAAGCACATCCATGCCATCACTGGACACCCATGGACAGACATCATAATTTCCAACGATACACTATTACACCTTTAACACATCGCCGCTATCGGTAAAAGTCGTGCAGGAAAGATAGTCCATGTTTGGTCATGTATTAAGCATGCCAGAAGACACATCTGCCCAGAGATCCTTAGAATTCGCCATACTGGGAGTCAGCAAATATAGAGCCAGAGAGGACGTCATTGCATAAATCTGTTAAACGTGCTGCGAGGTGAGCTAAAGACAAGATGACTTGGTACACTCAGATCAGGAATGGACCCGAAGAAGCTAACGTTTCTGGCTGAAGACAAGACACGGTGGCTAAATGCGAAGAAGGGCTGATTGCAGCTGTATGATGTTTCTACTACTACAGCTGCTGAATACAGTAATCATATATCATACATGTGGCAATACCACGTCATCCTTGAAAATTGATCTAATGCATTGTCACTGGTTTAATTATTTTCATTATCAATGAAACGCAGATACAAAGAAGACAGAATTCAAAGAAACCATAGTTCAAAGAATCTTTAGAAAACATGATTCAAAGAAGCCAGAATTCCAAGAAAGTAGTATTCCAAGAAAGCCATATTCAAAGAATCCATGATCAAAAAATCAGAATTAAACGCAACCCCAAATTAAAAATCTTGATTCAAAGACACAAAGTTTCAGAGAAGCCTTGATTCAAAGAAACAATGTTTCAGAGAAGCCGTGATTCAAAGACACGAGGTTTCAGAGAGGCTGTGATTTAAAGACTCAAGGTTTCAGAAAGGCCGTGATTTAAAGACACAAAGTGTCAGTGAGGCCGTGATTCAAAGACACAAGGTTTCAGAGAGGCCATGATTTAAAGACACACGGTTTCAGAGAGGCCATGATTTAAAGACACACGGTTTCAGTGAGGCCGTGATTCAAAGACACAAGGTTTCAGTGAGGCCGTGATTTAAAGACACACGGTTTCAGTGAGGCCGTGATTTAAAGACACACGGTTTCAGAGAGGCCATGATTTAAAGACATAAAGTAGTTTCAGAGAGCCCGAGATTTAAAGACACAAGGTTTCAGAGAGGCCGTGATTTAAAGACACACGGTTTCAGAGGCCGTGATTTAAAGACACAATGTTTCAGAGAGGCTGTGATTTAAAGACACAAGGTTTCAGAGAGGCTGTGATTTAAAGAAACTATGCTCCAGAAAGAAGAATTCAAAGAGACGAGAGTTCAAATATGCCATGATTTATAGAAACAATTTTTCAAGTAAAGACGCACAATTCGTATAACAACGTCATCAATTCAGCGACGATTATAAAAAAAAACGCGATTCAAAGAACACTTGATTAGAAGGAGGATGATTCTAAAAAACAAAGATTGAAAGCAAACTTTGAAAAAAAAACCCCAGATTTTAAAAACAGGATTTAAAAAAACCTGGATTCCAAATACTAGGATTTGGGAGACCAGGATTCAATGACACCGGGATTGAAAGCAGGATGCAACGATAACTGCCGTATATGATGCTCAAAAGAAGATCAAAACATTGTATAGTTGGTTAGACAGTTGGCAAGTGAGTGAGCCACGAAAATAGCTTCAGTTCTATGTAAAGATGTATTTCAGATCCTCTCACGTTTGAAGAGAGATATACAGTGGCATGGTCGATATCATATAATTCCTTGTATGGAACAAATTCCCTTTGTGTTTTAAAGACCAAGTACTATACGCAGCGTGATTTGTGTTCTGATACGTGCAAATAACGCAACATATACTGACTAATAAAATTACAGTATCATATTGTCATAGGATACAGATAATTTTGTAAATACTTCGTCGAAAGTGCCCATTGTCGTACCTTCCCAAAAACGAAATTGAAACGGAAGTACTAGCGTTAACAGGGGGATGTGACGTCATCGGAGGGACCTGTCTTTCTGTTCTCTTTCCTCGCTGAAAAATGGAAATTTACTCAAATAACGTGACGATTTCTCGGCATATTCTCCAGGCAGCATTCACTAGAACGAGTATGAACTCATATCTGAGGGAAATAGTGACTCTGGGCATGAAGATGGCGAAGATATGCCGAATTCAGGCGTAGTTTATACCAATTTGAACCGTTACCAGATTTCGAAAAGGCACTAGCAGACGAGTTGAACTGGCATGGACGACAGAAATGCGCGACTTCAGAACGTAGACTGGTCAGTAAATTACAAACGAGTTATTGTTTTTTCTATATGAGCTAATATTGTATTATATCTACCGCATTCAATTGTAAAGTATCTATGTCATCGAATAATTGGTGTTGAGGGTATAAGCACATTTTCGCCGATTTAATATAAGAGTAGGAATCTTATCAACAAATTTGTTCAATTTCGTAACTACCAACCATTCACTGAAATAAAACGTGCCTAAAAACAAAAATTGACCATAAAATAAACTTACTGCTTATAAATATCCACAACCTGGTCTGTAGATGCAATCCCAGTATTGTGTCATGTGTTTTCGAGGGTGATGTAATCATGCAATTTCAACTCTAGTTAGGCGGTGAATTGATGTCATTTTTATGATTTGAGCAAAGGCGAGTCTGGCACCGACAATCTCATAAACGGGTCTGATACAAGCACAGAACTTAATTTATAGTTGTAAATCCAGATCAGGCTATACTCTGCTTTTCGTGATAACCGGGTATCAGCAAATTTCAGCCAAAACATTAAAAAAGTTACAATCTTTCAGTTTTTCTTTTGGAAATTGGTAAATGTCATATTGAAAATGAACATAAGTGTTTAGCCTACCGGAAAATAGAAAAAATATTATTGAAATTTATATTGTATGTGGTAACTAGGGTCTGTTTGAATCGCCATTCGGGTGGAGAAAAATCAATCTAGATCTGAAAACTACATAAGCACTAAGAAGTAAATTATTGCTATGGCAACGGATCTGCTATGTTACTCAGGACAGTAACTGGCAGGTGTCGTTGGACGCAAAAACTGGATTGATTTGTATCATTTCCTTACGAGTTATTGGTATTTTTAAAAAAGTAATAGTGAAAATACATGTTTTTCACTACACTGACATCAAAATGCATAAAGTAATCACTTGTTCTACGAGCATCATTTAAAAATTTACAATTGTGATGTAAAAATCCTGCATCTATTTAAAGACACATAATTTGTTGACATCGCCATAAGCGACGCGCACGTGAGAACGTCAAAAGCACGTACCCTCGAAAATACATGACCCTCGAAAACACCTTACTGGACGATATTATATGCTGCGTATCAGAAAATAGACAATAATTTGCACAGTTTGTTTTGTAACCATTTCTAGCCGAGCATACCTGAAGTCCTCCACCTCCCCTCTCCTCCCCCCCCCCTCCTCCCCTTATGTAAATGTTCTGTCATAAGTCATGTCTACACACGTAATGTGTTTAAATGAGAACATAATTCATACATGTTTTGTATCGTACTCTATGTCATTTGTAATATAAAATATACATGTACATTAGGGCTGGGCACGTGTACACGTTCAGGTGACGTGTACACGGTTACAAAAATCGTAAACGTGTACATGGGAAAAATCTATAAAATATACATATTTGTGTGAAGCCCTCGAAGAAAATGATATATTTTTGACAAATTTGTTCTCCGAATTTACCGACACGCTCTATCCGTCAATGCTGTCCGATTTCAGAATTAACCCTTTAACACTCAAGCCTGCCAAGACACGGCTCCTACAGTCGTCTTGAGAAATGTCAATTTGCAGACCAAGAGGAGACACGTGTTGTTTTTAAATGTTACCACTCTCCAGTCATTGTTATAGTAAGTTTTCAAAAAGAATCCTCTCGTGGTCAGCTCATGGGGGGGGGGGGGGGTTTATGGAAAAAATTGAAATTTTCTTGAACAACTTTGAGAGTCAACTGCGTTGACTAGTTAGCCGCACGTAGCATCGACGACAGTACACAATATTCCTTTGAGTAACCAACACTCCTTGTCAGATCTCATAGGTGTGAATTACTGTTGAGCATTCAAGCTTGATCTTATCACCACAGATTATCACTATGAATGCGGTGACATGTGGCACTTATCTAAGCTCACCGTGAACTAATCGTCGCCAGCCTTTGGTCAATTCATTATGGCCAAGCCGGCCTAAACGGTCTCTATAGTGGTCTTGAGGAATGTGGAATTATTGAAAGTCTATTTGCATGCCGAGAGAACACTATTTTTGTAAATTTATCGTTACAATATCTGACTCAACAAGCGAGTCAGTCACTCCAATGGTAAGTTTTCAAAACGTGAATCACTGTTGCTTTGATATGCATTTGTCCCGGACAGGAACCAAATCAGAATTGTGTGGAAAAGTCGGTAAACAAGTTGCACAACCTTGTGTAAAATTAGTCCTATTATGGCCAGGTCGACCAAAGCGGCCTCTGCAATGGTCTCTATGAATTTCCATTTGCAGGCAAAGGGAAGATTAGTTTAGTAAATTTACCAATGCAATGAGTGGTTCTGGTGGGGTGGGGTGGGGTGGGGAAGGGGTTTGTGTTAATAAATAGTTATATTTTTTCCAACCCCACCACATTCCACTGTCTACACTTAATAATAGGCTAAATAGATATTAATTCTACATTTTTGCCGCAGAATGACAAATACGTGTACACGTGTAAATGTTCGTTAAAACTAACGTGTACACGTACGTGTACTGGCGTTGCTCCAAATGCACACCCCTAATGTACATGTATATAAATGTTATATGCATAAACATAATATTAACAAACGTTATATGTCACGGGTCCACCACATCATAGGCCTTGCCTTTGGTAGATGCCTGTATAGTGTGTTGAATTGTTAAATTATTTACCTATATGAAAATAAAGAATCTTGAATCTTGAAGTCTGTGTAACCGCCTAGGCAAACCTGCTGGAGAAGTCGCCTTCAGATCCAGAATTTGAATCCACATGTCTACAACCGTTTATACGAAACTGGCGGTGATTTTCAGTACCTAGTAGAATGTATAGCCTATTTTGTGTCCATGATTTAAGCACAGGTGGACATGTATGTTTAGCATGCGCCTTGTACTGTCTAGATGGGTAAATGTGTATATATTTCTTTATATTTGACACTGTGATAATAAAACTACAATCTACATTGACACTTTCGCAGGTAGGCCTACTTACAAAATATAAGAATTTTTCTGTCCAATGCATAATAACTAGAATTATATTCCGTTGAAGAATTTGAAAATAATTTGACTGGAAGCCATTGCTGCCTTAGACATAAATACCTTTCAACCAAACCTTTTCCAAAATATTCAACAGGTTGCCTTTATGATTGACCTAAGATTGGCAAGGATTGCGATATATGTAGCGATTTCGTTGAATCAGTAATCTACTTTATGATAGATTATCTGGGCTGATAATTAAGTAACATTTTTAGGCTACCTAAATTTGTCTAATTTTATGGGTTTTCATCATCATTGTTGCTGTCAGCATAAATTTGAAACCATCATAATCAGCATCATTATTGCTATCATTGTCCGTCATCATTATTACCTTCATTGTTACTTAAATCATGGTCACCATAAAACTATAACTATCATAATTGTCACTGTCACCATTGTTAGGGTCATCATTACCACCACCATTACGGATGACTCAGATCTGTCGTTCAAGTATATGGCGTCATAATCAATTACAGTACATGTAGGATGATGTCACAATCATAATTGAGAGAAATACTCCGTCATGAAGCTGGAATAGTCAGTCAAGTGTACAAATTATATGTCTGATAGATGTACTATTTAATAATCATTCTGCCGATTCAATTGAACATTTTGAAACTAATTTGACTGTGCGCTGACTATGGCAGAAACAGTACTCAGTCAAATTAGTTTCAAAATATTCATCAGGTTAGCTGAGGTTACTTGTGTAGGTAAGTACCTTGATAATGGTATTCTAGGAATTCAGGGTTCGATCGATTCTCAACAACTCATGAGTGGAGCTTACCTAAAATGGGCACGGCATAGCTAGAAATGCATCTCTTTATTATTGGTACCCCCACCTTTATCTCCATCAGCCTTTTTACTGTCATCATTATCGGTCACAATCAACATTGTAAGCGCCATAATTGTTACTCTCATCATGTCACTGTTGTCATCACCATCATTGTCACTCATCATCATAGTAAGATACAGTCATCACCATCATCACAATCATTATCACTGCCATCGGTCTTATCATCATCATTGTCACTCCCTCGATAGAACTGTACTATCATCCTCATCATCACCTTCATTGTCACCATCATTATTATTATTATTATTGTCAATACTAACACGCATCGTGATTGAGCTCATAAAATTGTGATATATTTATTACAAGCGTTTCAAGCCGTTGGTGTGCGTGCGTGCGTGCGTGCGTGCGTGCGTGCGTGCGTGCGTGCGTGCGTGCGTGCGTGCGTGCGTGCGTGCAACACGTGTCCCAGTCAGTCATTCGCTCTCTCTTTAATTTCACCTGGGTTCACTTTCTGCAGAGACCACCACGTATAAAAAATGAGGTCGGTGCCAACGAGTCGGATGTGCCATCAAGATGTTTTATCCTATTATGAAGAATCATTGATTTAAACAAAATGGATTCATTGTACCTCTCCGACTTCTTTCAATTTCTCTAGTATTGGGCTCAATGAGAAACAGTATTACCATTGTGGCACGTTTGGTCATACTTAGAGCTATTGACTTCAAACTTGGTGAGTGAGTACCTCTGGGCAACAGCTACCATCCATATAATTACTACGTCAGTTTGATCTACTTTCTGGATAATATAGGTGGCTAATAAAAGTTTATGTGGTATATTTCGATAACTTCGTCACAAATTGACATTATAAATTGAGAGTGATGTGAAATGATGATGTCGGAAACATGATGAATCAAGAAACAATGTAACAATTGGCGTCGATTATGCGCATACAACGCAGTTCTTACTTTCTATTTCCTGGATTATAATCAGTTTCAAATTGAAAGGAATTAAGACACAGGAAGCGTATGTCATTGAAATATGCAGCAGTATTTATTCATGTTATTATTTCTCATATGTTTATTTATTTCATATGTTTCTTCATATTTCAGAGTGATAAATTATAGAAGTTGTGAATAATGATAAAGATGCAACTTGAAATCAAAGACAAAATATAAGCCCATGATATTAGGCCTATAATGAAGTAAAACTTGTCTAGATAGCATGGATTGGCACAGATTAGCAAATGCTTAACGAAAGATGAAAAATTTAATGTTTATTTGCAAACCAAGATGACTATTTTTGACAATTTACCAATGATATCACCGGATCCGTAAACTAACCAGTTATTTCAGCGGTAAATTTTCAAAAATAGTCTTCTTGGTTTGCAAATGGGCATTTATGAAGAGGACTACTGGTACACAAACACTAATGGAAATATTGCACCATCGTTTAGTATGCGCTATTGAGAGCAATACATTGCCAGAGCGAACTGGGTCATATACAGTGTATGCCCATTTGCTGACCAAGATTCCAGAAGAAGATTATTTTTGAAGATTTACCAATGAAATGACTGTATTGGTAATCTAACCTGTCATTCCAGTGGTAAACTTTCAAAAATAGTCTTTTGTTGGTCTGCAAATGGACATTATCAAGACAACTACAGACATGACAGAAGCCCTAATGATGCAACGGTAACATCTTTTTTATATATTTATTCACACTATTGACAACAATATATAGTGGGTGAGAGAAATGAGCTATAAACATGTACTGGTCTGTCTATTTGCTGACCAAGACTCCAAGAGATTACTTTTGAAAATTTATCACTCGAGAGGCTGGATTTGTAATCCAATCAGTCATTCCAGTGGGAAATTTTCAAAAATAGTCTGTTGATTTATAAATGGACATTTATCAAGACCAGTGCGGAAGCGCTAATGATGGAAAGGTCGACCAGCATCTAGTATATTTATCCATCATGAGGCAATGAGCACAATATACTAATTAATACATATATTGGTATGCGTAAAATGAGTTATATATTTTTTAAATTGTACATAATACTTTGGTTGTCAACTTGGGGACCCAGATTCCAAGAAGACTATTTTTTTTATTTTGCCACCGTAATGACTGGTTCAGTAGTCATTCCAGTGGTAAATTTAACAAAAGTCTTCTCTTGATCGGCACAAAGACAATCCTCAAGATCACTTCAGATGACGTCTTGGACTGCCTTGACCATTAAAGGGTTTACTTTAGCTATTAAATTATTACTAGGCCACCGAGGTGTGGTCAGTCACAGATTCTACTTCACACAGTGATAACAGCCTAGTGTTAATTTCTGTGAATGACACGTGTAGGTAAAACTTTTCTGACTTTGCAAATCTCCGTATGCCGTGACGACCATCCGCCGTCCGTCTGTCAACTTTTGATTTCAAAGACTGCTCCTCATTAACCACTTGCCGATTTCAACCAAATTTGGCTGGAAGGACTAAATAGTAGAGACACAATTCTTACAACGTGTCGAACTATTAAGAGTTAAAGACGGGCCATATAGAATCGTTTATGACGTAATGATTATAATGTTATCCTACACGCCGCTTAGCTGATTATAACATCATATGACGTCATTACTCTGGAAAGGTCCATTAAATTAGTTATTCAACACGGTGTCAGTCTTCAATGCCGTGTTGTTCAATATCTATAGCTCTGGGCAGACAGCAGATGGAAATAAGGCAACATCAATGGACCTTTCCAGAGTAATGACGTCATATGACGCCATAATCAACTACGCAGTGTGTATGATGACGGCATAATCATTACGTCATAAACGATTCTATATGGCTCGTCTTTAACTCTTAATAGTCCGACACGTTGTACGAATTGTATGTCTCTACTATTTAATAAACATACAATTGAATAATTTGAAACTAAATTTGACTGGACGCTGTTGGTGCATATGGCCGAATCAGCGCCATGGACTTAGACTTAGTCTATGGCATGCGGATGTAGAGGTTTCCAGCCAATAATCAATCCAATTGACTGTCAGCGAGTTCAGAGAACGATCGATCCCAACACGTGCGAGGTGTGGGTTGAGCTTAGCTAGAGATGGGCGGGGTTTAGCAAAGGACTGGAAATGTCCATTATACTGTTTACTGAATATACTTATCACCGTGTGCTTTAAGTTGCTGTACATACACTCACGTGGAATTATTTCAGCACAGATTGCCTGAATACAGATGCTGATTTGGGGCTTCAATGATCTACAGTGGAATTGTTTTCACCTTATTTAGAATGATGCTTTAGTCAGAGTCGACTCGAACACAAACGTAATAATGAAGGAATCCAGTTTTAGCTATGCCCCGCCCATCTTTAGCTAAGCTCCACCCACACATCGCCCGTGTTGGGATCGATTGATACCTGAACGCCCTCACTATCAATTTCCAGAAAATTATACGGGTAAGCTGTTGAATATATTGAAAATAATTTGACTGTTGCAACAACAGCACCCAGTCAAATTAGTTTCAAAATATTCAACAGCATGTTTATTAAATAGTAAAGACGTGCAATTCGTACAACAACGATTAGTCCGTCATCAATTAAGCGTTCGTGACGAACTTGGCTACGTCATTCATGAGGTGATTGATTATGGCTTCATCCTATACGTCATGTAGTTGATTATGACGTAATATGATTAATGTAGAAACTTGAGTCCGCCATTGTGAGTTATCTAAGCTTGGGAATAATTTTGGATTTTACGAACTCACATTAACGCCATTTCTACAAGAAGCATGTAGTTTCTGGCGTGTACAAGATCATAAAGAGACTTGCGATAAAGTCTATGTCCAGACACAAATGATCATCTTGTGACATGTCAGACATTCAAGGAAATAACCGGATGTCATCAGATAAAATAGGGCTTTATAAAACCGTACTGGTGCTTAGACATGCAGACATGAGCCACATAATCTCCTGGACACCGAATAGACTTAGACTATGGCGGGAGGATGTAGTTGATGACATATCAACCACAGGCCTTTGAAGTTTCGTCCATCCATATCACTACCACATATCCCCCTACTATATGTATATATACCTACTATATATAATATACACAGGTGTGTATATTATATATAGTAGGTATATATACATGTAGTAGGGGGATATGTGGTAGTGATATGGTCAATGGATGGACGAAAATTCAAAGGCCTGTGATTCAAACAATCACCACCGACCCCGCCCACCCCCACCTAAACAGTAGGTAAAAATCCCCACCCCGCCCTGTACCATTCTCCACCCCACCCCATAAATTGGTGTTTTTGGGTTACTATGGCCTACCATTGTTACGGGTAATCAATCATTATTCTGCCGAATATTATATTTATCGAAAATTTGTATTGGTCTATGCGTTAAAACATCGATAGCAGTGTTATACTGGAAATGGATAGATGGGGGCTTGAGTGGCGTGAGGTCGGGTGTATTGACGGGAGGGTCTGTAGGGATAGAGTGAAGTGAGGTGGGATGTATGGGTTTAGGGGATTAGGTGGTTATTTACAAGTGAATCTGTGGCGGGTGGGGTGAACTGGGATATATTGACTTGTGAGTCTGTAGTCGTTGGATGGGGTGAGGTGGATGTATTGGCTGGTGAGACTGCATTGGTTGATTTGGGCTAGGTGGAATGTATTGTCCGGTGAGTCTGTAGGGGTTGAGTGGGGTTAGGTGGGACTATTGACAATGTAGGGGAGGTGGTTGAGGGGTGTGGGTGAGGTGGGGTGGGGGAGTTATTGACCAGTTAGACTGGAGGCTTGGGTTCTATCTATTGCTTTCACAATCACAACGAAAGAGACACCATTGATCAGATGCATTTGTGTCGATAACAGACGTATCCTCTCCTAAATTACACACCCATTTCACGTATAGGATATTTGCTGGCTATTACTTTTCATGGAGACGATAATCAGCAAGATATGAGCTTCCATATGTGATTCTCACCATCATTGTCACCTTGAAATGACTCTCTACTATGCTGCCTCCTATACGAGAACCTCCGTCATGCTGTCTACCATGCGCTCGACTCCTCTACTCATTTTGAACAATATGGGTTATTCGTGCCACAGTCACAGGAGGATCATCCATACTTTATCTCATCTGTCCATAGTTTGCTAGCATCCATGCGCGTCTAAAGTAATTTGATTTACAGTGTCGTCACAGGTTCAGTTTGTCAAAGCATTATTGCTAGTAATTGTGGAAGCTAACATCCACGTTAGGAGTATAGCCTCCAGGTAGGCACCCACTCTAATTGGTCAAGAGCTCTGTGACGCCATCTCATTAGCATATTAGCCCACGCACCCTTATGCCCATATATGGGTGCACGAATGGGTGTGGGCTAATATGCTAATGAGCTGACGTCACAGAGCTCTCGACCTATGATAGTGGGCGCCCAGCGCATGGTGGTGTTTAATATTTAGGGTGGGATTATCTCACACACACACACACACACACGCTCCCCCCCACCTAAACAGTGGGTAAAAATCCCCACCCTACCCTGTACCATTCTTCACCACCATAAATTGGTGTTTTGGTGTTGCTATGGCCTACCATTGTTACGGGTAAATATTCCATTTGTAAAATCCAATCGATGACTGAAAAATAAAGACATGAAATGATATGGACTGTATGAGGTTAGGGGTACAACTTTATTGAGTGTAAGGGGATTTGTGAAAAGACGTGAACTTTTCTCCTGTTTGAAGAGATATCTAATATTGAAACACTGAAGCTCTAAAACATGAAGTGTTCCCTATGACTGTTGGTGCTCAATTGATTTGTAATGTAGGAACCGCTTTATATATAGCCAAGTTTAGCCTTTCAATCAAAAACCGGGTCGAACCTGATTGGTTACTCTCCCATCCCCATGTTTCACAACAGGGAGGGTGAGATATCTCATGATTGATTGGCTTAAGCACTTAATAACCTATGACTCAGACTAAAAGCAGTAGGATTGTCTTAGAGGAATCGTTATGAAAAATATGACTGTTCCATCCAATACTCTAGGACGCGATCTTATACATTTTTTAGCAAATTAAAATATATTGTGGGACTCAAATGCTTAGATAGTCAGTTAAAAAGTGGTGAGATATTAAATGGGTACTGAGTTGTATGATTGGGTGAAAAGTTATGATTAATCACTTAAAAACTCCATCAACATTCCTTGTGTAACTTACACCACAAATTCAAATGTGGTGGGCGCACAGAATGATTGGCTGAGTGGAATAGGTAGGAAGGATATGATTGTTCAGCTAAAAAACCTATGACTCATAGCCTAAAAGCAGTAGGCAGCCAGAATGATTGGCTAAGAGGAATGGGCAGGAAAGCTATGAGTGATCAGCTAAAAAAAAACCATGACACATAGCCTAAAAGCGGTAGGCACCGAGAATGATTGGTTGAGCGAAATGAGCAGGACAGATTGGCTGAGTGAAATGAGTGGGAAAGATATGCTTGAAAACCAAGTTATGTAGTGTTGTGAGTGTTATGTACCAAAAGTATAAAAGAGGTGAACAATCCACCAAAAGCAGTTAGCTCGAATTCAAAATATTTCAAAGATATTTTAACTGAGTAACTTTTTCAATGGACTCTTCTTACTTTGCTGATTGCTCTTCTCCTCTCGATCTTGGTCGCGCAAGATATGTACATGTGATAAAAGTACACGGAGAGAGTGTTAATATTAGACAGCTCAGTGGAGTACGTGGGTATCCTACAAAATGTGGACTGTATTTGAACCCTGGTTGTTTTTAAAAGGTTTGTGATAAGATTCATGTGTTTGACAAAGTTGTTCATCAAGCACATGATAAAGATGGTGTAGAAGAGACTCACTATGCTTATGAACTTGAACACGGCTGTAAAGTTAGCATTTCATCAAAATATCTGGGTGGTGATATAAGACAGTTCTTTCAAGCGCCTATGTTACATGGACCAGATATTGTAAAACCAACAAAATGAGGAATATATCTGACAGATTATGGGTGGGATACTTTGAAGGAGCATATTTTGGAGATAGAATCATCAGAACTTGGCCAACATGATTGAAATAAAATGGCTCAATAGATGCTTGATATGTATCAGAACCATTTATCTATTAGAACACTACCAAAACATTCACATGAGAAAGCAGGTATAGCCATATATACAAATGAAAATGGCTTAGGGAATCGTCTTCAATCTAAGCTGATGTTAGGTTTAGATCATTTGTATTCAGTGGTTCACATTCTTAGAAATGGTAAACCCGTTAATTGTCTTTTCATTGAGAATGGTATTCATCCATCATTAAATGAGACTGAACTTAGAATTACAATAATATATTATGTGGGGAAAAAAGAAGACATTTGAGCATACATTTTCACGTAAGTTGTTGAATAACGCTTTAGGTATTAGGATGTTATATGATGATGACGAGGAGGAAAACCTCCAGGAGGAAGTGATGATTGACAAGACATTAGCCTCAGATACTGGAATTAACATTAATGTGTTTGATGAACTCAAAACTCAAGCAACTGAAAATGAAGCATTGGAAGAATCTGATACGTGTATAGATGAGGCTAAATCATCAAATAGTGCGAGTGATGTACAACAAGATCTTCTGAATGCGGATTTAGATAGCAAGTGTCCCACGTGTAATGGAAGTGTTCTTTTTGAAGCAGGTGATGGTCGTGTCCTTTGGCATTACTGTCCTAACAAACAGGAGAAAGAAATCATTGTGCATTCATTTGCAACCGTTCTTTCAGATGAGATTTCGAGCCAGATTCGCCAGAATTGCTATGGATGCGAACATAACAGACCTAGTCAGCGTGAGCATTCATGCTGTGGTATAACTTACAACTTCACACCAATTGACTTTATACAGGAATATTGAGAGGAAGCAATTGATAATTTATCATCGGCTACATTTTCATCACATTTTCTAAGCCAGGAGCTGTTTTGTCAGAGAGTTGAACTTTTTAAATAGTGTAAAACAGACTGGTTAACTGAAGTTGTTCAAGAGACATACAAAATCCGTGAAACTGTTTCATGAAATTTATGGTTTTTATTATATTGATTATTATTATATTAATTTTATGTATTATTATTATTATTATTATTATTATTATTATTATTATTATTATATTGATTATGTATTGGCTTTTGATGTATTGCTAGGTATCTGCTTTTGATGTATTACTGGTTATAATCTGGGGTTTTTTTCGAATACTAAAACAAGTATATATCTGTACATCGAGTTGTTATCTATTTATTCCAAGAAAGAGTTTTAATGGAGAAGAAGCAGAAGAGATGTGCACAATGATCCAATTCACTCATCCTGCAAATATAATACTTGCTGACCCAACTCAGTCAGGGAAGACAGAATTAGTTAAACAACTAATCAGTAAAAACACTGCTTAATTTATCCCTGCCCTGTGTGAGTGATTTGGTGTTATGGAGTTGGCAAGATGGTTATAACGCACTACAAAACGATGTTGAATTTCAAGAGGTGTTTAACTTTGAGCTTGACCGAGTAACCCATACCCTCATTGTTATTACTGATTTAATGGAAAGTGTTGATGAACGAGTTGCAAAACTTTTTACGAAACGTTCACACCATGAAATCTGCAGCGTTATTCACATTGTTCAAAATCTATTCCATAAAGGGAGAGAACATAGGGGCATATCGATCAACTGTCATTATCTTGTCCTCTTTAAGAATCCTTGTGATGTTTCAAGCATAGGCATTCTTGCTCGTCAGATGTTTCCAGGAAATGGTAAATCTTTACAAGACATTTATAAGGACGCAACTGAACACCCTTTCTTATTTCTAGTTATAGACTTGAAACAGAACACCGCATCCACCCCCCCACCCCCACCCCACCCCCACCCCCACCCCATACACCCCCACCCCCACCCCCACCCCCCTCAATGATCTAAAGTTGAGAAGCAAGATCTTCCCACACAAAACTTGTATTGTTTATAGACAGAAGAAGAAGACAAAGAAGAATGGCTAGTCCTCTCCATCTGTTAGGAAAATAGTGATAAGAAATGCTGATAAAGTGTTAATTAAAGCCATTTGCGAGTATTGTTTGAATGTGCTGCCATGGTAACATTAACCTTTCAAGCAAGAGTCATAAAATGTTGGCAAAATATAAGACAAAATTAAGTAAATTTTTTTTACAAAAAAGTGGATTCCTATGTAGTCTTTTTGGTGCAATTATTCCAACAATTGGAACAATCTTTGGATTGGGTTAAAATGGAGTCAGCACAGAAGATGGCCGTTGTTCCTTATGAATTGATATTGACAATTTACATAGAGTCAAAATAAATCTGATGAATAGTAACCCATATTAACGCAAAGAAGTGAGCATAGATGATAAAATCAGAAGAATTCTTGCTAGAAGTGATATCCATCTATCTTCAAAAGCTGATCTTTACTCTAAAGCACTTCAGAAATTCAGAATGTTCTATGAACAATGGGGAGTACCTATGGAGAAACAACCATTGGCGACCATTTATTCTACTCAGAATTAAAACAGGTTATCACATGTTGATAGTGATGTTAGTGAAAAATTAGGAATCTCAGATGAAGACATTGTGGAGTCTTCACATTTATTGTCCAAAAGATCATGTGATAAAGGTGAACGATTGCTCAAAATTTTGTAGAAAACTGACAGGATTCAAGTCGATAAGAATAAACAAGTAGCAATTAACGGGGAATTTTTTCCAGGTAGTAACTTAATTGATTTTGTAGCTCGTGTATCTACCCCAGGGTATCAGCTTAGTAAACGCTTGACAAAAAGGTTTGATGATCAAGTGAATAAGGCCTTTGATAACTTGTTATGGTCTGTAAATGCTCCACATCAAGTAATTGGAAATGTAGAGAGTTGGGAAGAGATCCAAAGCTGGAATGACAGATATAAAAGTCGGCCTATAGAAAAGGTTTACCACAAAGGGTCAACAAGTCCTTCACCTGAACCAAGTGTTAGACAAGTGAAATCAAAGAAACGCAGAATTACCCCTAGAAAACTTCCATCTAGAACTCAGAAACCTACATCTTGGCTAAAACTTTAACAACAATGGCAGATAGAATTATGTCTCGAAAACTTTCTAAGAGATATTATATCCCGAAACACCCAGCCAATTTTAGCGTCATTGAAAAAATATTCAAGTCCTTTAAAGGGTCAATTTCACGTGACCAAATTCGTGAATGGCTATATAGTCAGAGGGCATATACTTTACATAAATCAAAGAGAATAAGATTTAGGCATGACAGGATCAAAGTGGCAGCTATTGATCAGCTCTGGCAAATTGGATCTCAGTAATATGGTTATGCTCAGTAAAGAAAATGACAATACAAAATAGTTGCTTTTTGTCATTGACGTTTTGTTCAAATTTCTATGGCTTATACCTTTAACTTCAAAGCCAGCACATTCTATTATTGACAGTGTTAAATCTTTACTTATTTCGACTGAAAGACGTCATAAATCAATGCAAACAGATAAAGGTGGCGAATCTGTAAACTCAGGTCTTAAATCTTATCTAAAAGAAAATATAATTCATTTCTACACTTCACAGAATGAGACTCATGTGGCCATAGTAGAAATGGTGCAATGAACACTAAAAATTAGATTTGGAGGTATATTACGCCCAAAGCAAATTTACGCTACATCGATGTTTTACCTGATATAGTTAAAGGATACAATAAGTCATATCACAGTAGTATAAAGATGAAACCTGTTAATGCTACAAAAAGTGTCGAGTTTCAGATATGGAAAAATTTATTCGTAGAAAATAAGGTGAATCGAAAAAAGAAGATAAAGCATTTTAAACAGGGAGAAAGTCAGAATTTTAGAATTAAAAGCGCCTTTTAGAAAGGAGTTTCAACCAGCATGGTCTGAAGAAATTTTCTATTTAAAAGAGAAAGTCCCTTTAAGGCATAATAGTTATAAACTGATCAATTACAATAATGAACAAATAATCGGTACATTTTATTCTGAAGAACTTCAAAAGGTAGAAGTGAAGATGGTGAGGACCTTTTGTATAAGATAGAAAAATGTATTAAGACTAAGCGAGAGAAAGGCAAGAAACAATATTTTGTTTTAAATGGTTAGGGTATCCTAAGAAATTCAATTCGTGGGTAACTAATCTTGAGATTAGAGAGCAAAATGGATGAAAATCAGTCTGTAGAAGACGTTAGACTCTGGAATATTTATGGGGAGAAAGTAACAAGGGAATAAATTATGTATATAGCGCAAGTGACATCGATTTACATCATTGTTGTCACATGTATAATAAACCTCAGTTTACATAATAAAGATAAGGTTTCATTATTTTCTGGCTGCACTAAATATCAAACCCATTAAAAGAGTTTCAACTATAACAAGGACAACCCCAGTTTGAAAAAAAGATGGAAAGTAATCATTTTTATATTACATTGCCAAGTAGTTCATCTAAGAATAACTTCCCTAACAACTCAGTTGCCAAGTTTACTACAAAGCTCCCAATGACATTAAATCTATCAGGTACATGGGAAGTAGGTTTAGTTGGAATTCAATATCCGAGATCCTGGCTAACTCTTGAAAGGATTCTTTCATTAGATTTAATGCAAAAATCAATGTTACAAAAGAACACCCCAAAAAATGCTAAATTTATTATAGCGTGAAAAGGGTTTTACACAATTAAAGAACTCGTGAATCAGCTTAAACGTGACATAAATGCTCAACTTCCTGAATTTGTTGATAACATACAGTTCATATACAATGAAGAGAAAGGTTTCAGAGTTTCTTTAATGTTTAGACCAGGATATTCAGCCAAGTTTGATAACGGATTAACATATTTATTCGGTTCAAAACGAGTGTGATGTATGGTTCAAGGCAAATATTATTTTTTGGGTATTCTGGATAGTCAACTACTAGAGCACTACCTTTTGTTTATTCTGACATTGTTCATCAAAACATTATTGGCGATACCTTAGCCACCCCCACCCCCCACCTACTACAAGTGTTACCACTAGTGAAGAAATCAGCCTTAATAGAGCGCAAGTTTGTAAACATACATTTTCTACCTGTTGCAAACATAAAACTTCATTTTAGAAAGATTAATACTTAGTTTTAGCTTAACAGTTCAGATGACAACATCAATAGTGGGTGAAAAAAATGAGGCCACTCTATAAAGCTGATAAAATGGCACTACGTAACTATTATGTAGCTCAAGCGGGGCGAGGACTTCCCGTTTTTTGTGAGTGGTAGACGTCAGAGATGACACGGTTTAGGTAACATTTTTGGGAGTTTGATGTGATCAGCTGTCCCATTACTAAGCAAAGTTGGAAACAGTTTAGGCAAACAGGCACTGTCAGCGGGTGTTGGTCTAGCCAATGATTTATTGGCAGGAACAGATTTTAAATAAGCTGCCAAGTTGAGGACATTAGCGGCTGGAAAAGCCTTAATTCCTGAAACAATTTCAGGGATACGCGAATGACTAGATGGTGGAAAGTCAGTTAAAAAGATAAAGTCATGAAGACAGATGTCCAAACCATTAAAAAAGATTGAATAAACACGGGCATGTTAAAAGAAGAAGACTGCGAACAGAGCCAGATATTTTCTCATAATGGATTCTAGAGCATGTCTTTGTACAAACTCAGAACTCCACTTGTTTAGTGTTAAACCTGTTTTATCAACTATGGATTAGGGTTGTTGGCAAGATTACAAGCCTGTGAACACCATTTTAAACTCTAACTCAGCTCCTCTAGAATTTTTTATCTCGGGTAATGGCCAAGACTATTTGGATCTAGTTCAGAGTTACCTGTCTGTAAAAGTTAGAGTACGGAAAGTTGAGGAGGGTTGTGATTGTGATGGCGAAGCTGCTGACAAAGTCGCCCCTGTAAATTTATTACTTTATTCATTATTTTCGCAAGTTAATGTCTTTTTAAATTGTCAGAGTATATTGGATGCTAATGAGACTTATCCTTATTGCGCCTTTATAGAGATAATTTTCTCATACTCATCGGATGCATTATATTCACAGTTATCTTCAGCCTTGTGAGCAAATGATACAGCTGGTCGCCATGACTCTCTGACAGATTCGAATAAGGGGTATACTGAATGAAAGTTAAGATCTGCTAATAGTAAATCAATTGAATTAGCAGGGCGAAGTCACTCAGATATATTCATGCAAGATCGATATATACTGAATGGTGAATCATTAAGACTCAGGCTTCAAAGGAGTAGTGACGAATTTGTTCTCATGAAGCATGGAGATAAGGAATTTAGAGCAGTAATTGACGATGCCACATTTTATGTTAGAAAAGTAAGACCAACACCATAGCTTCTAACTGCACATGCTGCAGCGTTATTAAAGACACCTTCAAAATATCCAATTAAAAGGTTATGGTGAAAGCTTTTACAATTCTGCAACATCATTATCTGTTAATACTGATAGCACATTTATTGTCCCTTTATCAACTAGATGTCTGGTTGGAATCATCAGTGATACTGCCTACAATGTGACTTTTCAAAAAATCCCTGTGCCTTCAATCATAATGATATTTCATATTTCGTATGTTATTTAAATGGTAATCAAGTTTCATCAGAGGCTTTAACCCCTGACTTTAACGAGGGAAATTACACAAGATCTTTCCTAACATTATTCGACGATACTGCCTCATTATTCAGCGACAGAGTATGCGAAAGGGAGGGAGGGAAGGGGAGGTAGGGAGGGGGAGGGAGGGGGGAGGCAGGGAGGGGGAGGGGAGGGAGGGGGAGAGAGATTGGAGATGGGGCAGGAGTGCGAGGGGAGATAGATGGAGAGCAAGAGAGGAGGGAGAGAGGGGGAGATGGATGCATGGAGGTGGGAGAGAGAGAGAGAGAGAGAGAGAGAGAGAGAGAGAGAGAGAGGGAGAGAGAGAGAGATAGAGAGAGAGAGAGCGAGAGAGAGAGAGAGGGGGAGAGAGATGAGCTTGAATGACTGATGGGGAAAAGTGGGAGATATGGTGGTGGGTGTGTGGAGATGTGAGTGAGTGTGGGCATAGGGAAGAATAGTGGAAGGTGGGAGAGAGATGGACGTGATGGAGGTTGAGATGGATGTAGATGAGCAAGCGTGCATTTGCTTTTTTGATATGGTATATGTAAATGATGATGCTTTCATAAGACCGGATACAACATCTGCGCCTGCCATAATGTGACCCATTCTGGCAGTTATTGCTAGCTATAAATTGAAGATATTCGGTAGACTAGAGGTATGCAATAGATCCAAATATTATATTTGTGTTGATTTTCCTTTTTGGAATCATGGTGTCATTCCTACCAAATAACAAATCTAAGCACGGTGTAGACCTATCGTTTCGATTAGCGTTATCGATTTTAAAAGCTTCTGCGTTTTTCATCAAGTCTTATGACCAGGACCAGATAAAAAAGTTTTGCGCAACACCCAGTACACAGTTGGTGCAACACCCAGTACACAGTTGGTGAAACACCCAGTACACAGTTGGTTTGTCACTTCGAGCTGTTTTGGGAATGTCTCCGGAACACCTCTAGCCCTGATGTACAGGTGAATTGTAGCATCAACAATATATGACAGCCAATTTTCTATTAGAGGGGTGGCGACCAAGGCACAAATCTTGAAAAATCAACAGATTCTCTTTGTTCGCTCCTAAACCCAAGATCCTTGAAATAAATGTTCTCAACATGTTGATATGAGATTAATCCTTATATTGCTGCTTCGGTGGTTTATGTTTTCCGGAATGTAATGCTGTGTACGGAAAAAACTGAATGAAAATTATATCGTGTATATTAATTTTCGACTGTATTTCTGCAATAGTGTGTTTCAATGACCCATCAGTTTATCAATATGGTTACGGCTGTCTATTCCATATATCTACATTTTAGGAATACAAATAATATTGACATTTCTTGATTTAAACTTAAAATATTGACATTTCCATTACCCTGCCCACAAAGTCTTTATACAGTAATACACATTTGGCAAATTGATAACAATTTTAACTTCATAACACCATCCGATAAGTGAAATAAGTCTTTAAGGTATAAGTTAGCAAAATCTGGTCAAAATCGTTAGTGTATGTATTTACAAAATAATTTTGTCTTCAAATAGTTTTTGTTCTGTGACATTTTTCTTGTAACATTCTACACATTGTATATTGAAGATGTCAGTGTAAGAAGCTAGAGGAGTACAAACTCGGGCATGGCAATCAAGAGCAGTGCACAATGCAAACAGTAATGATCCGTGCACACTTCAGACAGTGATGCTCAGCTATGTAGTGCTATAGTGCGGTCCCATCACAATATGGACAGTGAAAAGTTACTATATTATAATAATGTACAATAATGCGGTGCCATCACAATTTTGACAGTGATAGGCGACCATCATATATTATGCAACAGCACGGCATCGCCGCAATTTCGAGTGTGACAAGCGACTGTATGGTGCTATGGTGCTATAGAATCTCAAACAGAGATGTTATCAATGCTGCCAATGCCAGAGGGAAAGACACGACAACTACTTGTATGGTACGCGGTCCCCATGTGGCTGCAGACATCGGGCAAATGCACACATGATGCTGCTCAGATTATCAGGTTGGATTCGCAGGAATGTGGAGGTATCGACATTCAGTAATGGCCCTTTCCATTTTTAGCTATGCCCCACCCATCGCTAGCTAAGCTCCACCCACACCTCGCTCGCGTTGGGATCGATCGTACTCTGAACTCCCTGACTATAAATTTCCATAAAACTATACAGGTAAGCCGTTGAACATTTTGAAACTAATTTGGCTGGGTGCTGTTGCTGCCTATGGCAGCAACAGCAGCCAGTCAAATTAGTTTCAAAATATTCAACAGCATGTTTATTAAATAACAAAAACATACAATTCGTACAACGTGTCGGAATATTAAGCGTTAAAGACGGGCTTAATCGAATCATTCATGACGTTATGATTATGACGTCAGCATACACGTCGCGTAGTTGATTATGACGTCATATGATTGACTAAGGAAATGGATTCATGAATTGAGTCTCTATGATCTGAATCTAAGCCCATCGTATCAAATATGGCGGCACCAAGGGTATGCTATCTGAGACCCTATACAATGCCCTATGTTAGATTGTCTGTAAGGCCCAACTTCAACCATTAAGGATAATTTAAAATGCAGCAGATGAACGACATTTAATCATGCTTGGCCAAGACATTGTGCACTATCCTTCACGTGGGTGAGCGAAGATACCCGCGAACATGTCGGTCTCGCCAGTCGCCATGCCAGTCCACCACTTAACTGGATCGAAACAGATCAGTCACAAGGGCCACTGTTCATACTATGAAGAGGTTGAAGCAGTCGATACCAGCCTGACTGTGGAAGCTATTGACAAATACAATCAGATGGGTGTCATCTGTCATCTACTTCATCTGGTCAGGTCTATTCATACACGCAGGAGCGGACAACAATTACATCACGAGGAAACATTAGATGGCAAGCACACTACGCATTAAACAGTTTTTGTATTGCATCAGCAGTAATAGATTGGTCCAACTCCACTGAGGAAGGCATATGCAGATCACTAAAGAAAATGGTGATATACTAAAGTGCAGTACCAATGAAAAAGACGCAATGCGATTACGGAAGTGTTGTAGAGCAGCGACATGTTCCTTGATGGTAGTGGTAGCAAAATGAATAAGGCATGGCATGGTCCGTATGGTTTCATCCAAGCTGTTCGGAGCTGATCTCTGCCCTATGGAAGGCCGATAGCAAACAATTCCAAGCTGGAGTGCGTTCAACATCATCGTATCCTGTCTGTCACCATCCACCACTGAAGTTGATTACTGCCCGATGATCAATGGTTCACCGACTGAGCCTAAATGGCATTTACTCAGTGATGAAGCAGATGCAGAAGATGATGTTAAGCCTTAGCCAATAGTGTCATCACTTTCGAATTAGCAATCTACATGAAGGCTAAGGAAATGCGGTGACATCACGCCAAGGAGTTTGATAACATGGTAACTAGAATGGAAGGGTTCCATATCGCATTCGAACACCTGGCAGTGATTGGCAAAATGTCAAATAGTCAGGAATTGCAGAGCTCGTTGAATCTGGAATCTATAGAATAAACACTGCCGCAAACATAGAACCATGGGGTCAGAGGTCATATGCTTGTCATGGAATCCCTGGCGCACTTGGAATGGCAGGACCATTGCATTGCAAGTTGTTGTTCCGAAGAGAGGAAAATACTGGCGTGGATGAAGAAACTGCATATAGCCATGCCTGCAAAGACACCGTAAATCAGAAAACAGACGACTTGGACAAGTGTTACCAGAGTGTCTGTGATGAAATCAACGATATCCAGAATTTGATGCTACTCTTCAGCACAGCATGGAGGACAGCATGACAACTCTGCTCATTCTGTGATACCTTCATCGAGATGGTACAGTTGCCTCTAGAGTTCATTCTTGCTGAGAGAGATGGATGCTTGGAGTTACACTTAGTGATTGTAGCCTGGATGGCTCTATACTTCTGCGTTATGGACCATTAAAAATTACTCACGATGACTGCCGGTATACGGCTGTCACATCATCATCTTACAGAGACATTCCTGAAGTGTAGGAAAAGTTCATGAATGGAAACAACGTGGTCTGTCGATCACACCAGCCATACGGTTGTGTCTGGATGGACATAGCACTAGAGCAGTCTATCAGCCTAGACTCTAAGAAGTTAGAAAGAATGCTGGCATTCCCTTTAGTGAAGAGTCATTACCCAGAGCCAATGTCATAGATACAATGGTCATGACCCATCGTATCAAATATGGCGGCACAAAGCCATTTGGGCAACTGGCAGACAAGGACTATGATATTATATCAGCACCACTTGGTGAAAATGGCTGCAACAGAGAATACGTGGATTTTGATCGATTTGACCAACCTGGCTCCATCAAAGTAGGCGAATGCAATAACGGTTATCCATAGTAATTGGCGATTAAGCTCTGAGGACCCACTACACCCGTTTCCAAACAATATGATAAGTATATTAAGAATCCGAACAACACAGTAAACCTACGTGTCTGCCTCACTGAATGATGGTGTCAAACTGCACTAGAGAATCTGGTACTCGGCTGCCAGCTTGCCCTCGGCGGTGGCTTCAATGATGAAAAGAAGCGCAGGCTGATAATATGAGAACATCTTACCAAACTCGCATCACTGTAGTCTGATCATGAAGAAGCACACCGAAGGCTTATACTGCTTCGTATGACCATCCACGTGTGATTGTGCAGTCACCAGACACTGATGCTGTTGTCATATGTATACATCTGTATACCCCAATGGTGTGCAAGGACTTTTGGTTTTGTACAGGGGTGAAGCAAATTCTACGTTACACCCAATTCACATAATAGCCGTAACAATTGATCCAGAAGTATGTAAATTACTCTCATCCTTGCATGCAGTCAAAGGGTGTGACTCTGGGAGTGACGTCGGGGCAATTTGGAAGAGGAGTGCTGTGCGACCTTTCCAGAAAAACGAAGAGCAGGAAAAAGTAAGTGTCACAGCTGGGGGATACAAAAAATTGGCACATGGGGCCAGTTTGTGTGCTTCCTGTACACAACAGATTGGGCAGCTAATGATATGACAGATGAAGTCAAATATTGGATGTTCTGTCAGAAAAGGCAAAGGAGTGAATGCCTCTCACCACCTTCTGACAGCATCAAGCTACACATCCATTGCTCTATCAGTCATATATGTGGAAGAGGTCACTACTCACCAATCAAGCATTACGAAAGCCAGATGTTAATGGCTGGAACACCCAGGTTTCAGTTCTCCATCTCAACCTAATGTTCAATGACCCAGTCCCAGTTGGACTTGTTGAGTTGACTGTGTGTACAACGTCTGCATGTCAATGCATCAAAATGTGTGACGGTCTGCACAATAGGAGGCCATGCATGGAATCTTGTATTTACATGGGAACTGAACAGTGCAAAAAGGCTTTCGCATCAGATGATGATGACGATGACGATGATAATGATGAATATTAATAACATCTTGATAATTTTAGGACAGTTTGATTTGAACTGATCATACATGTTGAAGGTCAGCATGACCCTGCCAAGGCATGTTTTAGTATTGATTGACTAAGTCAGGCATTGTGAAAACGTTGTCAACGATAATGTTGATGTTAATATTGAATGAATGACTATAATTATCATATGCATACATATCTGAACTATCTGAACTTCTGCGCTATCTTTCTTGGAATTGCTGGACCTTTGTAATCTGGGGGTAGAGGAAACGTAAAGCCAATAACGTTCGATTAAGTCAAGGAGGAATGAACCGTAGATAAACGGAACTACCAGCTTTAACTGTGTTGGCAAACTGATTTTTCGTTGAAGTACATTATTACAGAATTACAGTAGAACATTTGTTAAAAACACTTTCAATTTGCAATTTTCATGCAAGTTTGTGTCTTTTTGACATTATATAGCATTATATTTCAGAAAACTTGCACTATTGACGCAATACTACAAAGACTTGTCGAATATCAACATGTTGAAAACATTTGGTTTAGGAATCTAAGCTTTAGGAGAAGAGGAAAGATTTATGCCGATTTTTCACACTTGCGCCTCTGCCGCCACCCAATTATAGAAAATTGTCTGTCATATATTGCTGCTGCCATAATTTAACTGTACATCAGGGGCTAGAATTGATCCAGAGGCATCATCCAAACAGCCTAAAGTGACAAACAAACCGCGTAGTGTGTGCTGCGTGAAAAACATTTTCTAGGACTCTTTTGAAAATTGGCTGCTTGACTATATGCGAAATCGTGTAAGGAAGCAAGTTTAGTGTTCAGAAAGATAAGATTAATACCTTGTCCTCATTTTGAAAATGGAGCTGCAAATGTATTGTTGTTGTCTTGAGCCACGCTAAAAGAATAAAATGAATATCCAGTGTTTCTTCAATAGTGCAGCGACTTCAACATTCGACTTTCACACAGCACCTCATTGGAGTGTCATTCTGTCGGCAAACAGGTGGTGGTGCAGTATCAACGTGAACACATATCTGCTATTGACAAACCAGATGAATCATGTATTCTGTAGTGTTTGGGATGGTATAATTTGCAACATCTTGCTACATAATAATTATTGCCATTACTATGTTCAAATGTCTATCATGGTCGATCGGGCCTATGGTAGCTTAGTCTCGAGATAATTTGCTCAGAATGTAATATGTAATATATTTTGTGTTGTGTAATTGGACAATTGATGTTGAGATCAGAGCATTGATCAAAGTGGCTATGATTTGTGCACATTCTTTTGATCTTCATTGTAATTTGTGACATTTTGAGATAAAATGGGATTGATTCCCTGTGTTTCCCTTTGTTTCTTTTGTGTTCAAAACAGTTTCTCAAGTATCAGGCGATCAGTAGGTCGACTAATATGTTTCTTTCTCATGTCGATACACGCATGCGTCACAGACAAACACGAGACTAACAACATTTGCTTGCGTGATTGTTCAGTCTCCCGAAACAGCATGCAATCTCTATAATGGGATGACCACGCTGGCTTTTTCCCATACGGCATGCTCCATTGAGATCGACCTTTCTATTTAATTCTTTACCACCCATCTCGTAAAAACTTATTTTATTCTCACGTTCATATGAATGCTACTCAAAATTTGGAGGAGAGCTTTCTTAAAGTAGCTGTTGCTGTATGAAGAGAGTATCAACTTAGAAAAATTAGTAAAATGAGCAAAATCTGTAACCGGTTGCATCCAATGGCTGCATTGTCTGATTTGATCGGGTTTTGGAACATTGTCCCTGAAACACCAGGTTAAAAGTTTTGCGCAATATACAATTTCCACATGAATGATTCTTACTCGAAAACGACAAGGAAACAAGAACAGAAAGAAAAGATAAAACTGTTGTCCTAGTGAAATATCGAGTTTTTTTGTCTATTGTAGAATTCTCGTTGCTTAGATGCCTGCAATGATACGTCTTCACAAAACATGTGTTTCCCGATTACTCAATGACAGAAAACCTCCATTTGATCTCATATGCACAGCTTGTGTTAATTACCATTATTCTGGTTTTGATTAATGTACTGAAGTGAGTGGCAGATAGATTGGCTTCATAGGGGGAGTGGAGGAGGAGTTGGCGCGGTGGTGTCTCTAATCATTTCTCGACAACAATGCTGTTGTTTGTCTATGATTTGTTAATATCCACTAGCTTGCCAAATTATCAACATTTACAGATTCACGTTCGTCAGTGATGCAGCACCTGAAAAGTTTTAAACTAGATATGAAAATAATAAAATTGAATGACAAATAAGCCAACAAACCGTTGCTGTCTGTTTCCACCTAAAACATCAAATATGAAGAAATCAGAGCATGTACTAGGAGACCAATATAGATGGAGGAATGATTTTGTCTCAACAATATCCCCCACCCACCCCACACCCAACTCACCCCACCCCATCACCCTGCACCGCACCCTACAACCATGCCTACATTTTCAATTGCAACATCATAATTCTGTCTTAGCTTTTTCTCAGTGCCATTCGCTAGTCTGAAGTCTGGCACATATTAAGATCGGAGAAATGTCGAATTACCACGTGACTCAACATCGACTAAATTTAATCTAATAAAATCCTGTCAAAGGCAATTTCTACATCAAACCTATCCAGTGAAATCTATCTTAATGGTGATGAAGTTCTCATATAACAGACGATGACAATCGGTTTAATGTTTGTCAATCATCTTTAGTTGTGATGCCTTCAAATTGGAAATCGATGTCAAGCTGGTGGCAGTGTGGAACCTGTTTGACAGGGACACGCCGCCGCCTCCGTGGGCATCAAGATCTCCGTGCCGTGTTAACATCTAAAATCGTCAACAGTGTGGTTCTTTCATTCGATATGATTTTTCATATCCAGTATTACATAGTCAGGAGTTAACTTCTCTTGGTTGGATTTATACGTTCGATAGTTGTCCAGAATATGCAACATGTGCACAGGGAAAATAATAGCTCTTCATAAGCAATGGTCAGGATGGTCATCTGGGGACACTGCCAATTGTAATTGCGTGGCCGCGGATGTTATTGATTTCCATATCAACAGAACGAGCAAAGTGTCGATTAGGTTTATTATGTCTACCTGGAAGTATTTGAGCTAATAACCCAGGGGCAATTATAGTATATAATGTTGATTAATTCATGAAGTGTGCAACCAGATGAGATATTATTAATGAGCAGATACCACGCACCGTGACATCTGATTCCAGTGATTAGCCAGAGCCCACCAGAATGCTTCTTAAGTTAGAATGTATAGGCCTATAGACCAGTTCTCTCCTGTTATCGTGCTGAGCAATACAGCCTGACTCACATACATATATATATATATTACTTTACAAACACAAACGTTCATTAGAATATGGGATATTTGACAGTATTAGTTTCCATTAGCAAACGAGAATGGAGGAATCCAGTTTAAACGATGTCCCACCCATCTCTAGCTAAGCCCCACCCACGCCTTATTCGTGTTGGGATCAATCGATCCCTGCACTCTCTGAATCTCAATTTCCACAAGAATATATTTACAGGTAAGCTGTTGAATATTTTGAAGGTAATTTGACTGCGTGCTGTTTGCTGCCTAGTCAAATTAGTTTCAAAATATTTAACAGAATGTTTATTAAATAGTAAAGACATACAATTCGTACAACTTGACGGACTATTAAGCATTTATAGCGTACTATATCACGTCATTCATGACGCAATTGATTATGTCGTCAGCCTCCATGTGACGTTGTTTATTATGACGCCATATGATTGATATATACACTGGATTCCTCTATTGCATGTGGACACTATTTATTCTGAGCAGTGTGTTGAATAAGGCCTAAGGCAGCAACAGCGCCCAGTCAAATTAGTTTCAAAATATCCAAAAGCATGTTTCTTAAATAGCAAAGAATTACAAAGTCATACAATTCATATAACGTGTCGGAGTATTTGAGATTTGATGACGGTCTAAATGGAACCCTTTGTGACGTAATGATTGTGGTGTCATACGAGGTCAGATGATAGATGGATAGGTGAATTAACTTAGCTGAATAGATAGGTTCATTATTCAGTCTCGCTTAGGGGTTTTGAAAACATGGTCACACCAATACGCACGCGAACACGCACGCACGGACGCACACTTCAAAATGTCCCAGGATTATCTTAGTGTTACAGTAGATCCAAGATAGTTCAATACCGTGATAGTTTCACCTGTCCCATTACTCCTTATTTATATCTGCATACCATTTTTGTCCAGGATGCCAAGTAGGTTTCCAGAATAGCATGTCCACTCCAACAGTAAATCAAATTATAGCTACCAATCGGGAACCAAATCTGCATTAGAGAAATTGATGTTCCAGAACGGGAGGGTTCCTGTAGAACCCGCTATCTGATCATACACATTGGAGAAAGCAATGAGTCATTCCATACATTCAATATTAATTTGATTCCAGAGGATAATATTACTGATACATATTTTGTAATATAACTCCAGGATTTGTAATCCAGTTGCAGTGAAACTGTAATGTTTAGAGTTATTTGATACAAGCGTGTTTATTAGTTTTTTAACTTGCTACAAACTTACACAGAAGGATGTCACTCGATGGGACGGGTTTAAACGCCTAGCAACTGATATGCCTATTTTTACAAGAACTCTGTGGCATATCCTCACCATTGTCAATAAATAGAACTCGGGTCAAATTCAATAGGTAACATAAATAACATGCTTAGTTCAGTTGCAATACAGTGTTGTGATGATCTAATTAAAAACACAGATGCTACTGTTTATTTTGATACCAAGCTCTGGGTAATGAGAAAAGATACCAACAATGGTGATGACTATGGTAATGTCTATGAATAATTACTTCAGATGACAAATGGTCACGGATAGAGAAAATTGTGTCAGCTCAGCATTGCCGAGGGTACATGGTGTGTGCATTATATGACAAGCCATAAGATAGTGTATGTGACAAGACCGTGGCATGCGACACTTGAAAATTGACATTTATAATATATTGCCATTGGTTTAATTATGTTCATTATTCAAGAAACCAATATTCAAAGAGGCCAGAATATATAGAAAGCATAATCAAATCAGGATTCAAAGAAGTCTATATTAAAGGTGCATATTCACAGCAAAATTACTTAAAATAAAATTGTTTAAATTATATACTTTTGGAGGCTTAAACTGTGAGCCTATATGTAATGAAACGAATAAATCTTAACATATGATGATTTCATTCCATATAAATTAATATAATGTTTTACGGTTCGTGCCTTTTCGCAACTTGAAAAATTATATTAATTTATATAGAATGAAATCATCATATGTTAAGATTTATTTCGTTTCATTACATATAGACACAGAATTTAAGCCTATAAAAGAATACAATTTTAACAATTTTATTTTCAAGCATTCTGGTGTGAATATGCACCTTTAAACAAACAAAAGAGACTAGTATGAAAGGAAATGAGATGAACCAGGATTCAAAGATACCAGGAGAATAAAGGGTGCAGAAACCAGAGTTAATAACCAGGACTGTAGGAACCCTGCATATAGAGAAAGCTGCATTTAATTAAACCAGAATTCAGAGAAGCCACGAGTCTAAGAGATCATAATTCAAACAAGACAGGATTCAAAGAAGCCAGAATTTAAAGCGAGCCAATTAAAAGCAGGAATTTAGAAAATATGATTTAAAAGAGATCAGATTTCAAAGAAACAATTCGAAGAGTGCATGATATAAAGAGACCCGGTTTCAACGAAAGCATGATTCAAGGAAAATATTAGTTAAAGAAACCGGGATTCAAAATAACACCGATTTCAATAAATTCATGAAATAATCTAAAGAGAACTGGATTGAGCGAAACCACGATTCGGAGAACAAAGAATTCAAGGATACCAGCATTTAAAAAATATGAAGCAAAGAAAATAGGAATCCAGGAATCCAGGATTCAAAGAGCCCCATTATTCAAAGACACGAGGGTTCAAGGAGAACACGATTCAAAGAATAGTATACGACAAAACCTAAGTTCAAAGGAACCGGGATTCCAAGAAACCATGATAGATAGCAGGGTTCAAATCACCATCAATGATACTCAAGCGTTCAGACTTTTAAGACAGTTGACAGATTATTGATGGCAAGTGAGTGAGACAGATTTAGGTGTTGCGGCAACAGGTATTTCTGTTTACCAGTGACTTGTATTAAGAGATCCTCTCACATGAGAAGAGAGAGATATAGTAGTTTGATTGATGTCATATAATCTAATTCGTGACACAAAATCACATTGCATATTTTCTTGACAAAGGCCAAAGGTGGCTTTGTAAACTTATTATATTTGAGTTTGGAAATGAAAGTTGCTTTACTGGTCTTGATGATTTCACGAAGACTGGAAAAGGCTGAACCAATATATATGAGTCCATGTTATACGCTTGCTATGTAATGCTATGTAATGCTTCAGGACACATTGCTCCTACGAAACAATATGATAGAGAGTCGCTTCTAGTAGACACTATGGTAGAATCGCTTCTAGCACGCAACCCCTACAGACTCACAGGTCAATAACCCCCACATCACTCTACTCAACCGTTACATAATCTTCAGTCAATAGTGTCACCCTATACTACCCAATCGCTAGAGACTCACTGATCAATGTATTCCACCTCACCTCCCCGACCCCATTAACCCCTTACATACTCACTTGTCTATACATGCTATATCGTCCCAGTCAACCCATAGAGACTTACCAGTCAATAATCCCACCTCACCCCAGTCAACCCATAGAGACTCATTGGTCAATACACCCACATCATTCCACTCAACACACTAATTCACTGGTCAATACATCCCACACCAATCCACTCACCCATAGAGACCCACCAGTCAATAAATCCCACATAATCCCACTCAATCCATAGAGACTCACCAATCAATGCATCCCATATCATTCCACTCAACCCATAGAGACTCACTGGTCACTACATCCTACAGCATTCCATTCAACCCATAGAGACTCGCTGGCCACTACATCCCACACCATTCCACTCAACCCATAAAGACTCGCTGGTCAATACATCCCACATCATTCCACTCAACCCATAGAGACTCACTGGTCACTACATTCCACATCACTCCACTCAATCGATAGAGGTCAATAGATCCCATATCATTCCACTCAAACATCATCTATTCATTTCCAGTGAAATATAACACTGTGATTGAAGTTCGAACGCTCAGACCACTCGATTGATTATTGCTTGGAGATCTCTGCACACCAAGTGGATATGTTATCAGCTCATTCGGTGTCCATTGTATTATGCATCTCATATGTGCAGGTCTAAGAAACAGGAAACGTCTACGAAGCTTTATTTTATCTGACGTCACGCAGTCGTTTATTTTCTTGACATTCTAAGATGTCATATTGTTGCAGTAGTTGGTCATTAGAGAAAATCCATTATGCTCTCTTTATGACCTTGCACATGTCAGAAACTACGGGCTCCTCATCAAAATGAGCCCACCAGAACCAAAGAATCAACCTAAATATCCTGAAAACCATGTGAGAGTATATCATTGATCCATAAGTCAACATAGGCATCCAATCAATTTGTTTTCAAAATAATCCACGTGAATTTAAGTACATCATCTTAAAGTGTAAAAGGGATAAGCACATTTAGTAAACCGTGTAATTAATGTTAGCGTACCTCATTTCATCTACGGTCAGAACAGAATAGAGGATTCCAATTTATCCATCAATCATATGACGTCATAATCAACTACGTGACATGAAGGCTGGCATCATAATCAATTATGTAATGAATGCCGTAGCTAAGTTCGTAACGAACGCGTAGTTGAAGATGGACTATGCGTTGCTGTACGAATTGTATTTCTTTACTATTTAATAAACACACTGTTGAATATTTTGAAACTAATTGGACTGGCCGATGTTGCTGCCATAGGCTTATCTGTATAGTTTTCTGGAACATAATTGTCAGCGAGTTCAGGGATTGATCCATCCCAACACGGGCGAAGTGTGTGTGGGGCTTAGCTAATCCTGGCGGGGCATAGCTAAAACTTGATGCCATCATTGTGCGTATTGAATGACAAGACACTAAGACTGATGCAGTGTTGCACGGTTATTGCTAATCTGACCGTCACGCGATTCCCAAAGAAGGAATGAAATAGCCATCTAATGTACAATAGGTGATGTCTAGAATAACACCTTCACTAAAAGAAGTAACTACATAATAGCTAACCGACGAGGAATACAACAATGAATATCTCTGCTTATTGAAAAGGAATGATTACTGATACCAGAGAATGGTTTGAATCGCCTAAAAACCACCCAGCATGACAATCGCTCTTCGTAAATTATTGTCACTTATTGTTTGCCTGCGAAACGGAGTGGCCAATAGGTTAAGATATTAATAACGATACTGTTAAATGATGGTCATTTGATGCGATAGACAATGAAGAACAACTGTTTTACATTTAGATGTCATTATCGAAATTGTGAAGATCTTCTAAAACTGATCAGATTCTTTTCTGTAACATTGAGTACGCATGAACTAATCATAGAATTGTTAACGAATCTGAGCAGAAATTGACAAGAAATAGGCAGCCGAACATAGTGAGATACATAAATATATAGCGACAGCATTTCCCAATGACACGTCTTGTTGAGTTTTTGTTCCTTTGTTCCTGTGGCTTTGCAACATGTACGCGTGCGTGTGTGTGTGCGTGCGTGTCCGCATAGATACGGCCGTGTTTGCGTGTCTCCCCTCCTGCAACAAACAGAACATATGTGGCTGGTTAGATATATCATTGACATTTAACCATTCTAATAAACCAGAATGGGGTGGGTGGGGGAGAAATCTGATCTGTCACTCAATTATCGACGCTATGATCAAATATATCACATGTTAAATCACTTAACTGCTCTCGAAACTATTAATTAATCATATAGGACCACGTGTAAAATGTTGACTTTTTTGTCTAAAGTGTATGTAATTAATTTCCAAAATACTATGTATGTGGATGCGTGAGAACATCCGTGGCTGGCTAGATACTTTGATACATTGATATTTAACCATTCATGTAAACCAGAATGGAGGGATCTGATCTGTCACTCAGCAATATGACGCTACAATAAAAAATGACATTTGTTAGTTGACGTCACAATCAAAATGGTGTAACTCTGTCACAGTAATCGAAAGATGCTTCACTAAAGTGTACAAGTTGAATGTCTTTGATAAATGTACAAGTTAATAAATATTCTTTTTAATATTTGAAAAATAATTTGACTGAGAGCACTCAAGTTCTATCAACTCATCTCTGCTCAAGGAATGTGGTCAAGGAATTTAATTCAAGTATCCTCAAGGCTGCCAACGAAACGATTCCTCGAGGGTTCAGGAAAAACTACCGCCCCTACTGGACAACAGAACTGCAAGCAGTGCATGATAAACTAGACAAGGCCAGAGAAGATGCAGACGGTAATCCATGTCATGAAAACCACTTCACGCTACAACAAACTAAAGCCAGGTATCTAAAGACCAAGCTGGAGGCCAAAAGAAGAAGCTGGAGGGAAAAGACGGCAGGGTTTAATTTAGAGAGAGAGACACCACAAAGCTATGGAGACTGACTAAAGCACCGAATGATGAGGGTGTCGGGGGAGAGAAGATTACTCTTGAACAAGATGGACAAACACTGTCAGGAAAGATGGCTACAGATGCCTTTGCGAAGGCATATGCAAAAGAAAGCAACATTTCTATACCACGAATGCGTCAAAAAGAGGTTAGAAAAGAGAAAAAGGAAAGAACAGACACCAATACTCACGATGCAATGAAAGTTGACATTAGTTTAGCAGAACTGAAGAGGGCTATCCGCCAATTGAAGAAGAAGAAATCTCCCGGGCCAGATGGCATTACGAATGAAATGATCCAACACCTTGGTAATGCATCTCTCCGCAAGTTGCTAGACATCTTTAATCTCAGTTGGACCAATGGAGAGGTTCCTCAGTGCTGGAAGGAAGCCAGAATGACTCCTATTCTGAAAAAGGGGAAGAACAAGACGAAAGTGCTGAGCTACCGTCCTATCAGTCTTACAAGCTGCATATGCAAGACCATGGAGCGCATCGTCAACCAGCGGTTGCAGTGGTACCTGGAGTCGGAGAACATTATAGTTTCAGAGAAGGCTGGCTTCAGAAGATACAGGAGCACAGAAGATCAAACAACACATCTTGCACATGTCATAGAGGACACTTTTCAAGCCAAGAAGGTGATGCTAGCTGCCTTTATCGATCTGCAGAAGGCATTTGACAAGGTGTGGAAGGATGGCCTCCTCGTGAAGCTCCGGTGCACAGGCATCGGTGGCAACATGTTCCGATGGACCAAGTCATACCTACACAATCGCAGAGCTAGGGTGCTGGTGGATGGACAATCTGGACAGAATGTATTGCTGAGACAAGGGGTGCCACAAGGCGGAGTATTATCACCAACTCTATTCATACTCTTAATTAATGACATTGTAGCAGAGCTGCCCAATGGGATCCAAGCAGCCCTCTATGCAGATGACCTCGTACTCTGGTGCACCGAGGAGTAAACAACGACTGCCACGTACAGAATGCAGCTCGCCTTGGACAGAATAACAGCTTGGGGCAATCGCTGGTGTATTACCATCAACAAAGAAAAATCATCAGCCATGCTATTCTCACTGTCCGCCAAAACCAAGGTTGGCAATCTGACACTGGGCGGTACTCCACTCGAGTACGAGGACCAGCAGACATACCTGGGAGTCACCTATGACAGAAGATTAACATGGAAGGAGCACATCCAGACCGCAGAGGCAAAGGCCAGAAGAAAGCTAAACATCATAAGGAAGCTGGCAGGAACAAAGTGGGGTGCCAATGAAAGGATCCTCAAGGCCATCTATCTAGGTGCCGTACAACCACACCTTGAGTATGGATCCAGCTCATGGATGACAGCAGCTAAATCTCATCAACAGAACCTCGACAGAGTACAAAACCAGGCACTGCGCGTCATCACTGGTGGAATGAGATCAACACCAATAGAAAAAATGGAGCAGACAGCAGGCATCCCCCACTTAGCAAAGGAAGGGAATGCAAAGCACTGATCCAAGCTGCAAAGTTCAAATCGTTCAACAACCAGCCGATGAAGATCAGGCAAGCACAGCTGTCGTCAGGAAGACTTAAAAGATCCAATTTTGTGAAAGAGACAAAAGCACTTCAAAGGAAACACCAAGAAATGTTGCCAGCACAAATAGAAGACCCAAACCACACCCTTGATCCTTCACCCTGGGAAAACAAACTAGAGAGCATAGCTATTCGCACCACAGTACCTCATCTCACAACCAAAGATGAACACAGTGATGTGAGCAAGAAGGCCCTGACCCTAACCATGCTGGAAGAAATGTACCCTCAGGAGACATGGATAAGGATCTACACAGATGGATCAGCCAAAGATGCAATTAGGAGCGGAGGTACCGGACTGCACATACAGTATCCAAACGGACAACATGAGTCAGCTGCAATACCGACAGGCAAACACTGCACAAACTACAGAGCTGAAGTCGAAGCACTGGTTCATGAAGCTAATACTATCAGCAAAACAGCAGACCCTATTGCACAGATTGTCTTTTTATCTGATGGCCGTTCCGTCCTTGAGGCTATCACCAAAGGTAAGCTGCCACAACTTGAAGAAGCACTAAAAACCATCAAATGCTTTCGGATAGCATTGCAGTGGATCCCCTCACACTGTGGAGTCAAATGAGGAAGCAGACAAGATGGCAAAGGTGGGTGCAGAAGAGAATCAGACAGAAAACATGGTTACCCATACAGAGATGAAGACTATCATCAAGTCACTCTATAGAACACCTCAATAAGAAGATGCCTACCATCATCTCTCGAGGCCAGAGCAAGTGACCATTTTCCGTCTCAGAACTGGACATAACAGACTAAACCAACACATGTACAGGCGGTTCCACCTTACGACACCGCCCGCTTGTCCTTGTGGGGAAGTAGAACAGACCACAGAGCACATCCTTCAATGTTGCAGTACGTATCAGCTGCTGAGAGATGAAATCTGGCCTTTGTCAACATCTTTTCTTGAAAAGCTGTATGGGCCTGTGGAAGAACTGCAGAAAACCACAGATTTCATCTTGAGAACGGCTCTCCAAGTGTGATACCAGCGATCGAAAAGAAGAAGAAAGATCTCTGCTCATTTTGAAGGTTGTTCCTATCACCATCACGTAAGGATGTTCCACGTCTGTCCAGAGTTTGTCACAACCCATGCAGGAAAACAATAACCTGATTTGCAGCATTTGGCGTCACCGGTTTTGCCTTTCAAAACAGCGTAACTAGTAATATTGTCAAACCTAACATCATCTTGAAGATGCCATAATCCACGAACTAATAAACAGATAACTGTTGACCATAACACATTGTACTATAAACTTAGACCAGAGATAAGCAATACTCATTGATCTAATACAACATGAACGCATACGAATTGCAGACCCTTATGCTCAGTTATAGAACATGTCATTGTGTCAGCAAACATGGCAGATATAATCAACCATATCATGTTGAATCAAAGTGAAAACTTCTATGTTTTCACAAACCATGGCAGAGAGTATTTTTGGCGTTTGGTCAGGCATAATTCGAAACATCTTTCTGCATAAGAATTGTATTGTCCAAATATCCGTAACGGGTGTGAGAATGTAATCAGTCTAAAACAGAGACATGGCTTCGTGCCCAGAATACACCTCTAACATAATGATCGGCCATCTTGTTACGCCAGCACAACAACTACATTGTTACACAGACTCCACTTCGAAGAGAAGACAGGTCGTAATTCAGAAGTAGACTGTAAACGCAGCACTGTCGATCGTGTTGATCTTAACCACTGTATATAGCTTCAAACTACCCAGTGGTTCATGCGATATCAACAAATTCGTGTTCTTATTTTGTGTGTGATGAATTTTAAGGGACCATTTTTCTGTTAGTTAATCGTCCTACAGAAAACTATGATCTTTAGATCATCTCTTTTTAGATGAAATAATATTGTTTGGTATGAATAGAGTAGTTCTCGTGTCCTTTCACGATTCAATTCTCATTATCACTATATTCTAGTGGAAATTACTACGCCAATGCCCACTCATTACACACGAGAGTCTTTTCTCGATCTCGTATCAAAGGAGATTTCGCGAGACTCGAATCGAATGGAATATCTAATACTTTGTGTTGTGTAATTCGACGGTTGATGTTGACATCAAAACAATGATCAAAGTGGCTATATGAATTGCACACACGCGTTTGAACTTCCTTATATGTTGTAATTTGTTATAATTTGGTATCGATTTTCTTTGTTTCTCCCTCGTTGGAAACCGTTTCTCAAGTATCAGGAGATCAGTACGTGGACGAATATGTTTTCCCATGACTGCACACGCACGCACGCGCGCACACCTACACACACACGCACGCACGCACGCACGCACGCACACACACCTACGCACGCACGCGCGCACACACATGCGCTACAGCCTGGCACCATGTGCTTGCGTGACTGTGTAGTCTCCTGAAATACCATGCAATCTCAATAATGGGTTAGCAAGTAGAGTCCTTACCGTACGATATGTTCCATTGAGATTGACATTTCTGTATGATTCTTTAACATCATTCTTATAAAAGGGATGTTATTCTCATGGCCATAAAACTATCACTAGAATTTCAAAGGAAAGCTTTCCCGAAGTAGATATTGCTGCATGAAGACGTAGCAACCTTCAGACAAACTGTTTGTTAAATTACGGATTAAGTACATTTTGAGATAAGTGTGTCAAGTAAAATTCGTAAAATTTGTAATTGATTGCGTCCAAAAGCTGCACGATTATCAGTTCTTGGCTGATTTGATCTGGGTTCGAACATTTGCCCTGAATCACCACATGGGGCAACATACCATTCCCACGTGATCGACATCTATGCACGAAAGCAACACAAATACAAGATAGAAAAGGCTGTCCACGTGGGTAATTTAGTTCTATTGTTGACTTATATTCTCCCAAATATCTCCAATAATGCGTCTTCACAAAGATTGTTTTTCGTGGTTACTATCTCTGCTGCCCGAGCTGTCGTTTTCTTTCTAGAAACATCATCGGTATCGATGGATGAATTAGTCAGTTATGCCGCCACCTCTACCCACACCCGATCCACACCACACAATCACACCTCTATTCTCAATTGGCCTTTGACAGCTCTGTTTTTAGTTATTTCTCATTGTCGCTAGTTAGTCAGAAATCCGGTACTCATTAAGATAAGATAATGTCGAATTACCACGTGGCTTACTCTAATAAAATCTTGTCAATGGCAATTTCGACATCGAACCTACTCGGTAAAATCTATCTTAATGGTGATAACGTTCCCTGACAATAGACAATGACAACCACTTTAATGTTTGTCAGTCATCTTTAGCCGTGATGCCCTCAAATTGGAAATTGAGGTCAAACTGTTGGCTAGCAATAAACTGTACAGAATAGGACTGTATACCGTATTAAAATAGGAATGGTATTGATCCAAGTCTCACAGTCGGAATTTTAATACAATAATGCAGACGAGCTGTTGGAAACATGAAACTCATTTGGCAAGAAAGCATGACTTCCATAGTCATCGCGATCTCAGTGCCATGTTGGCATCTAAATCGTCAATGATTCCTACATTGTATATCGATTCTCATATCATGTCTTTCATTTTCAAAGGATTATCTTCTCTTGGTTGGATTAATAGGGCCGATATTTGACCGAAATATTTACACATACGCGCTGTAAATAATAGCTCTTCATTAACCATAATTGTCGGCGTGGCTGTCTGGAGACATTGCAAAATTCAATCAAGCCAATTGCTGAGCCGCGGAGGTAATTGACAACAAAGCCAATAAACTGGTGATTAACGTTATATGTTCCTACCTGAAATTATTTGCGCCAATAACTCAGGGGCAATTATAACGTTTAGCCTTGTTTAATTTATGAAGTGTACGCGCCGACGGGAAATTATTTTTGAGCAGATTATTCGCCCTGAGACATCTGATATCAGCCATTAAGCAGAGCCCACCAAACCGCTTCACGAGTTAGAGCATCGATGATCCATCCGCGTGGGCCCACGAACCAGTCCTCTACTCTACACGCGCTGAGCCTATCACAGATGTTGATTAGGAAATTGGATTTTTTAAAGTTTATGTGCACTTTAACAAACAGGAATCAATTGATGCTGATAGTTTATTGACCGTGGCTTTGCTCACGCCATGTGATTTGAATCCTTTGCTGTGGTTTGGTCTTCTCGTGCAAAAGTCTGCCGCCACCAGTGTGTTAAATTATTCACCAATAATTTCCAATAAGCGTTAATTCACCTTTCCAGTTTATCCATAGAACATCTGACATAATATCACGTCATAATTAACTACGTGACGTGTATGTTGACGGCATAATCATGACGTCATGAACAATTCGAAATAGTCCGTCTTTAACGCTTAATAGTTCGAAACGTTGTACGAATTGTATGTCCTTACCACCTAATAAAAATCATGTTGAACATTTTGAAACTAACTGGAATGGTTGCTGTTGCTGCCTTAGGCAGCAACAGCACCCAGTCAAGTTAGTTTCAAAATATTTAACAGCTTACCTGTATATATTTTCTGGAAATTGATCGTTAGGGAGTTCATGGATCGATCCCAACACGAGGGAGGTGTGGGTGGAGTTTAGCTAGTGACGGGCGGGCATGGTTAAAACTGGAATGGTCCATTAAGACCCTATCCTTTGCATGGACTTTAACTAATTAGCTTACCTGAATAGTTAGGCTCATTATTCAGTCACACTTACAGGTATTAATCTTAGAAAACACCCAATCACACCTACCCACTATTGAAAACAAGCATAGTTCAATGCCATAAATGCTCAATCTGTGTTATTAGACGTTATTTTTTGGATAGATGCCACCTGTTTCCAGGATGTCAAAAGAAGTAGATGTTTAGAATAACATCGCCATCCAGCACCTGATCAAATTATAGCTAACAGGCAAGAACTAATGCTGATCATCGAAAAGGTAAATAGGGTTCATAATGCCGGGATCCGATGTGTCAGTCACGATTGATTCTTAAACTATACGACACGAGTTTGTTGACGTCACAATCTTATTGACGTTAGGGATCAGTCGTGAAAATCGAAAAATCCGTCATGAAGTGTACGGATTTTATGTCTTTCGTCAATTTACAATTTCATAAACATTCTGTTGAATATTTTGAAACTAATTTGACTGAGAACTGTTGCTGCCTCTGTTGCTGCTATAGGCAGCAACAGCCATAAGCAGCAACAGCTGCAGTCAAATTAGTTTCAAAATATTCAACAGCTTACATGTATCTTGACAATTAGATTCTGGGAATTCAGGTTTCAAAGTTTCAAATCGATTCCACCCCCGTCAAATATGTTCGGGCATAGCTAGAAACAGATCCCGCCATTGATGCTATCATCCAATGACGGTTTAATTACCATGAGTACAACTATTTGATGCAAGGGATTCTAATACGTTCGTGTTGATTAATATTTTTAACATGTTCCAACTTTACACATAAAGCTGTCACTCAATGGGACAGGTTTTATCGGCTAGTAAATATCTTAACAAGAATTCCATAGGAATAAATATTTGACTCCAGGATTCAGAGAAACACAGAATCTATGATTCAAAGAAACTGTGATTCAAAGAAACCAGGATTTAAAAAGTCACGATTCAATTAAATCAGGAATTAAAGAAACCAAGATTCAAAGAATCCCAGATTCAAAGAAATTAGAATATAAAGAAACCAGGATTCCCGGAATCGGGATTCCAACAAAGCAGGATTCGATGAGACCATCATTGAAAGCCGGATTCAATGAGGCCAGCATTGAAAGCCGGATTCAATGAGACCATGATTGAAAGCAGGAGTCAATGAGACCGTGATTGAAAGCAGGATTCAATGAGACCATGATTGAAAGCAGGATTCAATGAGACCATGATTGAAAGCAGGATTGAAAGATAACCGCCGTCAGTGGTGCTCAAACATGAGAAGATTAAACTCATTATAGCCTACAGTTGGTCGTTTAAAAGTCTAATATGAAAACAGCTGTAACACTCCGGATGAGTTCACCGTGATTGGAAAAGGATAACGCAATATCTGCGATTCCACATTCAATGCTGCCTATATAACACTGCAGGAGACATCGCTTTTTATGGAATACACTGTTGTATGGTAAGAGAGTCACTTTTAGGAAACCGTATGGTAGACAATATGGTAGAGCGTTCCCTGGAGACAGTATGATATGGTCCCTTCTAGGGGCAGTGGTGTAGAGTGTTGCTTCTTGGAGACAGTGATGCAGAGAGTCAGTTAATAAAGACATTAATGTAAAGCGTCACTTCTATGAGACAGAGATGTAAAGTGACACCTTTTAGGAGGTCAAATGTCAAACAATATCATCTCCATGGAGATTGGCCAGCATATATCCTGATCGTGAGATGGGTATGTATGTAATTTAGGCGAGGATACATGTCGTGTTTGCAACACCGAATATGACCAATGGGTCCTCCGTCTGTATAACCGAGTTTAGGTGAAAACTCTCATGCCTACTCTAGAGTAAATCGTCTACCCGAGGGCAGATATACCGCGTGTTTAAATTACATTGATTTCAATACAAACGCGTGACATACTCGACTTGCCATGCTTCATAGGTGTGTAGCATGGATTAGGTACTAGAGCACGTCCTCTTAACTGTTTAGGCGCTACTCTAATAACCCGAATAGCTACTATACTACTGTACTATGGGCATAAACTCGGCATATGAGATGAGAGCAGTAGAGAGAACTCAACCCCTGCAGCCTCGGGTGTCAATAATCCCACATCCGCACCCAACCCGTACGGATTCAGTGGACAATACATCTCACACCACCCACCCAAGCCCTAAAAACTCATCGGTCAATACATCCCACCTCGCTCCACTCAACCCCTACCGACTCACCAGTCAATAACTTCCACATCACCCACCCATGCTCTACAGACTCAGCAGTCAATTCATCCCACCTCACCGCAGTCAATGCCTAGCAGACTAACTCTTCACTAAACCGTTACAAACGCACAAGTCAATAATCCCACCTTACCCCCACCCAACCGCTATAGACTCACCTGTCAATACATCACACCTCGCCCCCATCAACAACTACATAGATATCGGCCAATTATCCCACCTCACCCCACAGACTCGCTGGACTATGCTTGCCACCTTACCCCACCCATGCCTAAATCTCACCGGTCAATACATCCCAAACCACCCACTCAAGCACTACAAACTCACAGGTCAATACATCACATCACACCTCATTCAACCCATATGGACCCGGCGGTCAATACATGCAACATCCCCTACTCAATCCTTAAAGAATAGGTGGCCAATGCATGCCACCTTACCCGCACTTAGCTCCTATAGACGTTCAATATATCACCCACCCACCTCCACACCTCATCCTACCCAACCCATCACATACTCACCAGTCTATACATCCCATTTCACCCAACCGATCTTCAACAGATTCAGCCTCACACCGCTCAAACCCTACAGACTACCCGATCAATAATCCCACATCAACCCCCCCCCCCCCCCACACACACACTTAGGCCATATCTATTCATTTCCATAGTGGAATCTAACACTGCTATCCAAGTTAGAACGCACAGACCGAAGCAAATTTTCGCTAAATATAATATTCGGCGGAATAATGATTGATGGCACGTTTGTTGGGGGTTGAACATTCTTGTCACGCGACTTGCTCATTTAGAACACTAGATTGATTATTGTCTGGAGACCACAGCACGGCGTGTGGATATATTATCAGCTATATCCTCCTGCCATCGTCCATTCGGTGTCCAAGAGATTATGTGGCTCATGTCTGCATGTCTAAGAACCACTAGAATTTTATGAAGCTCTATTTTATTTGAGGACATCATGTTATTTTCTTAAATTTCTAAGATGTCACAATATGATCATTGGTGTCTGGACAGAGATGTTATCTCCATAACTGGTTATTAGAGGAAATCCACTATGCTGTCTTTATGGCCTTGCACATGTTAGAACATAAGGGCTTCTTATAGACATTCGTGAAAATGTTGGCGAATTATTCTCAGGTTTGTATAGCTTGTCTTGGGTTTGGGTAACTGGCAATGGATTTGAAAATATCTAGCCGATTACGTCTGTGCTCCCTTCGACCCTGACCAAATCATCAGGACAAATCTCTTGATGGTGGCGTGCATAGAAAACTCTCGCCCACAACTGACAACCTATGATATCTCTGCGCCAAAATTCGCCTGGGTTTTTTTTCCAATCCACAGCTGGATTCTTAACCCACCATTGCTTGCTGTTACTGTGGTTTGGATTGAAAGACCAAACCATTTACTTCTCATGTCAGTTGCTTTATCAAGCATTTCCTGAATGCTGTATTCATTCGAGGTGAGCATTCGACTGAAATCTGTTTCTCCATTTCACCAGATACACTAATAAAACAGATTAACATAATAATGCAACTGGCATAACAAAATATGTACTATAGCTTACATGTACCTAGAGACCTACCAGAGAGATGTGGCCCGAGACAGCAGTACCCTTCAGTAAACCACCTATCAGTATGATGGTATTAGGCGGAAATGTCAACTGGAAGATATGATGGGATTAACTAATTGTTCAAGGTCCTAAGCACCAGTCGAGAAGGGCGTGGAAAAATAATATCTAGGAATGGAATGGTCAATGCAGGTTATTCTAAGGCAGAAACCGGAATGAAAGTAATCCGTTATCGTAATAAATCAGTGTCATTTGTAAGCTGAAACGACTGTAATAAAACAGAGACGAGCTACATTAGTGTGACAAAAATGCATTTACATATCCCCTCACGCACCTGAGAGATTGTCATTTAGGAGTATTTCTGGTAACTTATATGAACCTCGAACCATATCAAGGAAATTATAGCTGTAGCATTATCCTCTCGAGGAAATTATAGCTGTAGCATTATCCTCTGTGCAGACAGTTTTCTCGGATAATCCTGTATATATAAATATTGATCAACAGCATCCATAAAACTCTACATCCTGAATTCCAAAACACTGTTTCAATCAAGCGAAATATGAAACATACTAAATATCCTGAAGAAATTGACTGAAGGTCATTAATGCCCATATCAGGCTCGACATTCAGTAAATCTGTTTTCAAAATTATCAATGTGACAGTAACTATCCCATTTTAAATTTAACCCTTTAACGGCTAAATTTGGTCGCGAAATTCATCAATTAGTGCGTATTGAATGTCAATTTTCAGGCCAAGAGAAGACAATTCTTTTACATTTAGCACTGGAAGGACTGACTCAGTTATTGATCCAGTCATTCCAGTGGTAAAATCCAGTGGTAGTGTGCGAATAATGGAGAAACCCAGTTTTAGCTATGCCCTGCCCATTTTAGTTAAGCTCCATCCACATTTCGTCCGTCTTTGGATCGATCGATGACTGAACTCCCCGACTATTAATTTCCAGAAAACTATACAAGTAAGCTGTTGAATATTTTGAAACTAATTGGACTGGGTGCTGTTGCTGCCTATGGCAGTAACAGCGCCCAGTCAAATTAGTTTCAAAATATTCAACATCATGTTTATAAAATAGTAGGCATACCATTCGTACAACAACCCTTAGCCCGTCATCAATTAATCGTGCGTGACGAACATAGCTACGTCATACATGACGTAGGCAATTATGACGTCAGCCTACACGTCATGTAGTTGATCATGACGCCATATGATTGATGGATAAACTGTAATCCGCCATTGTAACATGGTTGAATAAACGTGTGGTCACTGGGTGATATCGTTCAGTCTAAACACGCATTGACACATCTTATAAGCGTAATTAACGCGGATTCGGATATTGTCTAATTAAGGTTTAGCAGCAACCTACACACCATGTGTGATGCGTCGTCCATCTGGTAGCGATATCGGTACGTAAACCAAAGCTCGTGGGTTCGTATCCTTCCCCATAAGCACCAAAAGTACGAAATCGGCTGTTGAGTGGATTTCGAAAGCTGGATCACAAACATCACTCTAGCTTGTAAAAGCCGATCTAAATTTTCGCTAAATATAGTCTTTTTCTGAATAATGATGGATGGTGTCTTTGCTGCGAAGTGACTATTTTTTGTCACTCGACATGCTTATTTAGAAGTATGAACCGATTATTGCTTAGAATCTCACTGCACACGCACGCGCGCACGCACGCACGCACGCACGCACGCACGCACGCACGCACGCACGCACGCACGCACGCACGCACGCACGCACGCACGCACGCACGCACGCACGCCATGCGGATATTCTTTCAAATAGACTAATATGAATGAATAGTCGTATGGAATGCGAATACACGAATATTTATTTTAAAATTTCAAAATTGTCTTAAATTGGATTGAAAACTAAATTTATTTTTTCAAAATATCTTCCAAAATGGTGTTTGGTGCGATAAATGTAAAGCTGCGGTCAATTTCTCGGTCCTATATATTGACTTGATTTGGTATTAATTTTAAATTGGATCCAATGGTTTTCTAGATACCCATGACTGGCACAGGAATGTACATTATGGATCTTTCAACCATGACCACGAGTGCGGTACAGTATGGTACAGTATGGTACAGTATGGTACAGTATGGTACAGTATAGTACAGTATGGTACAATATAGTACAGTATGGAACAGTAGAGTACAGTACAGTATGGAACAGTAGAGTACAGTATGGTACAGTATAGTACAGTATGGTACAGTATAGTAAGTATGATACAGTATGGTACAGTATGGTACAGTATGGTACAGTATAGTACAGTATGGTACAGTATAGTACAGTATGGAACAGTAGAGTACAGTACAGTAGGGAACAGTTTTGGACAGTATGGTACAGTATAGTACAGTATGGTACAGTATAGTAAGTATGATACAGTATGGTACAGTATAGTACAGTATGGTACAGTATGAGTATAGCAAGTATGATACAGTATGGTACAGTGTGTAACAATACGGGAGAGTATGGTACAGTACGGTACAGTATAGTACAGCATAGTACAGTATGGTACAATATGGTGCAGTATAGTATAGTACAGTATCGTACAGTATGGCACAGTATGGTACAGTATAATACAGTATGGTTCAGTATAGTACAGTATGGTACAGTATAGTACAGTATGGTACAATATGGTACAGTATAGTGCAGTATGGGACAGTATGGTACGTATGGTACAGTATGGGACGGCATAGTACAGTTTGGTACAGTATGGTACAGTATGGGACAGTATGGTACAGTATGGTACAGTATAGTACAGTGTGGTACAGTATAGTACAGTATGGTACAGTATGGGATAGTATGGTACAACATGGTACAGTATGGGACAGTATAGTACAGAATGGTACAGTATGGTACAGTGTGGTACAGTATGGTACAGTTTAGTACAGTATGGGGCAGTATAGTACAGTATGGTAATATATGGTACAGTATAGTACAGTATGGTATAGTACGGGACAGTATGGTATAGTATGGGACAGTATGGTACAGTATGGTACAGTATGGTAATATATTGTACAGTATAGTAGAGTATGGTATGGTACGGGACAGTATGGTACATTAGGTACAGTATAGTACAGTGTGGTACAGTATGGTGCAGTATAATACAGTAGGGTACAGTATGGTACGTATGGTACAATATGGTACAGTATGGGACAGTATAGTACAGAATGATACAATATGGTACAGTATGGTACAGTATGGTACAGTATAGTACAGTGTGGTACAGTATGGTAATATATGGTACAGTATGGTACAGTATGGTACAGTATGGTACAGTATGGCACAGTATGGTACAGTATGGTACAGTATGGTACAGTATGGTACAGTATGGTACAGTATAGTACAGTATGGTACAGTATGGTACAGTATGGTACAGTATAGTACAGTATGGGCCAGTATGGTACAGTATGGTACAGTATGGTACGGTATAGTACAGTATGATACATTATGGGACAGTATGGTACAGTATAGTACAGTATGGTACAGTTTTTATATGATTACCACTACGCGGGTTGAGTGTTACCATAGGCTCCAGAAGATATCTACCGACTTTGGGACAAATATTATATTGGATCCCTCCAATAGTTTTCGAGAAATCTGGTATTCTTTACCCATAGGAAATATAGGAAATGTAGGATAGTAATATTTAAACTGCATTTCCTCATTGTGTTTTAAACCGAATGACTGGAAACTTGGCAGATATTTAGCGCATATTGGGCCGCATGTTGGCAATGCATCAATGCTAGTTTTACACCAAGAAAACATTCCAGATTTTACACGCCTACCAACGATATTTCGTTTCTATTTAACTCTCACCTGAAACATTCTAATAATTCGATTATTTCATTCATAGAATATACGAATTTTATACGAATGTCGAACACTACCGTACACGCCGGCTCATTTTTTGAAACTCTAAGCATTCTTACAGGAAATAGAATGTGATTGGTGATTGATTGAAAATGTCACAAATGGCCATCAGCCGCCGAATACATTTTTCTTATAGTAGCCGGTCAAGGAAACTTGGTATAGCTATAACTTTCTTTATGACCATCAACACTTCGGATGTTACTTGCGGCTGTTAGTCATTGTCTTAATGACTATTCGGGAAAATGTCGACCAGCTATAACACCAATAATTATTTTGACCCAAGTCTAGGTAAATTATAGTTGCTTCAAGATTACGTTTCTGGCCAAAGATACGTGTGTGGAATTCAGCACTAGTTTCAAGAGAAACCTCCCAAATGTCGCCGCTGATGCTAAAGATATTATACCCCAGACGACGACTAACACGCAGCAATATCTATAAGTGCATGCAATGGCCCTTTCCGCTTTTAACTATGCACCGCCAATCTCTAGCTAAGCTCCACCCACACCGCGCTCGTGTTGTGGTCGATCGATCTCTGAACTCCCTGACTATCAATTTCCAGAAAACTATACAGGTAAGCTGTTGAATATTTTGAAACTAATTTGACTTGGTACTGTTGCTGCCTATGACAGCAACAGCGCCCACTCAAATTAGTTTCAAAATATGCAATAGCATGTTTCTTAAATAGCAAAAATATACAACACGTACAACGTGTCGGACTCTAAAGACGGACTTAATCAATCGAATCATTCATGACGTCATGATTATGACATCAGCATACGCGTCGCATAGTTGAGTATAACGTCATATAAGTGACTGAGGAAATGGATTCATTAATTAACTAGGTTTACTTTGGTCACGTTCTATAGCTAACTAGATTCCCAGTCGAACTTCAAATAGTTAACAAGATAGTCAACTATACTCGACCAAGCATCCAAGCTCGGTTCAGATGGTTAGTGCGAAATTTGCGTAAATTTCGAAATGGCGGACACCGATCGCTTGCCACGAATATTTGCATATAAAAGTGTAAATAGTTCACTAAATAACTGAAGTTTGATGAAATTATGCTTTCCCATTGTATGTTAATGTTCTCAAGCCCCTACTCCTTCCCCACTGTATGTTATATAGACGCTTTTTGACGTCTTAGCGGACAAAAATAACCTATTTTCGTAGGCCATCAAAACAGACGACAGAAAGGGTTAATGAAGACTAGTACCCGGCTTCAAATTTTCTGCAATAATAATTCAATGGGAAACCTGGTACCAACGAACTGTAGTTAACTATTTAGCGTCAGACTGGGCATAGCAACCGCGCATGTTCAGTAAACCAGCAAACTGACTATAGTTAGCGAGTCGAACTTGACCTATCTTATCGCTTTTGAAAAGTGAATGGTTGTTTTATTTGGTTGGCAATCAATATATGCAACGTTGCCATGGTTGGTGGTACTATGAATTGTAATGAAATACATAAACTGTCCACTTCTCTAAGATCCACTTCATTGCACATTCCAGTGTGGCTGGATTCAATGCAGGTTAATATAACCCATGGGGAACGGTGTAGAAGTACCTCGAATTGAAACAGGTGCTCCCTATCCGAGCAAGCAATAATTAACGTGCTCAGAGTGTGTTCAACAAATTTCAAATCGAACAAATAAGACGAATGTGTTAATTTTAGAATCCTATGGGCCAGGTTGGAAGCACATCGTACAATCATCTCTGGCAATAGAACAGTGGTCAATGTGGGTATTTGGGTAAAACTCGTAAGGAGTTAATCCATTACAGGAATAAATTATTTTGTAGTCTAAATCCGGTGAAATAAAATAGGGATAGATGGTCTACATCGATGTGGCAGAAGGCACTTAGTGTCCCACCCACCCACCCCACCCCGCCTGCAAATGATAAATTGTCGCTTAGTCGTTTATTTTAGCAACTATATCAGCATAGAACCATATTGGCCAATGGACATTTCCATTTTTAGCTATGCCCCGCCCATCTCTAGCTAATCTCCACACACACACCTTGCTCGTGTTGGGATTGATCGATCTATGAAATCCCTGACTATTAATTTCCAGAAAACTATACAGGTAAGCTGTTGAATATGTTGAAACTAATCTGACTGTGTGCTGTTGTTGCCTACGGCAGCAACAGCGCCCTGTCAAATTAGTTTCAAAATATTCAAGCGCATGTTTATTAAATAGTAGACACATACAATTCTTACAACGTGTCGGACTATTAAGAGTTAAAGACGTGCCTAATAGAATCATTTATGGCGTAATGATTATGGCGTCATCTTACACGCCGCTTATCTGATTATGACGTCATATGACGTCAAATCATCGATGGATACCCTGGAAAGGTGCATTATGGTTTTGCATCGTGGATTCCCAGAAACTTTGTTTCAAAGAAGCAAAATATAAAACAGCGTGTATAACTTGAAAACAATTCAACTGAAAGTCTGTTTTACCCAAATCATCAACAAATTTCAATCAATCTCTTTTCAAAGTATTCAACGTGATTGTAGTTATCGCATCGTTTATGTTACGCCTGCTCAATAAACTGCAGACTGAGGTGATGTTAGCTCTGCCTCGTCTGTCCTCGTCTATGGTATTCCCAAACCGGTGAGTATTGAATGACAAGACTTCGAAGATTGAAGCAATATCGAATGGCTAGTTAATCTCATGGTCACCCGATTCGCAAGAAAGGAGATGAATCTCCCTCCAAGGTACAATAGCCGATGTCGAGAATTATCCTTCCAGTCGAACAGCTAACTAAATTATAGCTAACCGACAGGAAACGGTTTTATTATCGAGAAAAAGGGAAACAATGCGCAGTGTGTGTGTTCCAGAGAGAGATTCAGAAAATGCAAACATCACCAAGCGAGTAGATTTCTCACCATGTAAATATCTGACAAGTCAATATATTCGGCGAATATTAATTTACTGACAGACGAATCGAGTTTCCGAATTTGTAGTAAAATTCTAGAATTATCCCTCCAAGGACTGTTAAATTACTAAGATGGACAGCTATTTAATACTTGGATATCTAATAAATTTGTAGTTTAATGTCGATGCCCATTTCGCCAACATAACCATAAGATCGCCGGTCTATGAGGTGAGCAATGCTGCGTGATTGTTTGGACTGGTACTGGTATAGCAATGAGTTTAATTCTCTTAACCAAACTTGACAAATAAAGGATCGACCGAGCTGATTCTGACCGTGAAGACAAATTTGTATTTGTTTTACATTTCATGAAACAATAACGAATCTTCTTTCTGATGACGTTTGTATTATTATAAACCACTCTGATAACGCAGCTTACTTTCAGTATCGGCCCGGTATCGGCCCAGTAAGCTGCTTTGTCTGGGCAAGATCTGCGCAAAGAAATGTGAACGCCCTCTTAAGCTATGAAATTTAACAAATAGCCCATATCCTATAGAGATTTATATTTTTAATAAATATATTTACCTAAACCAGCCTCTTTGATTGAACAAGAGAACGGTGTCTCTATGCCCATGATAATAATCAAACGCTGGACTGTTTGATGGGCTCTGACTGTTGAATAGAATCACATAGCTCGGGGCGCTGTTTCCTCTCATTACTAATATATAGTCTGCGTGTTGCCTACACTTCATAAATTAATCATCACTATACGCTATAATTGTCCCTGTGTAATAATTTCAGGTAAGCACGAATAAACATAATCAACAGTTTGTTGGTTCCGTTGACATGAAACCCAATTAGCTCCGCAGGCAGACAATTGTCTTAATTAAATTTTGCAATACCCCAGACGGCCATCCTGACAATGGCTAATGAAGTGCTATTATTCCCCCTGTGTGCGTGGTGAATATTTTGAACAAATATGGGATCCATGTTCAAGTTCAAGTTCACTTTATTACACTCAGGCCTTGTATAGGCATATGAGGTATTACAGTTGACAATATATTTCGTGACAGTAGATTGTATATACATAATTATATTCATTATAAATGTATCAACTAAATGCAATTCGTACACTCGAAAGTTTCGCAAGGATAGAGGTTGAAATATTCAACAGCTATTAGATTGTGACTAAAATCGTATATTTCAAAATGGCACAAAGAGGCGGTAACTTGAGTACTTTTCATTAACTCATTAAATTTCTGATTTATAAATGGCATACAGGTGTTACACTTTAAAAAGTCGCAAAGAGAAACTGAATTGAACATACTCACAAGTCAAATTAGTTACAGAATATTCAACAGTTATTAAATTGATTTATCAATAATATACAATTCGTACACACGACAGTGGCATAAGGAGAATTGAGCATTTTCTCCAGTTAATCGTGAGGGGCGGGGGGGGGGGGGGGAGAGGGGCACTGTCGTATTCATATATCCATATATTTAAAACGACCAGATATGAGAAATCATTTGCAATGTAATAAACACACTGTTCAATGTTTAGACACTATAACATTAATGAATCCACTTTTAGCTATGGCCTCCCATCTCCAGCTATTTTCCGCCCACGCTTTTGCCAGTGTTTGGATCGATCGAACCCTGAATTCCCTGAATCTCAATTTCCAGAAAACAATACAGATAACTGTTTAATATTTTGAAACTAATTTGACTGGGTGCTCTTATTGCATATGGCAGTAATAGCGCCCAGTCAAATTTGTTTCAAACTATTCAACAGAGAATGTTTATTAATTATTAAAGACATACAATTCGTACAACTGATAGATATTTGAAAGCTTCTGACGGATTTAGCTCCGTCATTCATTACGTAGTTGATTGTGGCGTCAAGCTGCATGTGACGTACTAAATTATGACGTCATGAACTTGATTGGCAGATTGTAATCCTCTACTAATGACAGGCAACTCTTTCCTGACAAATGAGGTTCAGAATGTCCATAAGCACACCAGTATGATTGCCATTAATATGTCGATCGTGTGCTTCGGCTTGAAATGGATTAAGATAGGAATTTATCAAAGTCAGTATCAATCCTACTATACAGCCGTATAGGCGTATATTCTCCAGCCTATTGCTGGCCACAAGCTTAACGACGAATGCCAATTTGTGTGAGGCCTCACATGAAAAGATGATTAAACACACATTAATCCGGTTGTCATCTTTTGTCGCCAAAAACAGCAATCATAATTTAAATAGATTTCACGGAATAGGTTTGAAATTACCTTTGACAACAGTTTACTGAATTAACTTTTAGTTGAGCGTTGTCATGGATGTGAAAATAGGGTAGGCACGTGGTATCTGGACAAACGACACAGAGATAACTAAAGCGTTATTATAAACGGCTAATTGGCTGCGGTTTACCAGGATGGAGCGTGGGTTAGCTGTGAGGGGTGATGCGTGGAACTGGTCCATTCATTGTCTGTGATCACAGCCACACAGCTGTGTTGACAACAGCATATAACGGGCCTTTCCAATGTATCCACCATTCATATGACGTCATAATCAACTACGTGACATCACAATTAATGACGTCATGAATGACGTAGATAAGTACGTTACGAAAGCATAGTTGAAGACGGACTATGCATTGTTGTACGAATTGTATGTCTTTACTCTTTGATAAATATCATGTCGAATATTTTGAAACTAATTTGACCAGGCGCTGTTGCTGCCATAGCCAGCAACTGCGCCCAGTCAAATTAGTTACAACATATTCAGCAACTTAACTGTATGGTTTTCAGGAAATTAGTGGCATTCGGGAATCGATCAATCCCAACACGACGAAGTGTGGGTGAAGCTTAGCTATTGATGGGCGGGGCATAGCTAAAACTGGAAAGGTCCATTATCTGGAGATTAGTTGATGGCCACACATTTCCACTAAATATACATACATGCCTTTACTCCTTGATGATCAATTTAGAGTTATGCATTGCTGGTTATTTTATGAAATACCGCTTGATGATTGAAGCGACCAATCAGAGGATAGCCTGCTATCACATGACTAGATTGAATAATGTATGCTTGAAATGCAGTATTGCACGCCAGTGCTGAAATGTCCCCTGAACTTTACAGTCAAGCGCTAGAAGCACTACTATTACATCGCCTGGTATATTTGTTAGTCAGTGGAGTGGTTGAGTCTCGTTGTGTGTGAAAAATTGGTTTATTAGCGACAATGTTGTAAATAATGTATTCATGATATTTCCAGTCAGCACTGAGTTCAAATTATATGCCTATATGTTTTAAGATTATCTGGATATTTTCCTGTTTGCTCATTTCAAACAAAATTCCTGATACTGAATCGATGAAAACTTGCCTAAATATATAGCGACAACGTTGGTTACAATACACTCTCCCTCTCAACTCCCATATCTCTCTGTATCTCCCTCTATATATTCTGGCAGATTAATTAAACCTAGAATGATGGTAATGTACTTTAGAGAGTATTTGATTTACTGCACCAGCAACTCGCTGTACGTGTATATCGGATCAGATGGATGTTTTCTGTTGCACGGCAACAACGAGGCACCTGTTTTGTGAAAACGCATTATTGGAGATCTTTGGGAGACTATAACGCAAATGGAACTAAATTACCCGATATTCCACCGGGACGAGAGCGCCATCTTCTCTTTGTTACTTCTTTGTCGTTTTCGTGTAAGGATATCATTCATGTGGAAATGGTATATTACCCAAAACTGTTAACCTGGTGATTCAAGGGGAACGTTCCATCCTCGATCAAACCAGGCAAGAACAGATAGGCATGCAGGGAGCGAACCCATCGATTACCATTTTCACGTTATATTGGAACTACCAAAATATATTGGGGAATTAGAAAAACTATTTGCCTGAAAGTGACCTTTCCGGGCTTTCATTAGAAACTTTGAATTAAATTTTGGAGAGACTAATTAATTACTTTTGTACTGATAATAAATTCAGCTTTACTACGATTAGTGCTGAAAGAAACATACCCAATACATCGATCTCAACGGAGCATATGGAGAGCGATACGGTATCGTCTAAGAACTTACAGCAAGGATATAAAGCCTTCCTCGGGCACATACAGCAATGGTGTATAAAGCCTCGCCCGGCACCTACAGCAATGATAATTATATGCCCACGTCACCTACACCTACTAGAACACGTAGAACAAGGGTGCAAGATATCGTCCGGTCACCGCACAGCAATAATATGCAGCCTTATATCGCAGGCATCTACGGCAAGGATGTAAGGCGTCACCCACACATCTACAGCAATGGTGTAAAGCCGTATGCGATTTAAGTTGTTCGCGTGCGTGTGTGCGCGCGCGCGTGAGTGCGTGCGTGTGTGCGTAAAACATGATGAGCTATAGTCATATGAACAGCTATTGTCAAACGACGTGCCATCTCTCCCTATCCTCCTCCCTCCCATCTCTCATACATATGAAGAGCTGTAGTTAATGATGAGTTATAGCTACATGACGAACTAGAACCACACGCATGAAACGTACCTGGAGAACATTTTATTTTATGTCCTGTTTGTCTGAATCACTGCTGTTGTGTGCTAACAATAAACCACATTGATAGCACTGGCAATGTACCTTTTTATCCACGTTTATCCATCTATCATATGACGTCATATCACATCATAATCAACTACGTGACGTGTAAGATGACGTCATAATTATGACGTCAAGAATAACTCAATATAGTCCGTCTTTAACTCTTAATAGTCCGACACATTGTACGAATTGTATGGCTTTACCATTTAATAAATATTCTATTGAATAATTTGAAACTAATTTGACTGGACGCTGTTGCTGCCATGACAAGACACACACGATATTTATAGAATTAAACATAATTTTAAAATACAATTACATATGTTACATTAATGGACCTTTCAATGTTTAGCTATGACCCGCCCATCTCTAACTAAGCTCCACCCACACCACGCTCGTGTTGGGATCAATCGATCTCTGAACTCCCTGACTATCAATTTCCACAAAACTATACAGGTAAGCTGTTACGTCAACAGCGCCAATGTCAAATTAGTTCCAAAATATTCAACAACATGTTTATTAAATAGTAGAGATATACAATTCTTACAACGTGTCGGACTATTACGAGTTAAAGACGGGACATATAGAATCATTTATGACGTAATGATTATGACGTCATCCTAAACGACGCTTAGCTGATTATGACGTCATATGACGTCATTACTCTGGAAAGGTCCATTAGGACCGAGTGTGTTTTATGGTATGAATCACCCACACTTCTCACGTTAACATGGCAACATCGATCCGTTACCGGTGCTCAATAAAGCGTTCCAGAATACGTACGCTGATACAGACCCAGACAACGCTACCGCTATGTCATGGCCAAAATCGCGTTCACGTCTCTCAGCCTGGACGGCTCTGACGGAAATGACTAATAAAAGACCAGGTTCATTATTCAAACAAATGTTGATTGCCGACCAAGCTTTTAACTTGATTCTTTTGTATCATTTGCACGCTATCTGCTGAGCAGAAAAGCACACTATTTAGCACATTTATTGTTAAGGATCTCACATGTCCCAGAACCGCGTCCAGATTCCACCATTTCATATAGAGAATGCCACCAAATGCTAATAATAGCGCCATTTCTTTTATCATGGCGATTGCGTGCCATACACAAGTTGAATTACGCTTCTTGTTTCTTTGCTATCACGAGATGTGGACGTACGGCCTATGAAGCGAAGATCTGTGAGGGTTGTTTCGTGCTTAACACTTCCATGACGAAGCCTTTACAGTGATGTTAAGGAATGTCCATTTGCAGTCCAAGATACGACTATTTTTTTTTTTACCACTAGAATGACTGGCTCGATAAACGAGCCAGTCATTCCAGTGGCAAATTTCCAAAAACAGGCGTATCTTGGCCTGCAAATGGACATTCAATAAGCAAATAATTTAGCTTTCTTGACGGAATTTAGCTATTAAAGGGCTTAAGCTAATCTTTAATGTTATTGACTTGTATCTTGCATAGAGGACGGTATTGCATAATTAATATGCAGCAGTCGCCGCGCGCTCGCCCATGATGCCAAGTCAAGCAAGATTCTTGCCAGTGTGAAATCGTTGGAAAATATAACTTGTTTAGTGTCTTGTATCTGTCGCTCAATATACCCTGTAAAAGTCTGCTGTAGCTGTAAAGTGAAGAGCGGGAATAAGTTTCGCTGACCTGTAATACTAGCCACTAATTAACTTTAGATTCATGACACACGATATTTATAGAATTAAACATAATTTTAAAATAGATTGCATATGTTACAGTATAGTAAATTTCACCTTACCTTATACTAGCCATTCAGGTGGTAGAATTTGCCAACCATACACTATGCCTAACATTTTAGCTTTTTATCATGCCGACAACGAAAGATATTCAGGCTAAATGTTGATGAAATTTCGACAGCTTATGATGGCTGTCATTATTTACCTTTCAACCAATTAGGAAAAAACCTAGCGTGTCTACCGCGGTATATGTGCTCATTCTTAGAGGTGCCAGCTATAGTTTGGCAATGTGGTATAAAAGCAAGCATCCAGGTAAGATGTTGAATATTTTGAAACTAATTTGACTGGACGAGATGTGTATTACATAATAAAGAATGTAATGCATTAGCACTTACATGATATCACACACTATCGCTTGAGGAGACAAAATGGTGTTGATCGCTGTTCAACATTCACGCGATAGTGCAAAGCAGATAATTGTGATACATATAAGGGAATGTGCCAGGATATGATAATCTATCAGCGCAGCACAAAATTTGAGATGCGATTAGCATCCCTTTAAAAAGTGCCGACCGTGTTTAGTGGTAGGGAATCCCCCACACTTACCGCGTTAACATGGCAGCATCGATCCATTCCCGGTGCTGAATAAAGTGTCCCAGAATACGTACGCTGATACAGACTGTGATCGGGTGACGGGAAGGACTAGCCAACACGGAACCGCCAAACACCCTTCCCTAGGACGCCCTATGCCTCCCTACAGATGCCCATACCTAAAGCAGGCACGATGGCGAAAATGCCGAAGACATGATTCGCCATCTCTGCGCATGCGCCAGGCCACAGGAAGTACCAATGTAATAGACGGGGCTTCTTTCATAAGATGGGGCACGACCGCGTTCGCGCGATGTCGATGACTGAGTGAACACTTTTAGTTTGTAATTATGATCTTTGCATGACTTCTTCCTCGCGTAATGGCTATGATCACAAAAGTTTCCGTGAATGTTTGATACCTTTAGAACGCCTGAGATTTCCGCTTGCTCAAGATGACAATAAAGAAGCAAGAGTAGTTGTGTCGGAATTAAAATGATACCACACCCTCCCCCACCCCACCCCCTCAACTGTCCGCCGTTCGGCAATCCGTGGTCATGGAAGGCTGTGGCGAACATAAAACTCCTGTGCGGACCCCACTGTCCGGGAGAACTTCCCCAGGATACCGGCCAGTGGTCGGCCTCTCTCTCTCTCTATATATATATTCTGACCGGTATCCTGAGGAGGTTTTTCTATCTGTGGGACACTTTTCTACCTATCCTACCTATCCTATCTATGTACCTATCCTACCTATCCTACACCACCTATGTCCTACCCACCCTGTTGCTATTCCAGCCGGCTGGTGTGTGTGTGTGTGTGTGTGTGTGTGTGTGTGTGTGTGTGTGTGTGTGTGTGTGTGTGTGTGTGTGTGTGTGTGTGTCCGTGGTGCTTTGACCCCGCACTGGGGAGTGTCGCAGTGGGTCTTTATCTAACATGGTCATAGTACCCCGGCCCTAGTGTCTTACCTAGTTTCGAAATTTCAGGTAAGTTCTAGCACGGTCTTTTGAGTGGATTTGAACCCCAGTCTGCAGCCTGGGAATCCTATGCAATTCAATACTCTATTGATTGACCCACCGCAAAACCACTAAAATCTCACCTCTTAGTAATCTTATCTCTGAGCGTGAGTTGTAAAATTGCTGTTACCGCATTATCTCGAAATGACGTCAAGATCTAGAGGGACTGATAAGCGCAGCAACACAGCAATGAGAACACATAACTTATCAGCTATAATTACTAATGCATACATGGCCGAGGTAGTTAATGCGGTGGTGGGGTGGGGTGGGGGTGGGGGTGGGGTGGTCCTTGTTTTGTGTTTATTAGCAAGCTTAAAATCACAGGTTCAAATCTCACTATTAGCATTTGTGGCTAACTTGGCCATTTCTGGTCCAATTCTAAAATGGTAAACAGTTTTGAAATTCTCGCTTCATTCCGGTCCTAATTGGTGCCAAGAACGACGAAAATGAAGTGATTTCTTGGTACAATATAAGCATACACTCTCTCACAATACTGGCACGTGGATCTGATGCATGCGCATGCATGCGATGCGTTCTTAAGGACTTAGCCATACCTCTCTCATAGGGCTTTATACATGCGCATGTACTATCCTATCCAGGGGGCATACATGCACACCACCCATTTAGAGACAGGCACCCACAGGGATATACACCCCCAGTACTGATCGCCAGCACCACACAAAATAGGGTCTGAATGGCCATTTAGAGACAGGCATCCACAGGGATATACATCACCTACAGGTACTGATCGTCACACATGATAGGGTCTGAACACCCAGGCAGGCATCCACAGGGTTATACACCACCCACGGTACTGATCGCCACACATAATAGGGTCTGAACACCCATTTAGAGACAGGCATCCACAGGGATATACACCAACCATGATAGGGTCTCAACGCCCAGACAGGCATCCACCCACATGTACTGATCGCCACACATAATAGGGTCTGAACGCCCATTTAGAGACAGGAATCCACCCACAGGTACTGATCGCCAGCACCACACATAATAGGTCTGAACGCCCAGACAGGCATCCACAGGTACTGATCGCCACACATAATAGGGTCTGAACGCCCATTTAGAGACAGGCATCCACAGAGATATACACCATGAGTACTGTTGCACAGATTCACGCTATTGCAAATCAATTCGGCCTTAGAGGCTACTCTAAGGCCAAGAAAGATGACCTGCTCCAGAAGATCGACCAGATCCGTGCCGAGGAGTGGCAGAAGCGACTCTCCCGAGCAATGAATACGGGAAGGTTTCGAGCACTTACCGAGGATCCTTGGAATCCCCACAAGAAAGCGCAGTGGATACGTGAGTTTAGTCAGTTGGACGAGGAGGTGACTGCTAGCTTGCGAGCCAAGAATGTAGTAAGGCAGATGGAGGCCCACGTTTAACTCCCAAATGTAGGATTGTTAAGCAATGCCGAGGTCTGAGCCCAGCCCGGAGCATAAGGGGGCTGAGGTCTGAACCCTTGCCCGGAGCATGAGGCGAAAGGCGAACACATTATCGACCAGCGTCTCGGTGAAAGGGAGACAGAGGATAGAGGACGCCGGTCAGTATGCTGGACATTCTTCAGAAGTCTAGAAGGAGACCTCACAGGCCAGATCATGCAAAAGATCCAGCAGACTGTCCAGAACGCCTTCTACCTCCGCTACACCCATACCTATCGCATCCGTCACATAGATGAGGGTAGGGTGATGCTCTTCCACAAGAATGCTCCAGGGAGCCTGTGGCTGAACACGATATGAGCAGCTCAGGACTGGGTGGCAGCAAGAGAGCAAGCCCGCCTCGACACAGACAATATCGATTGACCCAACACCAAGTGGGCTTTCGTTCGATCAATCAACGTTGAGGTCAGGGCTGTCATCGACCGCCAGCCTCTGCTTGGGACAGGCCCCCTCCCAGACTGGCTACAACAGAAGAAGAGTATGACTGCCCTCGACACCTACAGGGACAACATGTGTCTCTGGAGATGTCTATCAGTCCACCGAGGAGCGAGAGCTGATAGAAGTACAGCTCCTGCATGAGAGCTTGCCACACAGTTCTACGGCAAGACAGTACCTGATGTCCGCAAGACCTCGCTGGATCAGCTGGACAAGGTAGAGTTCTTCGCCAAGTTCGGGATTCACATGTATGAACCAACCGAAGAGGGCACCTGGCACATGATCAGGCAAGCAGCTCACTACAGTGACACCATGACCATTGGAGTGTGGGAACACCACGCCTTCTACATCAAGAACATCTCCAAGCTGGAACATACATTAGTCTGCAGTCACTGTCAGCAGAGATTTACACAGGCATGCAATTTTCAACGCCACACTGATCACTGTACAGAACAAAAATTCGTGTGTCCTGGTGAGAAGGTTGAGGTGCCACAGTCTGTGTATGAGAAAGCCTTCTATCCGTCCCAACCATCCAGTTCAGTGGCTACTCGTTGGATCGAGTATGAGTCGAGAAACAGAGGCATACACATACACCATGTAGAGTGTGGGCACGGTGGCGAGCGTCGGATCGAGGGCGCTCACGTAGATGGTTATGATCCGACCACCAACACCATTTACCAGTTCCATGGCTGTCACTGGCATGGGTGTCCACAACACCAGTGAGGTGAGGATGCCGAACAAAGATACCGCAAGACAGTCCTGAGAGAGGAGAAGGTGAGAGCCTCTGGATGCATGTTTGTGGTACAGTGGGAGTGCTGTATAAAACGCTGCCCAAGCGTCTCTGGACGAGTTCGGACTGTCCCATACCCACACTTCATAGTTTATGACTTCGAAGCACTCCTAGATGGTATCAAGACTCATCCTACGGAGACTCTCACGATCGAGAGTACTCACATACCTATCTCTGTGTCAGTTGGCCGCTCCTTAGAGGGCGCTACGAGTGAGCCCACTCACTTCTGCAATCCTGACCCCAAAGAACTGATCAGAGAGTTCATGCTGGAGTTCCAACAGCAAGCATCTCTAATCCGGACAAGGGTTAGGGCACAGGACATACCGAGAGACCTGGACAAGCTCCCAAAGTGACAGCAGCGACTGATCAACGAGTGGTGTGACCAAGTGCCTGTACTGGGGTTCAACTCTGGGTGGTATGACCTAAATCTCATCAAGAAGTACTTTGTCGATGAGCTGACTGACAGTACAGGTACAGTGAAAGTCGGCAAGAAGGCTAGTCAGACCATGTTCCTCATAAGACCTGAGCTACGTTTCTCGATGTGCTGAACTGCCTCGGCCCAGGAGTCTCATACGAGGTATGGGTCAAAGCTTAAGGGTGTACACAGCAGAAGAGCTGGCTCCCGTATGAATGGTTTGACACACATGAGAAGCTCAACCATCCAGGGTTTCATGACTACTCAGCATGGGCATCTAAGCTCAAGGGTGGGTACCTCTTGACGCGAACAGAGTGGGAACAGTGTAACCAGACATTCAGCGAGCATGGAATGCAGACATTCGCCGACTGGCTGTGATACTACAACAACCTGGACGTCAGTCCATTCATCGAAGCCCTAGAGCGGATGCGGGAGTTCTACACAGAACGAGAAATAGACATCCTCAAAGACACGGTGTGTCTCCTAGGTGTGTCACTGCAGTACCTCCTACATGGAGCCACTCAGCACATGCCGGATGTTAGCCTCTCTTCACTGGGCAAGGAAGCCTACGAGATGCTGAAGGGTGCTGTTGTTGGTGGTCCCAGCAGCATGTTCACCAGATACCATGAGGCTGGTGTGACTGGAATCCGCCAGAGTGAGCGGGTCTGCCAACGTCTACTCGGCTACGACGCAAATGCTCTGTACCTGTCAACGATGGCCAAAGAGATGCCATGTGGTAAGGCGAAAGTCCGCCATTGGTTCAGTGCCAGTGGGGTAGCAAGCTTTAAGGAGGCATTCCTAGCAGACAGCTGGTTTGAGTTTGCTGAGGTGGATATAGAGGTCCTCAAGACTCTGTCGGCAAAGTTCGAGGAAATGCCTCCTCTCTTCTATAACCACGAGATCCCGGTAGAGGCAATCTCGTCTGAGATGCTGGCATATCTAAGGCGAACAGGGAGGAAGCGGCCCACCACCCAGAAGCTGGGCGGTGCCCTCTCTGGCAAGAAGAGGCTGCTGTATGCCCTGACTCTCAAGTGGTATATAACCCATGACCTGGAGATCACTGCTGTATACCGCACCATAGACTATGAGGCCAAGCGCCAATTCGAGTGGTTCGTGGAGAATGTTAAGGAGGCCTGCTGCTCGGGAGATGTAGATAAGAGCAAAGCGCTCTTGGCAGATCTCTTCAAACTCCTCGGCAACAGTGACTATGGGAAGCTCACTGAGGCCCTAGAACGTCATAGCAACACCAGCTTCATGAAGGATGAACGCGTGGTAGACAAGGCCCTGCGTAGTGCATGGTTCGAAGATCTCGAGGAGATCGGTGAGTCATACCAGCTCCAGAGTCACAAGCCGAGAATCACAATTCGAAGGCCGTTCCAGGTGGGGATAGCCGTTTATGAGCTCGTGAAGCTATGAATGCTGGAGTTCTACTACAACTACCTCGATCGCTACATAGCTCGTAACAGGTTTGAGTACCTGCAGATGGACACTGACGCCACGTATATCGCCATAGCAGGCTCCAACCTCGACGACGTCATTCGCCCGGAGATGCGAGCAGAGTACCAGGCTCATAAGCGGGACTGGCTAGCTTGGGACAAATGGTCTGGATGGACTCCTGGACTGCGAAGACTCTCGTGGCATCGCTCTCTGCTCCAAATGCTACTACGTGAAGAGCACAGCTGCAAGTAAGTGCTCCGCTAAGGGAATGTCAAAGCGGCAGAATGAGGTCTCTTGGCAGAGGTTCTACAGCGCTCTACATGGCGGGGGACAGAGCTACAAACTGAGGCCTACGCATGCGCAAACAGGGTATGGTGAGGTATGCGCAGGAAAAACTCAGACTCCCTGCTTACTATGATAAGTGCCATGTGCTGCCAGATGGGGTCCATACCGAGCCCATCGAGTATCATATTAGCACCCTAGGGGGTGGTAGCTGTGTGTCTTCAGGGACTAGCTGAAGCTCTTCTACGACAAATGGTCGCCTAGGCACTCCATGCTGGCATGCCAGGTAGTACAGTGTAGGCCGTCTCTCTGCCCCCACATACCTGTCAAGCCTGTGAACATCTATCGACCAGTTAGGATCTGTTGCATGCCATCGACCACCTTCCAGCTCACCAGGCTCATACAGGTACCGGACCAGAGCATTAGGTAGTAGGCACTCCTCTCCCTTGCTCGCTCCTCTAGAGCTGTGACCAGCAGAGTGTCTGATAGCCTCTACCAGCTTCTTCCCGATTAGCCTAGTAACATCGGCATTGGATCTCTTCACCACAGCAGACAGCACTCTCACCCATACTCTAGAACGTTCACTCGGCATGGCCATTTCATGGGCATATTGAAGTGGGAACAGTCTCTCTGCCAGTGTCTGATTCCACCACTCAACGATAGCCTGGGCACGGTGATGCCCTACCTCGCCTCGCCTAACTGCCACACCGTGTTTCTGCATGAGGGCTGCAGTCTCCCCTCTGAACTCCTTACCCTCATCCACCTGCAACAATTCCGGCCAGTGGAGGGGATTTTCCGAAGCCTCATAGACACTTAGGAATGCCTGGGCTACCTGGCCAGCTGACTTGTCTGTGAGTGGTACTGTCGCCTTGTACCTGCTGGTGACATCGACGATGGTGAAGGCATACTTGTAGGTCTTACGACCAACCGAGTTGTGTGGAAGGAATAGAACATCTGCCTGGTGAACTCTGTTCAGGACAGTTTCCTAGAAATGGGTATGCCTGATGTGCCATGGACGAGGTCTGTATATCTGCCACATCGCCCGGTAGCTGAGCGACTGGCTAACTGTCTCCAATGTGAAGTTGTCCCTTGCGACGTGTAGCCTCGAATAGTTGAGGGGGCTCACGGTAATATCCACCAGGCTGATAGTAGAGTTCCTCAAGAAAGATGGTTGATAAACTACCGGCTTTCATCACTGACGTCCACTCCCATCCTGTCACGCATGGCCTGGGTGAACTCTAAACAGACTAACAGATGACCGTTATTGATTCGACCATCACTGAAGACCTCCTCAAACACCTCCGTACACTGGCGTCTAATCTCTGCTGGATCCTCACTGAACAGTAGTTTATCGACCAACCCTCGGAAGTTAAGGGACTTGACCAGGTCATACAGAGACACCATCCTTATATAGTATGGCTTAAATGTTCGGCAGCCCAGATGGCCGCGAGCACTATGGCAATGTAAGGTAGCCAAGGGCCTGCGACTCCGAAGATTGTACCTACTCCTGAGACGATGGCTGGTATGGCTTCAGAAATCTACTCCACCCCATGGAGAGCATTGTTGGCGATCTTGCGGACCATCTTGCCAGCCTTCGTTGTGAACAGAGTGATGAGTGCACCAACTGCTGCTAGCGGACCGATAGAACCTTTTACGTAAGTGTGATAGATTCCTTTCACTCTGTATACTAGCTTGCGGGATTCAGGCTCTACATCATCATACTCACGCGCGGTCTCCGCTACATCATAGTCGTCTGCATCATAATCATCCTCCTCATCATAGTCCTCCTCATAGTCCTCTATCGACATGATCATAAGCGTTAAGTGCGTGGATTCATAGTTTATTAGAGTGCGCCGTGCGGCCTGGAACCTCCGTCTTCAGCACTCGAGGTTTCTGTCAGGGTTACCTCACCCTTACCTCCTTTAGTCGCCTCTTACGCCACGCAGAGGATACAGAAGGTGTATTCTAAGCCCCACCTACACGGCAAGCTGGGGCAGTTATATAGTAGCTTTAAACTGTAGTCTATAGCATGGCCTCCGCAATCTTGAATGCGGGCATGTTTGCCTTAGGGAACTGGGGACTCAGCTTCGCTGACAAGAAGGCAGCAGAGGTCCAACGTGAGCGTCATAACCAGGCGATGGAGAAGCTGTCTAAGGAGAAGTTTGAGTACAGCAAAGCACTCGAGCATATGCGCCAGAGGGAGGCACGCCAACGACAACTCCGAGCTCAGGCCAACCAGAGCCTCAAAGAGGCAGATGAGAGTCTCAATGAGTACTACGAGGCTAAATGATATCTGAGCCAACGCTCGACTATGAAGCATCGACAGGTCAGAAGACAGGAGAGCTTATAGTAGTGGTGGCAGCTGCAGCGGTGACGACAGGAGTCGTGCTCTACGCATGCTCAAGCTGAATACCTGATGTGTTCGACACGCATACCTTAGCATAGCCAAAGTAAAGTACTGTCACACCTAATGAGCGAGTCCCAGGTATGAGGTTTCCGATGTTGAAGCTGAGCCAGTTCCCCTGATTACATGGGATGTCCCTGCCCCCAAGGTGGTGACGGCCCTCGAGTGCCGACTCGAGGTCGTCGCTTTCACTGGTTAGGTGCAGAAGTGCATATGACTTAGTTTTCTGTCTGTAGAGTTGGCAATCAGCCAGCTCGCGTATCTCACAAAGAACATTGGTCCCAGCAAACAGAAGCTTGAAGTCATCTAGCTTATCCACCTGCTGGATGGCTCCTCCATTCTGAACCAGGACCACAACAGCGACACAGTCTGATGCACCACGATGCAATGTCAGCTCTACCGGTTGGTTAGCTGTGATTTGGACCTGCTGGTGTTCTTACTCCACATGCACGATCCACTGTTTGGAACCCGTTTGCTTCAGCTCCTGGTCATTCTCGTCATACCAGACATGAAGTCTTGGCGCATTCATCGTCGCATCTGCGAGCTGCTCAGTGTACACCCAGAGGAACAGCCTACCTGCATGGCAGCCGGATTCACGTGTGTGTTCTCGAGGAGGGTTAAGAGTGGAACTGCCACTGGCTTCTCGACACCTGCCCATAGATCGAATTCCATGCACCCCTCATTGCACCCCACAGCATACCCATTTCCCTTCGCATAGAAGGTCGGGCCACAAGCCAGCGGACCTAGGACTCGGTACTCATCATTGACATAAGTGGTGTCCATGGTGCTGTTGCTCTGCACGATCTCCCACCTGTTTGTTCTATTGAGCTCTGAAGCTTGAACTCGAGTGTCATGCTCTTGCTCTCGTGGATCTCTGCCCAGATTGCAAAATCAATGTACTTCCCAGTAGCGGACAATGGGTTCTCATCGTGTATACTGGATCGAATGACCATCAGGCAGTCCTTCTGAGGATCAGCGCGGTGCGATGTTGTGGGTTCAATGGCCCCCATCTGGATGTTGCACATACTGCAGCATGTTTAAGGTCTGGGTATATAGAGGGGTTAAATGGCTGCGATGTTTGGTAAAGTTCTCCAGCAGATTGTCTATTGGCAGCAGGACAAGTCAGCACGACAGTCAGCATGACAGCCATGGCATGCACTATCCCACTGTGACAGGATCCAAGGACTGCTTCGTGACATCAACATTATCCACGAGTGAGCCAAGGGCACACCTCCGTCTGATGCGGAGATACTGGCCACCATAGAGGAAGGAGCGCCAGCTCGTAGTACAAAAGAACTCCTGACTCGGATACTCTACTGGAAGTTTAACAGCACCCAGGGCAGGCCACTCAACCTACCTCCTGTGGCCCAAACCAACAGTCCTGTTATTCTAGCTCTCCAAAGGGTGAGGGTCGAACCCAAAGATCTACTAATGGTTGGGAAGTGGGCTGCCGTATTTAGCCTCCATAGCCAGGACGAGCGAGATATACTGGATAGCCTCCAGTCTGGAGCAAAACACTACTTCAGGGAGGAGGTTAGTGCCGCTGTAGCAGAGAGCCACGACACCGGTCATGCAGAATGTACTCAGGAGTGGGTCACTGTTGGCTGCAAGGAGGCTGTTGAGCACATCTTCAACGAAAGAGGGTACATGAGATTGGACAGTAATCTGCCAGTATTTCTGAAATTCCCAGATAACTACCAGGACTACCTCATCAAATCCACTTGCAAGTCAGATGCTAGTCGCGCATGGAAAAAGTGAATCTTCCATGAGAAGTTCCAGAAGAAGAGAGCCCTAGACTCTGACGCTCAGTGGGTAGAGTTTAAGCAACAGGCTTCTGACGAAACTGATGAAGTTCCTCAAGCTTCTGACGATGTTCCTCAAGCTTCTGATGATGGTCCTCAAGCATCTGACGAAGTAGCGGAGACCACGGACGAAGTTCCTCAGCCCTCTGATGAATGAAAAAAAGTTGCGGCAGCTGCGACAGTCTGTCAGCGATGACACGTAGAGCAGGCTAGTTTCCTGGCTGGATTCAGCTTGCAGGTGAAGGTCGGGACCTTTTCCACATATGGCCTGAAGTGTGACAGCTCCCCTGTCTCCTTGTTGCTGAAGATGAAGCGATACAGCTCAGCTGCCACTGTACACCTGCGATAAAGTCCCCTTGGGTCTCCTTGAGGGTTAGGCTGTCGCATATGCTCTCGAGCAGGGCACGTCCACACTTGGAGCTGAAGTATAGCAACCAGGCATTGTGGCGGATGTCCAGTGAGATCTCGCGGGTGTACTTCTGAAAGAGGATGAAGACAGTTACCTTTGTGTAATGGATGCACCTGGTGATGTTGCTGAGGTAGGTTACTGTCTTCTGGTCCATTGCAGGGTCATCGATAACTAGAACAAGTGGTTCTTTCAGTCGGGCTGCCAGCAGCTTCTCCATTAGTGCTTGCAGGTTCTGTATCTTGGTGATTGGGCCATTGTACCATTGATCATTACTGTAAACCACATCAGCGGCGGAGTCAGACACCAGAAGGATGTATTGAGAGTGTAGATGTTCGGCCAGGAGAGCCTGCAGCAAGATGTTTTTCCCATGTCCTGATGGGGCAATGATCAGCACCACCAGGCCAGCATCAGCTGGCCTACTGTCGAATGGTACAGACATGCGTGCGGAGGATGGTTAGCACTTGGTCGGCGGTAGCCTCGTCTATATCTGGGAGACTAAATGGCAGTACCTCCTGCACCAGCTCTTTTGCCTGCAGAGCGGGGAATCCTGCACCTCCGGTGGATACGAAGGATGCGATGGAGGCATCAAGCATGAAATCCCAGCAGCAGCTGAGAAGATAGCATAGAGGGCCTGTGTCAGCACCCACAGTGTCTAGTACATCCAGTATCTGTAGGATACATGCACGGGAAGCCATGACTATCCTGTGGTCTTAAACAGCAAACCAAAGAACTCTGACTTCTTCACCTCTGGTAGCCGGAGGCTCGCGGTAGCACCTGTTTGGCCGTCGACAGTGATATGGCTCAGGCCGAGGGTGCCTATCTTGATTCTGTCGGAATGAGCTCTGTGGATTCAGGAGATCTTTAACCAGGTCCTGTGCATAGGACTTAGCCATAATCTTGATGGCCCCAGCCTCATTGACTCCAAGCATACCTCGCATCGTCACCCTCTCCTTGATGCCCATCCCCTTGTATACAGTCTTGGCCTTGTTAATGGCCGATTGTCCTGCCATATCAGTGTTCCCGATGAGATCTCGGGCTTGGATGGTACCTCGGATCTCCCATGGGTCTCCATTCTCATCGCAGTCTAGGAAGGAGATAGGGGCAACGGTGTCCTCTGAACCGAAGCGTGCCTCGCCCAAGTGAGCAAGATCGCCTAGCACTTTGCTTTCTAGGTCTGTGAGTGACAGAGTCATATATATATATATATATGAGTATGCTGAGTTAGTAGTTGCCACTTTATTTATGCGGGCCTTCTTCTTTGCTTAATTAGCTTTTAGGTTTTAAGAACAAGAACTAATGTAGGCCGCAAATGGCTGGTATTTACCTAGCTATTAGACACAGCTGTTATTGAGAACCGATACCCCAAGATATCAACACTGAAGACAGCGCTCATACATGTTACCTAGTACGATCTCCGAACTGGATAAGAATCCGAACATCTCGCTCCATAACCACATAAAACATTACAGTACACTGGTTACGTTTTAAAGCATTATAGACAACCAATCTATCGTTATGGTGGTGGTAAGAGAGACGAATACCCACCGTAAATGTCCTACCCATGAGGGCGTGGCAGATCTAAATATCATGCTCAGACATTCTTATGGAATTCGGTGGGGATACGCATCTTGCCCATCACCGGGTCCTATGGAATTAACCGTTTAACCTGCCGTTAGGTTTATATACAAGTTGCCCAGTTTTGTCCTGCCGTGCGGGAGGATTGTTCAGCAAATAAAATAATAATTAAGATGTGTTTTCGCAGTGCTTTCCTACATTGGCAAAAGTGCTAACTACTAAGTATCTGAAGATACGGAGGGAATGTATGTGATACCACACCCTGGCCATCACCGCTCGGAAACCCCAATAGTTTCCCTGAGTCGGATCAGCCCATGATGCGGATAGAGACATCCAAACAATTAAGAAGCCACAAGGCTGAGTGGAGCATGAAGAGAGACAAAATCTTCGAGTTATGAGTCTTACCGTAGTGCGGGGCTAGATTATCGCACTGCCGGAAGAGAAGAGTATATTACAGGTTTCTTAACGAAGAGAGTGTCTCTAATCATATTAAACCTATCCTATCGAGCTGAATAGAAATGGTTTAGTCAGTAGCATGCCGGGCTAAACAGAGTTATAGCACAGCCAGCGACCTCAGTGAAAATTGTTGGTGGCGGGAGAAAGTGTGGCATATATAAGTTTTGCTGTATAGTGTTTCCTACGTGCACTGCAGTCCTATATTTTCTATAAATAAACAAAACATATGAACTGATGGCTACTGGTAATATAGATATATAAACTAACCAGAATAATTAATACGGTATCAAGTGATCAGAATTTTATATCTTAGTACAGGTTTAACGAACCTACTACGGTGCAGTTAGTGAAAACACCTTACAGAAAATAAGAATAACTATAAACATATACAGAAATTATAACTAGCGGTCCTAAGACCGGTACGGTACCTTTTAGTCATCGGGACCATTGTTAAGGACACAATATAATTAGAAAAGCACATTTAGCGGAATAATTAAAATGTTAGGTATAGTTACTTGAATACTCGGTAGCCATTCTTAAGTTAGGCTATCGTGTTACTGGAATTGATACTTTAGTTGATGTGAGTTGATGCATTCTCTGGAAGCTGGAAAGTTCCCACAGGTCGGTTCCCGCAAGTTGGTTTCCGCAAACAGGATTCCCGCAAGAAGCTCATGGCGGGAGTACATGACTCAGGACGGTAAGCGCAATGGAATGTCTAATGAGTCAGCAAGAGATACAATAGCATTACAGCTGTGAAGAAATTCCCGTACGCCGATGGCACGGATGGAAGTTGTCAACAACCCGATCACAAGCGGGGGTTGTCAGACGCAAATGAAGATACAAAACAAAGCTTAATGGTGCTGGGTACGTCAGCCAGCTCTGAAGATGCACCGGGCAAAGTTTACTTGCTGCGGTCGAAAGTTAAAAGAACCTGCACGATATTAGTGCGGGACGGTTGAAATACCACTTTTAGGCGTGGCCGGCAGATCCGGCGAGTCATCCACCAAAGAACATCACTGTCTCTACATCTGTAGAATCACATATTCAGGCCATAAAGGCCTCACTGCAAGTTCCTGTTCCGAAGTAGATATTGATACTCGTGAACGGTAATTAGAAAGTTCCAAATTGCTCCCGCAAGTAGGGAGTTACAAAATTGTATTAGTGCGGTGGGTTGGCTACTGTTAGCTACGGGAGAGAAACTGACAGAAAACGAAGTTATATGCGTAATATCCTACAATCGTATCCAGTACAGGTCCAACCTGTTCGGCCCCTGTCCGAGGATGCTCTCGATCTCTGGATCACGTCTCCTTTTATACTCCTCATGACGTCACAGGCGCAGGCTCCAAGCAATCATTGTTTGAGCAACAGCCAATCAGCGCGTAGCTGACAATAACGCTGTCGAATGTTCTAGAACATTCTAGAAGTTCTGCGTCCACGTGGTTATGAAGTCACGGCAATATTTTGAAGATAATCAAGAACGATTTTCCGGGTTTTCTTAACCGATTTTGAAATGGTTTACAGATGTGAAAAGCCCGTCGAATTCTGCTCTGGATTAATGCCAGATTCGACTGGAACAGGTAATCAAAAAGGATTACAGGGTACCATCTCGGTACACTAAAAGCGTCATCCTGTCTTGGTTGTAAACTACGTGCTCCATCAAAAATAGCATCTAAGCATGTGCATGCACACTATGCGCTTTAACGAACTTAGTCGTTTTTATAATGCGATCTCTCTCATAGGCCCATATACGCTTATGGCTCTACCCAGGGGGGGGGGGGGTGTTCATGGAACGAATCCAGGGCGGGCGGCGTATACCCAGCTTAGCTGGTATGGCCAGTACCCGACCGGTCGATCCGAACTACAATAGCCATGGCTATGTCATGCATGCTTGATGGGACCGCAGAGGACCCAGCCGCTGGTCGATTCCAACGAGTATTCGAAAATTATCGGAAATATTTCGCTGTTTCTTTATCACTTACCATCGCCATCACCACTATAAGCCCAGTATCTACGACCGAAGCCAATGCTCGTACTCTATCTACTTCGGGACAGATTCTGAAGAATGTTCTGTGACTCTCCGCCTACCACTACTTCGACACCGGTTAGACTGCGAGCGACTACCGCGACTAATTTACAATGACATCAGTTTTTGCGTGTGTCACACCAATTTTGCATGTAACCGTAGACAATTCCACTAGGCCCAGAACAATGTTACCAGTTAACACTGTGATCCAACCTATTGTTTCTACTTCCGCCGTCACCCCCACTGTGACTGCTATTGCTACCACAGCCATCGTAAAGTGGCGGCGGTGTAGCTCCTCTAAAACCTAAGCTTATGAAGCATTCTGCTTCTCTTCTTTTTAGACCACTAGGCCAGCAGTCAGGGCCATGCTTAGGAAACTATTCGATCCTGCTGTTAACACTGGTTCTAGCAACCAAACCCGATAACCACCACATCACAGGAATCTTTTCCAAGTCTGTCACATCCTCATAGCGTTCGGGCTCAGCAGAGGTTCCACTAAACGCTTTCCTCATTTAATTACATGGGCCTGTTCGCGCATCTGAAACTTGGAAGGGCCGGCCTCTGTGCCATGTGAATTTTTTGGTGCTGTTCAAGATGATCTATGCTCTGAGTGGAAGGCTCACCTGACGCAGCGAGTGAAGAGGTTCTCGCACAATCTAACCGATAGCATCCTTTTTTATCCCCTCTAAGATGCTTTAGAATTAAGCACACACAGGACTGCCTCAGGACCCCGCTGAGAACTGAGATCAACTAGGCGGCAACTACTAATCTTCACCCCCTTGCTCCTATCTTTTTCGTGAACACTAAAGCAGGATTCTTTCTCCCGTTCTGTTTCATAAATAATTAATAAGCTAAGCTTAGGAAACATTCTGCTTCTCTTCTTTTTAGTCCACTAGGTCAGTGGTCAGGCCAATGCTTAGAAAATTATTTGATCCTGCGGTTAACACTGCTTCTAGCGACCAAACCCGATAACCGCCGCATCACCAGAATCTTTTCAAAGTCTGTCGCATCCACATAGTGCTCGGGCTTGGCAGAGGTTCCACTTAACGCTTTCGTCTTTTAATTACACGGGCCTGTTCGCGCATCTGAAAATTGGAAGGAACCCCACCCCCACCCCACCCCACCCACCCCCACCCCACCCCCACCTCTGTACCATGTCAATTTCTTTTTGACATTGTTCAAGACGATCTACGCTCTGACTGGAAGGCTCGCCTGACCCTGCGAAGGAAGAGGTTCTCGCACAACCTAACTGATAGCATCCTTTTTGCAGTCAATTGAGGCATAAATCCGTACGAACATCTAGGTAACTAAAAACACTGCGTTGCACGGGATCCCTCTAAGAAGCTTTAGAATTAGGCACACGCAGAAGGCCTGCCTTGGGACACCCGCTGAGAACTTCAGATCAACTAGGCGGCAACTACTAATCTTCAACCCCTTGCTCCTCTCTTTTTCATGAACGCTAAAGCAGGATACTTTCTCCCGTTCTGTTTCATGCAGACTGTTTAGGGAATACATAGTTTCAGCGCCAAAGGACTCCCGCGACTGACTAATCTTAGTTATATTAACCGACTAATTAGCGACTTACCGATAGCTCGGGATAATACAGGAAAAGCCTGCTGTCTTGCCCACCCAGTTAGGACCCCCTGTCTTCCACCCACCACCCACCAGCCACCCACCTCACCAACACACCCATCCCCCACCTCCCACCCCACCCCACCCCACCCACCCCATTCCCACCCCACCCCCTCATTGCCGAACGAGCCATTGCCATCTCCACCACCTCAGAAACTCCCGCCGACAAACCTGCCACCACTTCCACTGCCATTAGAGCTTCCGCCGCAAAAAACACAGCTCCTGGAAACACTCTCGCCACAACTGTGACCTATCGCCAGCACCTCTTCAATCTCTCCCGTCGTTTTGCCCGCTACCGCCGGAACGGACGTCTACATACACGCCCGTCTCCTCTGCTCGGAATAAGAACTGACCAAGACCTAACAAGCGACGATGGTCGTCAAGCGCCCAGCCTCCCCCCTCCACCCCCACCTCCCCCACCCCCACCCCTGCGCGTGAGTGTGTGCGCGCGTGCGTGTGCGTGCGTATGTGCAGGTTTGACACAAAGTAAACATAGCAAACCACTTCCCAATATTTTATAGCTCCATAAATCTGTCACATTATCTTTTACAATGTTTTATTATGATAATAAAACAGCACTCGTCAGCAACAGAAAGCAGTAACATTACACTACAAAAAGCTTAATCGCCATTGCCATATCTACCAATGGTGAGCTATAGGAACTCACGTGGAGGGATCCAATCTGTCACCCAAGCTCAGTCAGATGTAGGCCTTACGACTTGTTTGTCTTTACTATTTAATAAACATTTTTGATGAATAGGGCCTACTTTTAAACTAATTTGACTGGACGCGGTTGCTGCCAGCACCAAGTTGAATAGGTCTCAAAATATTCACCAGTTTACCTGTAGTTACCTTTAAATTGAGATTCTGGAGATTCAGTATTCAGAGTATATAAATTGATTCCAAAAAACTATAAAGTGGGTGGAGTTTAGCCAGAGATGGGCGGGGCATAGCTAGAAATTGCTGCCTCTATCGTCATCTCTATTGACTGTGAGTGAAAGTAACACTTAGATAAGACACCTGGATAACATTTGTGGAAGTTATTTTATGTCCAGACTGTCTGAATCACTGTCGTTGTACGCAATAATAAAACACCATATTTTCATTAATAATCGTGACTGCCAGAATAACAATGACATTTGCATTCACATGTCACGAATGAGTTAAAAGGGAATTTCATGCCTAAAACCATTACATGGCGCAGTCCTTACTTTATATTTAGAAATGGTTAATAGAATTACCAGTACTGTTCCATTAATAATTCCTGCCAACGGTGTTCGTAGCCGGCTATCGAACACACCCGGACGTTGCCATGGCAGTATCGATCCGTTCCGGGTGGGGGCGGGGTGGGGTTGTGGATCAGGAAGCTCGCGTGCCGTTACCGCTCATATGGGACCATAGGGTTTCATTCGCAATGCAGCTTGTCCGCATTTAGACAATCAAATGAAAACGTTCAAATATATCAGCCTGTATGGCTATAAAGGAAATAACTAACAAAAGTCCATGTTCATTATACAAACAATAGCTGATTGGTTACCAAGCTTTTTCCTTGATCTGCACGCATGTCTCGTGAGTAGAGAAGGAAAACAGAACATTTATCATCAAACTTCCCACATGCCCTCGAGCGAGTCTAGATTCCAGTGTTTCGTAGAATACCACCACGGTCTGCTAAAAATGGCATTAGCTGTTTTATCATGGATAATTAGTGCCACACTGTAGATCCAGTTCTAGAATTCTATTTTTGTTTCTTTGATATCGCGAAGGCGGTCATACAAAGCACGCGCGCTCATCTTTTATTTCTAATTTCATGTATTCTTATACTTAAAGCTAATCATTATTGTTATTGACTTTTATGTTCGATAGAAGACGTGTTCTGAATAATTCATGCGCGGCAGTCCCCGGTCGTTTGTCCACGAGGCCTCGTCAATTTCTTGGCAGTGGAAAATATCTGGGAAATATACAACGTGTTTACGTCCTATGTATCTGCCGATTTCTTTAACCCTTTAAACACTAAATTCCCACAATCTAAATTTCAAAATAATTATATGCGTCTACAGGTAACCTTAAGAATATTTTGAAAGAAATTTGACAAGAAAGTGTTGCTGCCATAGGCAGAAGTGTTGCTGTCGTACGCAGCGCTGGGAGATCCCTGTGAAATTAGTTTCAAGAACCTAAATATTCAACCGCATTGTAAATGATTTTACATATTTGGCCTTTCGTGTTCAAAAGGATCAAGAAACTATAATTGATATTCCACCCCACACAATGCCGAAGATGCCAATCAGAAAACCTGGATTCAAATTTTTTCGGCGTGTTGGGGGTGGGTGGGTGGGGAAACACCCGCCGCACACCCACACACCCCACCCCACATCCACACCCCAATTCGGATTGGCTTTGTCCAACCCCATTCCCCACCTCCAATTTTGGACACCTTCCTACGCCTATGATATGAGAGCTGTTTGTTTTGTCAACTGAAACCAAACTCTGAAAAACGTGAATAAAACGCGTTGCGCTAATCACTGATTGATTTTCCAGTTGAATCCAGCGTACTAACTTATAGTGTACCAGCACACTAACTTATGTGTACCAGCTCACTAACTTATCTGTACCAGAACATTAACTTATGTGTACCAGCGCACTAACTCATGTGTACCAGCACACTAATTTATGAATACCAGCACACAAACCTATGTGTACAAGCACACTAACGTATAGTGTACCAGCACACTAAATTATAGTGTACCAGCACACTGACTTATAGTGTACCAGCACACTAACTTATGTGTACCAGCACACTAACTTACAGTGTACCAGCACACTAACTTATAGTGTACCAACACACTAGCCTATAGTGTAACAAGCACACTGACTTATAGTGTGCCAGCACACTAACTTATGTGGACCAGCACATTAACTTATAGTGTACCAGCACACTAACATATGTGTACCAGCACACTAACTTATAGTGTACCAGCACATTAACTTATAGTGTACCAGCACACTAACTTATGTGTACCAGCACACTAACTTATGTGTACCAGCACACTAGCTTATAGTGTACCAGCACACTAACTTATGTGGACCAGCACATTAACGTATAGTGTACCAGCACACTAACTTATAGTGTATCAGCACACTAACTTATAGTTTACCAGCACACTAACTTATGTGTACCAGCACACTAGCTTACAGTGTCCCAGCACACTAACTTACAGTGTACCAGCACACTAACTTATAGTGTACCAACACACTACCCTATAGTGTAACAGCACACTGACTTATAGTGTACCAGCACACTGACTTATGTGGGCCAGCACATTAACTTATAGTGTACCAGCACACTAACATATGTGTACCAGCACACTAACTTATAGTGTACCAGCACATTAAGTTATAGTGTACCAGCACACTAACTTATGTGTACCAGCACACTAACTTATGTGTACCAGCACACTAGCTTATAGTGTACCAGCACACCAATTTATGTGTACCAGCACACTAACTTATAGTGTAACAGCACACTGACTTATGTAGACCAGCACATTAACTTATAGTGTACCAGCACACTAACTTATAGTGTATCAGCACACTAACTTATAGTGTACCAGCACATTGACGTATAGTGTACCATCACACTAACTTATAGTGTACCAGCACACTAACGTATGTGTACAAGCACATTAACTTATAGTGTACCAGCACATTAACTTATAGTGTACCAGCACACTAAGTTATGTGTACCAGCACACTAACTTATAGTGTCCCAGCACACTAACTTATGTGTATCAGCACACTAACCTACAGTGTACCAGCACACTAACTTATAGTGCACCAGCACACTAACTTATAGTGTACCAGCACACTAACTTATGTGTACCAGCACACTAAGTTATAGTGTACCAGCACACTAATTTATGTGTACCAGCACACTAACTTATGTGTACCAGCACACTAACTTATAGTGTAACAGCACACTGACTTATAGTGTACCAGTACACTAACTTATGTGTACCAGCATACTAACTTATAGTGTACCAGCACACTAACTTATGTGTACCAGCACACTAACTTACACTGTAACAGCACACTGACGTATAGTGTACCCTCACACTAACTTATGTATACCAGCACACTAACTTATAGTGTACCAGCACACTAACGTATGTGTACCAGCACACTAATTTATAGTGTACCAGCACACTGACTTATAGTGTACCAGCATACCAACTTATAGTGTACCAGCACACTAATTTATAGTGTACCAGCACACTGACTTATAGTGTACCAGCACACTAACTTATATTGTACCAGCACACTAACTTATGTGTACCAGCACACTAACTTATGTGTATCAGCACACTAACTTATGTGTACCAGCAGACTAACTTATGTGTACCAGCACACTAACTTATAGTGTAACAGCACACTGACTTATAGTGTAACAGCACACTAACTTATAGTGTACCCGCACACTACATTATGTGTACCAGCACACTAACTTATGTGTATCAGCACACTAACTTATAGTGTACCAGCAGACTAACTTACAGTGTACCAGCAGACTAACTTATGTGTACCAGCACACTAACTTATAGTGTAACAGCACCCTAACTTATAGTATACCAGCACATTAACTTGTGTACCAGCACACTAACTTATAGTGTAACAGCACCCTAACTTATAGTATACCAGCACATTAACTTGTGTACCAGCCCACTAACTTATGTGTACCAGTACACTAACTTATAGTGTACCAGCCCACTAACTTATAGTGTACCAGCACACTAACTTATGTGTACCAGCACACTAACTTATAGTGTACCAGCACACTAACTTATATGTACCAGCACACTAATTCATGTGTACCAGCACACTAACGTATGTGTACCAGCACACTAACTTTCAGTGTACCAGCACACTAACTTATGTGTACCAGGACCCTAACTTATAGTGTAACAGCACACCGACTTATAGTGTACCAGCACACTAACTTATGTGTACCAGCACACTAACTTATAGTGTACCAGCACACTAACTTATGTGTACCAGCACACTAACTTATAATGTACCAGCACACTGACTTATGGTGTACCAGCACACTAACTTATAGTGTAACAGCACATTGACTTATAGTGTACCAGCACACTAACTTGTGTACCAGCACACTAACTTATTCGTGTACCAGCACACTAACTTATGTGCACCAGCACACTAACTTATAGTGTACCAGCACACTAACTTATAGTGTACCAGCACACTAACTTATGTGTACCAGCACACCAACTTATGTGTACCAGCACACTAACTTATAGTGTACCAGCACACTAACTTATAGTGTACCAGCACACTAACTTATGTGTACCAGCACACCAACTTATGTGTACCAGCACACTAACTTATAGTGTACCAGCACACTAACTTATAGTGTATCAGCACACTAACTTATGTGTACCAGCACACTAACTTATAGTGTACCAGCACACTAACCTATAGTTTACTAGCACACTAACTTATGTGTACCAGCACACTAACATATGTGTACCAGCACACTAATACCTAGAAATGGTTCTCTGGCGGATATTTGCTGTACGTACACGGTAATGATGTCCTGACTTTATTAATAACCTTCTTCTGCCCGTGGGAATAACGTCACCTTTAATAGCCTTCTTCTCTCCGTGGGAATAAAGTCACCTTTAATAGCCTTCTTCTGTCCATGGGAATAAAGTCACCTTTAATAGCCTTCTCCTCTCCGTGGGAATAAAGTCAGCTTTAATAGCCTTCTGCCGTCCATGGGAATAAAGTCACCTTTAATAGCTTTCTCCTCTCCGTGGGAATAAAGTCAGCTTTAATAGCCTTCTGCCGTCCATGGGAATAAAGTCACCTTTAATAGGCTTCTTCTCTCCATGAGAATAAGGTCACTTTTAATAGCCTTCTGCCTGTGGGAATAAAGTCACATTTAATAGCCTTCTTCTCTCCGTGGGAATAAAGTCACTTTTAATAGCCTTCTGCCTGTGGGAAGAAAGTCACCTTTAATAGCCTTCTTCTCTCCGTGAGAATAAAGTCACTTTTAATAGCCTTCTGCATGTGGGAATAAAGTTACCTTTAATAGCCTTCTGACGTCCATGGGAATAAAGTCACCTTTAATAGCCTTCTTCTGCATGTGGGAATAAAGTCCCTTTTAATAGCCTTCTTATGTCCATGGGAATAAAGCCACCTTTAATAGCCTTCTCTCCATGGGAATAAAGTCACCCTTAATAGCCTTCTGCCTGTGGGAATAAAGTCACCTTTAATAGCCTTCTTCTCTCCATGGGAATAAAGTCACCTTTAATAGCCTTCTTCTGCCCGTGGGAATAAAGTCACCTTTAATAGCCTTCTTCTGCATGTGGGAATAAAGTCCCTTTTAATAGCCTTCTTATGTCCATGGGAATAAAGTCACCTTTAATAGCCTTTTCTCCATGGGAATAAAGTCACCTATAATCGCCTTCTTCTATCCGTGGGAATAAAGTCACCTTTAATCGCCTTCTTCTATCCGTGGGAATAAAGTCACCTTTAATAGCCTTCTGTCCATGGGAATAAAGTCACCTTTAATAGCCGTCTCCTCTCCGTGGGAATAAAGTCACCTTTAATCGCCTTCTTCTATCCGTGGGAATAAAGTCACCTTTAATAGCCTTCTGTCCATGGGAATAAAGTCACCTTTAACAGCCTTCTTATGTCCGTGGGAATAAAGTCACCTTTAATAGCCTTCTTCTGCCCATGGGAATAGTCACCTTTAATAGCCTTCTTATGTCCGTGGGAATAAGGTCACCTTTAATAGCCTTCTTATGTCCGTGGGAATAAAGTCAGCTTTAATAGTCTTCTCTCCATGAAAATAAAGCCACCTTTATTAGCCTTCTGTCCATGGGAATAAAGTCACCTTTAATAGCCTTCTTCTCTCCGTGGGAATAAAGTCACCTTTAATAGCCTTCTGCCTGTGGGAATAAAGTCGCCTTTAATAGCCTTCTGCCGTCCATGGAAATAAAGACACCTTTAATAGCCTTCTTCTGCCCGTGGGAATAAAGTCACCTTTAATAGCCTTCTGCCTGTGGGAATAAAGTCACCTTTAATAGCCTTCTCTCCGTGGGAATAAAGTCACCTTTAATAGCCTTCTCCTCTCCGTGGGAATAAAGTCACCTTTAATAGCCTTCTTCTCTCCATGGGAATAAAGTCACCCTTAATAGCCTTCTGCCTGTGGGAATAAAGTCACCTTTAATAGCCTTCTTCTCTCCATGGGAATAAAGTCACCTTTAATAGCCTTCTTCTGCCCGTGGGAATAAAATCACCTTTAATAGCCTTCTTCTCTCTGTGGGCATAAAGTCACCTTTAATAGCCTTCTGCCTGTGGGAATAAAGTCACCTTTAACAGCCTTCTTCTCTCCGTGGGAATAAAGTCACCTTTAATAGCCTTCTGTCCATGGGAATAAAGTCACCTTTAATAGCCGTCTCCTCTCCGTGGGAATAAAGTCACCTTTAATAGTCTTCTTCTGTCTGTGGGAATAAAGTCACCTTTAATAGCCTTCTGCCTGTGGGAATAAAGTCACCTTTAACAGCCGTCTCCTCTCCGTGGGAATAAAGTCACCTTTAATAGCCTTCTTCTGTCTGTGGGAATAAAGTCACCTTTAATAGCCTTCTGCCTGTGGGAATAAAGTCACCTTTAACAGCCTTCTTCTCTCCGTGGGAATAAAGTCACCTTTATTAGCCTTCTTCTCTCTGTGGGAATAAAGTCACCTTTAACAGTCTTCTTCTGCCTCTAGGAATAAAGTCACCTTTAATAGCCTTCTTCTCTCCATGGAAATAAAGTCACCTTTAATAGCCTTCTGCCTGGGGGAATAAAGTCACCTTTAATAGCCTTCTTCTGCCCGTGAGAATAAAGTCACGGTTAATAGCCTTCTGACAATGGGAATAAAGTCGCCTTTAATAGCCTTCTTCTGCCCGTTGGAATAAAGCCGCCTTTAATAGCCTTCTTCTGCCTGTTGGAATAAAGTCGCCTTTAATAGCCTTCTTCTGCCTGTTGGAATAAAGCCGCCTTTAATAGCCTTCTTCTGCCTGTTGGAATAAAGCCGCCTTTAATAGCCTTCTTCTGCCCGTGAGAATAAAGTCACCGTTAATAGCCTTCTGACAATGGGAATAAAGTCGCCTTTAATAGCCTTCTGCCCGTTGGAATAAAGCCGCCTTTAATAGCCTTCTTCTGCCCGTTGGAATAAAGTCACCTTAGAGTGGGGCACAGTAGATCACTTGCTATATTTAGGTATTTGCAAAGGGTAATTCCTGGCTGCAGTAGCACAAGCACCAACAACAGTAGTAGTAGTAGTAGTAGTAGTAGTAGTAGTAGTAGTAGTAGTAGTAGTAGTAGTAGTAGTAGTAGTAGTAGTAGTAGTAGTAGTAGTAGTAGTAGTTCAGTCTTTAGATAAGGTCTCTTATGATATAGGCTAATTTTAATCAAGTAATATATTTTTTCTTTAAGGCATTCTCTTTATTTGTTGAAGATGGTTCGGCACAGAGAAAAAAAAGGAACGTGAAAGAGGAAAGACAATTGCTGTCGACATGAAGACAGCTGTAGAAATGGTGACTGGTATGGGACAAAAAATACGGAGTGTCGCTAAAGCATGTAAAATAAACCATTCTACACCGCACCGTTATGTCCAAAAAGTTCAATCCGTAGGAGTTGAGAGAGGCAGTGTGTGCTATGAACCAAATTACGGTGTTCGCAAGGAGGAGGAAGTAATGCTACATGACTATTTTGTTAAAGCATCAAAAATCAGTTGCTATTTCCAGTGGATCTGTCATCATATGCAGAAGTTATGCGTTAGGTCTTGACTGGAAGAATATGGCAATTCTACTGACCGGTTGAGTGAAATGTAACACAACACAGCTGTTGACTATAGAATGATAGTAAACAATTTTGAATTAGACTTTAATCCATCAGTGTTCACTCTCCTTTCATAATCATCAGCTGTGATGACTTTCTACCTTTCTAGTTTTCTATGAGTACTTATGTTTTAAATCAGAAACAATTATATTGTATGTCAATCATAAAGGCTGAAGTCTACACTTATTTCCACACGAAGTGGAAAAGTAAATCAAATTCGATATAGTTTGAACTTTGAAGAGGAGCTCTTATATACTCAAACAGTAAGTACATCGCACATAAGGGAACGCATGAAAACCTCGCAGCCTAGTCTTATAACAGCTACCATTGACAGTGGTCATCAAGAAGGATTTTGTTACTCAACCTGCTAATCAGTTCACACATTCGCCAGGTATAATTAAATTGGAACACATTGAAAATGAGAGGGAAAAAACTGTCCGATCCAAAATAAGAAAATTAAATCTACCAAAACAAAAAGCAACTAAGAACTGCACAGTGGCAACAAGAAACATGTTAGTGGAACTGGAGCCCGCGTAGATAATGCATGAATCCAGTTCCTCACTCAATCATATGACGTCATAATCAACTACGCGACGTGTATGCTGACGTCATAATCATGACGTCATGACTGATTGGATTACGCTCGTGTTCTGCTCTTTTAAATAGCCCGAGACGTTGTACGAATTGTGTGTTTTTGCTATTTAAGAAACATGCCGTTCAATATTTTGAAACTAATTTGACTGGCCGCTGTTGCTACCATGGGCAGCAACAGCGTTCAGTCATATTAGTTTCAAAATATTCAACAGATTACATGTATAGTTTTCTGGAAATTGATAGTCAGGCAGTTAAGAGATCGATCGATCCAAACACGGACGTGGTGTGGGTGGTGCTTAGCTAGTGATGGGCGGGGAATAGCTAAAACTGGAGAGGCCCATAGAGTATATATGATTACAAGATGCTACAGGTCTTGTCAAAGGAGCTGTATGAGGCTCTGACCCTTACTCTACAATTCCAGTCACTGTTCTTGACTTAACAAATATATGCTAGAATATCTAATCCAACTAATTCCAAAGATTTACATAGAGACAAATTGTGTTAGACGGTGTGTCGCGAGGCATGCTCTGATCTGTGATACCTACTGGCCAATAGTCAGCGAATATGGAATTAGTAATCCAATAACAATGTTTATAAAGTATTTGAAACTGTTGGTATGATATAAACTTTATTCAGAAAAAATGTAGCATTGTAGTTACGACATCATAACTAACTGTCGAGATGTCTGTCACCATGTGAAAGGAAAGTTAAGATTTATTTGAAATTTGTTATGCTCACTTCCTATATGACCCGTATGAATTAGTGTCATATTTGTCCATCATTGCATAAATTGCATAAAAAGGGAACGTCAGGAGACCGCACACTCAAACGGGAAAACATTGTCAATTTTGGTGTTTATCTATGACTCATGAATAAGCAAGAACCACATTACACAACGACGTACAAACGAGTGTGCAAATATTATAGTCAAAGTAATTATTGTTGCAATGCCAACATGAATTGTCCAATTGCACAACACCGAGTTGTGGACTATCACACCATACAATGGCAATCTGCTACAATAAAAAAGCAAGCACCACACCTCATCTTCGGGGGAAATGTCATCCCCAACATTAGGGCGGTTTTAAAACAATTTCTCGTCTAGAACCATGACCGACACATCAGGATTTGATATCGAGAAACGGTTAATAGAATTACCCAGGCTACATTAATTAGTGCCAAACGTGTTTATAGCGGGTTAAACCGCCCACCAGTCTCGTACTCCCATAGTAGTATCAATCGCGTCTCTGGGTGCGGGTGCGGGTGGGGTGAGTGGAGCTTCTAAGATATTGCGAGCCCTTATTCCTGATAGAATACCATACCAGAAAGTCCCAGACCGTTTCATTCCAAACGTCACTTGTATGTCAACATAGACGGCGATAAAGGAAATGCCGAATAAAAACTGTCTTACATTTGGTAGTTCCAAGTATATAGTTAAATGGAAACTAAAACTGGGATGGGTGTGGTGACGTCATCCTCTTGATTTCAAGTTCACTATTTATACAGTGTTGCGTTTTAATATCTGCTTCAAGAACACATATCCGGTGATTAAAAACATATGCACATAGGAGCTTGTAGGTAGTGTACTACAGCCGCTTCAGAGAAGGCATTGGCATCAGCTCAAGCGTGGCTGCTGTAGCAGCAGTCTGAAAATGTTGGGCGTCGAGGGCACCAGATTGGAACATTAGCCATTTCTAAGCCCCGTCCACGTTTTGCGCGTGTTGGGATCAATGTTTATACTTTGAAACCCGAGTTCTCTCATTTTCAAGGTAACTATAGAGTGACAATATATTGAATATTTTGAAACTAATTTTACTGCGTGCTGTTGATGTTTATAGCAGCGACAGCGCCCAGTCAAATTAGTTTCAAAATATCCCACGGAATGTTTATTAAATAGTAAATCCATGAAAGAAATACCATTCGTACGCCTGACGGACTTTTAAATCTTCATGACGGAGCTACTTACGTCATTCATTATACATTTTGATTGAGACGTCAGCCAACATGTGAAGCAATTGATTATGACGTTATATAATTGAGTGACAGATCTGATCCATCCATTCTTATTCAAATGACAATGAAATCAGCGATGATAAATGTGACAGGCAATATGGCATATGGTAGATCATTCACCTGGAAATCTGCGTGAATAGTTCATTGAGGGAATTATAGACACAACTTCTACGATAGAGGTCAGCTTTAATATTCTCCCCAGGAGCACAGAACACCCATTCTAACGGCACTACGTGAGATTGAGTGGGTACGCTACTGCAAACAACCTACAATGGACCTTTCCAGGTTATCAATCCATCATATGACGTCATAATTAACTACGTGACGTGTAGAATGACGTCATAATCAGACGTCTTGAATGACATAGATAAGGACGTCACGAACGCATAATTGGTGATGGAGTATGCGTTGTTGCACGAATTGTGTGCCTTTACTATTTAATAAAGATGCTGTTGAATATTTTGAAACTAATTTGACTGGGTGCTGTTGCTGCGATAGGCAGCAACAGCACGCATCAAATTACTTTCAAAATATTCAACAGCTTACTTGTAGTTTTCTGGAAATTGATAGTCAGGCAGTTGAGGGATCAATCGATCTCCAAACAAGCCGTGTGGGTGGAGCTTAACTAGAGATGGGCGGGGCATAGCTAAAACTGGGAGGGTCCATTACAAGACAGTGGAAGGACTCCAAATATTAATTTTGAAAACAGTACTGCTGAAACCAGGTTGTATTAGAAACAGATTCCGTTTGGAAAACCAACAGCCGTTACTTAACACACAAGGTAATAATAAATAATCCTAGTCGAAAACTCAACAGCAATATCCTTTTAAAAAGCTGTGTATCAAACATCATGGGCTGTAATTGACTTTCACTGTAATCGAGAAAATCGATTAGAAATCCCAAAGGAAACGGTAAAGTGCATGAAAAAAATAAAAAATAAAATGCACCATGGCAAATAAATAAGCCTACAGAGTGAAACTGGTATAAGAAGACGTAGCGTTGCTGTGATAAACGAGCCACGTGCGCTGCAATGGTGACTTTTTCTACAGGGACTGTCTGGTGTAGTTATTTGGGTTGAATGGCATCTATCGGGTGCGTATTTCCTGTCCCATTTGCGCCATATGAATTTGACATTCATATGGTGCAAATGGGACAGAGGAAATATGCACCCGATAGATGCCATTCAACCAAAGTAACTACGCATATTCACTGCTGGCGCCCGGAGATTCACACCATATGAAGGTCATTACCAGTGTATTCGCTGATGGCGTCTCATTCACATCATATGAAGGTCATTACCACAGCGTACTCACTGATGGTGTCTCATTCACACCATATAAAGGTCATTATCAGAGCGTATTCGCCGATGGCGTCTCATTCACACCCTATGATCGTCATTATCAAAGCGTAGTCGCTGATGGCATCTCATTCACACCATATGATGGTCATTATCAAAGCGTATTCGCTGATGGCATCTCATTCATATCCTATGGTCATTATCAGAGCGTATTCACTTATGGCGTCTTATTCACACCCTGTGATGGTCATTATCAGAGCGTATTTACTGATGGCGTCTCATTTCCACTCTGTGATAGTCATTATCAGAGTGTATTCACTGATGGTGTCTCATTCACACCATATCATGGTTATTATCAGAGTGTATTCGCTGATGGCGTCTCATTCACACCCTATGATGGTCATTATCAGAGCGTATTCACTGCTATGTCTCATTCCCACCATATGGTCATTAACAGAGCGTATTCACTGATGTCGTCTCATTCACACCCTGTGATGGTCATTATCAGAGCGCATTCAGTGATGGCGTCTCATTCACACCCTGTGATGGTCATTATCAGAGCGTATTCACTGATGGCATCTCATTCACACCATATCGTGGTCATTATCAGTGTATTCGTTGATGGCGTCTCATTCACACCCTATGATGGTCATTATCAGAGCGTATTCACTGCCATGTCCCATACACACCATATGGAGGTCATTATCAGAGGGTATTCAATGATGGTGTCCCATTCACACCCTGTGATGGCCATTATCCGAACGTAATCACTGCTGATGTCCCATTCAAACCACATGGTCCTTATCACAGTGTATTCACTGCTGGTGTCATAGGTGCCTTGCTTGACAAATAAATTAGCTATACCAGAACTGCAATGGAAGTCTGCAACAACAAAATCGGGCCCCATGTGGTCTTGAGCAAGGTCCATTTGCAAGACAAGATTATTTTTTTCATCTTGGCATGCAAATAGACATTGGCTTATCAAACAATTTAATTTGTTTTTATCTAATCTGACAAATGATGAATCCGATCTGTTGATCAAATATATGATGTCATAATCAATTACGTCGCATGTAGGTTGATGTCCCAATCAATATAGACAGAGAATACTGCGTCATGAAGCTGGAATAGTCTATCAGGTGTACGAACTGTGTCTTTGATGGATCTACTAGTTAATAAACAGTGTTAAACAATTTTGAAACTGGTTTGACTGGGCGCTGTTGGTGCCATAGGCTGCAACAGCGCCGAGTCAAATTAGTTTCAAAATATTCAACAGCTTACTTATATAGTTCATATTAGGATTCTGGGAATTCAGGGTTTGATCGATCCCAAAACGGGGAAAATGTGGGCGGAGCTTAGCGAAAAATGAGCGCAGAATAGCAAAGTGGATTCATCCATTGATGATGATGGATGACGATGATGATACTTATGAAGTCCAAATATTGCCAAATCTATGTTGTGCTACCATTACAAAGTGGAACCACTTTGCAGAGTTTATAGAGCCAAGATTGAAATGAGGCTGTGCCGCAAGCGGTGGTTCATGATGGCTTGCACGTGCTGGTCATGACAAGCATCACGTTTGTTCAAGTGGGCCTTTGGAGCTGTTCATCTATCACAGTTGCATATCATTATTGAGGTGTCGCATTAAATAGGCGCATCTTGCTTTTCAAGGGATTTTTAGAATTGCGAATCTCGAGGTTCCTGGAGCGATAAGGAATATTTTCCTGTTAAAGATTTTCAATATCAGTTGAACTGCAGATGAGTGAGCCAAAGAGATATGCTTTTCCTCTGCTTCTCCACGCCCCGAAACACAGTCCCTTCAGCTTTTGTATCCTTTGTGTAGAATACGTATGCATGTATTAACTTTATTTTGGCTTAATTCACGAAGTGTCTTTGAACGGGTTTGCAGCTATTGGAAGCAGGACCTTTTTTCATCTGTACTAGACAGCGTCCCGAATGTCGAGCCTTTTCGTGGTTTCTGTACAGTACACAATATGCTGCAGTTGTGCGATATTTAGATCGCTACAGAATTATATCGCATACATCATGGGGGCTGCGTAGCTCAGAGGTAGAGCTTTCACCTCTGCCACGAGACTCAAATCCAAATGTTACAGGTTCGATCACGCACACAGGCATGTGAATAGGTATAAAAACCTTCACTGTTCCGTCATTCGGAGGGGACGTAAAGCCGTCGGTCCCATCTCGTGCGGTGTCTGCCATGGGGGAAATCACTCAGGTCAAGCCCTGTATCGGGAGCTCAGTTGTGAATACGCTCTGATACGAGTCAGTTGTCAGACATGTAGGCTCAGGTCTAAAGCATGCAGATGATGGATACCACCGGATGGCGGCATGGCTGGCGGCGTGGACTCATAATACGTTGAAGTTGCCATCTCTGATCTTAGTGATGTCCTGATGTGGTAAATGGTGATGGTAGGTGATGGTAAACAAGAAGTCCAATGGGCCTGTATCGCTCACCTGGAACATTGGCATTTCAACTAATCTTACTTAAGTTTTACATCCATCGGTGTCACTTCCAATGACTTTCAGTCAAATGGTTTAGTTTTCGAGATACTGACAACAATCTCTGGACTGTTTTTTTGCATTAGTTCTTTTGAACAATGTTTAAGCGAAAATAGATGATATCAGTGCTAACTACACCTGGTTTCTTAAGTCTCACTGCTGCAAGCCAGTGCAGCCAATAATTTCAATTTTCAAAAGCTCTCGACTTGTTGAATATTTTGGAAACAATTCGACTGAAAGTTGTTGGTGGCTTAGCCACCAACAACTTTCAGTCCAATTGTTTTCAAAATATGTATCAGGTTCAGAGATATAACCTTTGGAATATGTCGTCTGCAAAAACTCAGCAATCAGACAGTTACTAGCAGTTTAAACACAATTGAAGAAAATGGTCTCTAAAGGCAGGTAGGTGGTCTTTATAGCAGGTTATTCCCAACCACCACACAATCCATTTAACAAATGCACATCTGGCTGAATCACCAAGTTAGCAGCAGGGGTAGGGTGAGCTGGAGTTGGTTTAGAAAATAATTTGACTGAAAGTCATTGCTGCCTTAGGCAGGAACAACTTTCATTGCTGCCTAAGGGAACAACAACTTTCAATTAAATACATTTCAAAATATTTTTAAGAGCATAGATGTCAGAGCACATAATACATATCTTAAATATTTCGGCAGTATTGGAAAGGTTAATCTGTTAATTGGAGTTTAATATCTACTTTGGCAATAAAATCTGACATGGTGATAAATCTATGGACGGTGGGAACAAACCTGTATTTGCCCTATGAAAGCGAGACTGCAAATATTTAAGGGGTGATAACTCTGGCATTTGACGTCCTATCAGTTTCATTTTCACAACACAGATATTAGATGCCGACATTCACACTGTGACCAAGCTTGGTGTCAATCCGTCAAGAAATAACAAAATAGGCCGCCATTGTTGGTGATGAACAGACAGATGGATGGATGGACATACAAGACACATGGGGTCATCGCTTTAGGACAGCTGACTGACAAGTAAGCCGAGTTAAGCAAACCAATTTCGGCTTCAAAATCCATCAAATAAAAAAATTGAATATGGAGCCAAACACGCTAAAATTTGATTGGTCCACGGCAGCCATGTTTTTTACCTATCAACTTCCCATGAACAAACTTTAATGGCCCCTAGTCCATAATCATATCCCCAAAATTTCAGCCCGATCCGTTCAGCGGTTCTGAAAAGGCAATTTTCACGAAAACTAGGTCATCCAAGATGGCCGCCGAACCATTTGGGCAATCAAGTTCCTTCGAACAAACTTGGTTCAGCTCTTGTCCTATATGATATTTCTTGAGTTTTGAATCGATCCACCAAGCGGTTTCGGAGATTTTTAGACATTTCTTAAAAATGGCCAAAATCCAAGATAGCCGCTTAATCACAGGCTGGTCGGCTTTGTTTGAGCAAACTTGGATCCCTATGCCCCAAGGATACTTCCTGCCAAATATAATTGAAATCAGCCCAGCGGTTCTTGAGAAGTCACTTAAAGAAAAAAGTTGACAGACGGACGCTGGACAGACGGATGGTCGCCATGGCATAAGCTCACTTGGCCATTCTACCTAGGTGAGCTAATAATAAATAAATAAATAAATAAAATAGTACCGGGCACATCGCTGAGAGTTAGTGAGATGACAGCCTAGATGGTTCTCCTATATAGGAGGTTAAGATAAGTTACAAGTCACATGGTATTGTGCCATTACGTTGTATCGGCCCAGAGAAGGACAGACAAAGACAACTTGCAGAGGGTGTGTGATGGATGCTCTATGAACGCTATACGTATTGTGCAAAATCACATTGAATAAGTTTTAGGGGACAACAAAACACAAGCAACAAGTTGGTACATTGCCAGTTGCCACACCAGTTGCAGGAAACTTTGGACGAAGAAGTTAGTCATGAGAGTTGGTTGAAAATGTCCTATTTTTAGCCCCCTTTTTGTTGGAAACAACTTGTTGGTTGGGGTGACACAGTTGCTGCTTACAATTTATTGTTCAGATGCCCCTAGTGTCAGGAACCATATGGATGGTCAAACTGGTAGACCTGATTCATGGTATTTGATAAGGAAATAACAAATATTGCAATCTTTGTTGACGGCTTTGAGGTTAGCAGAAAGAACATTTAAATTTAATTATAGCTTGGAATAAATATTCTGCTATATTTTCATATCTGATGAAATGTCTAATACCCATTATCATGGTTTTTTAAGTAAGTTCTTCCTTGAACATGATTTCATTTGAACCATTATCTAAAACATTTCTATGATCAGGCATAATTGTTCAAATGCATATATGTCCAGTGGAGTATCCAAATGCATCTGAATGCATATCATATCTGAACGTTAGTGTCTCACTCCTCATCCAACAATGATTCTGGCAAAGTTGCTTGAAAAATATAATTACCTATTTTTATGGATACACTACATAGTATATGGAAAACCCACCTGACAAGAGGGCCATGGAAGTGCACAGCTAAAAGTAATGTTAACAGAATATGGTCCATGCAACTAAATCAACACATACAACTATACTCGTCACTGTAGTTTCTCCACACTTAGCGAGCTAGCTGCCTTATACCACATCCAGCAGTTGCTACATTAACCACATGCTGGCGTGATATCTGTACTCTCGATCCGGGTACGAATCCTAACCGGCTGTTACACCCTGCAATCAAACAGGGCAAAGTTCAATAAGCACGAGGTTGATCCTACCTGTCTTCTATGCCACATGGGACCATAAAACAGCTCACACTTCCTAACTGCTTGCCATGCTCTAAAGGACGTCCGGAGGAAATACATGCCGTTAATCCGTTCATGTCTCTGTGACATGTGTAGCATAAATTCCATCCACGTCTGGTCCCACAGTGAAACTCTAACCACATTCCTCGTGAACCCATCTACATACCTGAGGAAGGAGCCTTGCCTCTGCATGGCCAGATTAGAAGCCCTGATCAGACAATACTACCATGTCCTGAACCACACAAGAATAGATAAACTGAGATTGACCTGATTCGTGTACGTGCTGGCTCATATATTACTCCTGACGGTGCTCCTATACAAAGGAGGGATCTACATAACTGAACTGAACTATGGTAAAATATAAATACAGCGAACTTATTAAATGGTTTATTAATTAAGTGTTAGTCAATTAAGTTTGAATTTTCTCATAGAACATGTCCATTTACAGACGAAATGAAAACTAGTTTTTGAACATTTACCACTACAATGCCCGTCTGTTATCCGAGCCAATAATTCCCAAATGTAAATTTTCACCTAGAGTCCTGGGTCAGTGCCATCGATGCATTTTGAAACCTATACAATTCTACCTAATATTCGCACACCATTTGGATGAGTCGAGTCGCCCTCCACTCCGGGTGGTGCTCAACAGTCTTCTCTTGAACTGCAAATGGATATAGTTTAAGTTTTGGACTAGTTTGGCCATCACATGATTAAACAAGAGGCCACGTGTCTGTGTTGTCCACCTAGACCAAATAGGTATTATGGGAATAAAGACTGGATTCTTAACTAGAGGTCTTGGCCTGAATGTCGAACCTTCGGGACATTCCGGAAACTTTTTAAAAACTTAATTCTACTAATGGATGAATCCATTCTGTCATTAACCCTTTCGTGACGAAACCGGCCTCTGTAGTAGTTTTGAGCAATGTCCATTTGCAGGCCAAGAGAAGACTATTTTTGAGATTTTACCACTGAAATGACTGGCTCGATAACTGAGCCAGTCATGAGTGGTAGATTTTCAAAAATAGTCTTCTCTTGGCCTGCAAATGGACATTCAATAAGCAAATATTTAAATTTTTCGAAGAAATTTAGTTATTAAAGGGTTAAAGTGTGACCTCATAATGAATTACATCGCATGTAGGCCAAAATTACAATCTGTCTTGACACTCGTCAAGTGTACACAAACTGTTTTTAATGAATCAATTAAAAACATTCTGTTCAATATTTTGAAACTAACTTGAATGGGAGCTGTTACTGCAATAGGCAACAAATTCCAGTCAAATTAGTTTCAAAATATTCAACAGCTTGCCTGTAACGGTTACCTTATAATTGGGATTCTTGGAATTGAGGGTTCAAAGTATATAAATCTAAATCCAAACATGCGCAAAGAAATGCGTGGACCTTAGCCGATCTGACACTGTACATTGGACGCCATTTGGCTCGTCATGTCTCTCCTATTGTTCGCTTCGCAGTCTTACAACTTAATAGAAAGTTGGGAAAATCACAGATGATAGATTTCATTATACAGTCGGAAGACTATAACATTTAGAGTCCATCCAACAGTTTGTTTTGAATCAGTCCAGGGTTTAAGCAGCATTAGCAGATGTATCTTGAATCTACGGTCAAAATTCATCAGGTCTCTATTGTACTGAACTGCTAAAATCGGTCCAAGGGAGAGTCAACTAGCCTAATTCAATCACTCAGAGACAATAAGACAGACAGACAGCATAATAAACTTCTTTGTTAAACTCGTTCACCCATTCATCTATCCACATACACAGAAACGAAGTGTCATGAAACTTTTTTGTTAAACTCGTTCACCCATTCATCTATCCACAGAGGTGACGCTCTTTCACCAAAGCAAAATCTAATTTTCTAAAGCACTACGAAAAACCTCAATACCAGGCAATGGTGGTGAAGCCCTATTCAGGAGAACTTGAGTTTGAAGTGACAGAGTTCTAGGTTAAAGAGTATACCAAAAACCATGGAAGTCCAAGCACAATGACATTAACAACTTTAACTCTTGAGATTTCAGTTTAGATTGAAAAGCAATCTTTGATTTAAATCGAGCAAAGAATAATTGTCTGTTTGATTTGTGGTTATTTCTGGGACGACTGAGATCATCCATAGGCCCGGGCTCATAGACAGTGGTGCCAAGGATAATGAGTAGTAAGTAGTCTTTTACGAATGTCAGACAGACAACTATTGGTTGCCATGGGATAAACTCACTTGGGCCAGCTGAGCTAAGCCATGAAGTTCAAGGTAATGATGTGATTATCTAGGCCATGGAGTTAGTATATTGTGGTCGTCTTATGATAATGGAGGGGTCGCATCTGTCACTCAACCAGATAACATCATAATCAAATACGTCAAATGTAGGCTGACATCACAATTATTATAACTGTCACGAAGCTGTAATTCTGTCAAGTGTACGACTTGTATGTCTAAATTAATTAATGAAATTAATGCCATAAGTCAGCAACAGCACAATTAAATTCATTTCAAAATATTCAACAGCTTACCTGTATAGTTACTTTGAAATTGGGATTCTGGGAATTCAGGGTTCAAAGTATATGAATCGATCGCACCACACCCAAAACATGGGCGTGGCCAAGCTAGAAATGGATCTCTACTGACCTACATTAATATGCTAATGCTCAAATGTTATTTTTTGGTTAGTGAATATTACGCTTTATTTACCATTTAGTGGTCAATGACCTCAGCGTGCAGTGATGCAGCGAAATGACCATTTGCAGGTCGACTTAAATATTTTACTACTGGAATGTATCACAATGTCTTGATAGCGGTCAGTTCAGTAGTAACGTTTCAAGAATATTGTTTTGGCCTGCAAATGATTCCACGGACATGCTCCCTACAAGAATGGCCATTTTTGGCCAAGACAATATTATTTGAAAGTTCACCACATGGAAAGACCACCCATTAATCTTGACAGATATATCAATTGTAAAATTTCGAAAATTCGGTATTCTCCTGGCTTACAGATGGACATTCACTGTGGAGCAATTTAGATTTTCTTGACCAGTCTTGGCTGCTTATGGTTAATATACTTCAGGTCAGTTAAAGAACATACACATCAGCGAATGGAAGGTACAGTACAACTCAGAAAAAAATACAAAGGGTTGTTGTAAGAAATGTTCTGTTGTATATTTTGAACAGAAGACCATCCCAAGTTTATCCATCATATGTCATAATCAACTACGTGACGTGTAGGATGACGTTATGAATGATTTGATAGTCCATCTTTAAAGCTTAAACTAATTTGACTGGGCGCTTTTGCTGTCATAGGCAGCAACAGCACCCAGTCAAATTAGTTTCCAAATATTCAACAGCTTACATGTATAGATTTCTGGAAATTGATAGTCATGGAGTTCAGAAATCGATCGTTCCAATACGGAGGTGGTGTGGGTGGAGCTTAGATTGAGTAGGGCATAAATAAGTGAAAATGTCCATTGAATTGGAAGACATTGCTGTTTTGAAAACATTTAATTCTGAGCTGTACTGTAAAAGAATCCCTCCACTTTCACCAGGTGGGGAGTAAAACATTACACCCGCCATAGGCAATATGGTGGCATGAAAAACTGGTCTAAAATTTGTTACATAGAAAATGTCTCTTGCGGATGATAATGATGAGGGGGGTTAGTAATGTGGTTCGCTAGGATAGGTGATCAATTGACCAAATGCAACAGCATTTTTTCGAGCACAATAACAGCTTCAAGTCTCACAATCATGTTTGCAGCGGACAACTGCCATGCTTGGTGAATACTGTATTGGTAAAAGATTGGAGGGAGGGTAGGGACAAAAACAACAGCTTTAGTGAATGATGAACTATTATATCACGTAACAATATACAACATGTGTGATAACAACAACAGCATGAGGGAATAGGTTTCAATTTGCCAGATTTTATTGTATAATCATCCACATGTAAAAAGTACAAATGGCAGAACAGAACATGACAACACAGGGTACTGTTGCCATGGCAGAACAGAACGACGTGACAACACAGGTACGGTTGTTGCCTGATCATAGAGAAAGACCACCGGCACTTGCAGCTTCAACAGAGTCTGTGGATTTGTTCACTAATAATACATAAGAGAAGCAGTCCTTAAATGGTAAGAAAAATTAAAAATATTAACTCACTAAGTGTTTGCAGGCCAAGATAAGGCTGGGTTTTTGGGGTTTTTAATTCACTACTGGAATAGCTGGCTCAGTCATTGAGCCTGCCTTTTCCGTGGTAAATTTTTAAAAAGTAGTCTTCTCTTGACCTGCAAATAGGCATTTCTCAAGGCCACTGTAGAAGACACTTTGGGCCAGCTGGATGATTACCTATCTGACTGCTGAGATTTTGCAGACGACATCTTCCAAGGGTTATATCTCTGGACGTACTAAATATTTTGAAAACAATTTGACTAAAAGTTGTTGGTGGCTAAGCCACCAACAACTTTCAGTCAAATTGTTTTCGTATTATCTGGTGGCTTGCATCAGTGACAGAGTTAAGGCATTAAGACATGGGTGTGAAACCTGTTCATTTAATTCAGTTGTTAATATAGTTAGTTATATCTAATATCACTAGCCTTTAGAGTTTAAAAAATGATAACTTTAGTAAAATTATGTTGTAACCAATTTGTTTTGTGTACGCTACTCACCCACCACCTCAAATGTTTACCCAAAAGGCATGATGAATGATGAGAATTTTGGTGTAATTAAATGCTTACTTATATGCAGCTACACACCTGATCCTTGGATAACCATCCCTGGGCAAGATTAGTCAACAAAAGTTAAATGTTTGCTAAGTGAATGTTCATGTCCGGGGCCAAAATGAGGCAGTTTTTTTGCAAATTTATCTCTGGATAAGGAGCCAGTTTTTCCAGTAGGAAATCTTCAAAAACAATCTTCTTTTGGTCTGCAAATGGACATTGCACAGAGCCACTGAATTCAAACTTGACTGGACCAGAGCAATGTTGACTAACCATTCAACACTCAAGCTGGCAAAAACAGTTTCTGAAGTGGTCTTGAGCAACGTCCATTTACAGAACAAGATTATTTTTGAAAATGTTCCACTGAAATAACTGGCTAGATAACCAGGCCAGTCATTCCAGTGGTAAATTTTCAAAAATAATCTCAAATGGACATTTTCAATGAGAAAATTGAAATTTTCATGAACAAATTTGATGGTTAATGGTTAGCAATCAAGATGGCGAAAAACTGATTCAGTACAGGCTTCGGGAGAAATGACAAATTGCAAACCAAGAAAACTATTTTTGAAAATTTAACACTGGAGTGACTGACTTGATATCTGAAAAAAAAACCCTGGTTAACTAACCATGGATTAATATCTACATATAGTATTCATATTAATGAATGTCTATTTGCAGGCCAAACAGGCAACTTTTGATAATTTACCACTAAAATGACTGGCTCGTGGATCATTCTACCGTTACATTTTTATAAATAGTTTTAGCTTTGGGGTGTGAACAGATATCAAATTCAATTACAAATGTTACCCATAAAATGGTTGCACCATTATTAACCTTGTAACCCTCGAATTTGTTTTAAAAAATTTTAATTCTGATACAAAATGTCCATTTGCGACCATGAAGACTATTTTTGAAAATTTACCACTAGAATGACTGGATCAGTTATCGAGTCAGTCATTCCAGTGGTAAATTTTCAAAAATAGTCTTCTCTTGGTCGGCAAATGGACATTTCTCAAGGTTACTGCAGAAGCCATTTTGGGCTGATATGAGTGTTAAAGGGTTACGGGATAAATGTGTGACGCGCTCACTCAGCAGTGTGTCTGTGTGTGCGTGTAAACATGCACATGACTTGCTCACTCAGCAGACGTGTGTGTGCTTGTAAGCATGCATGTGGATGCAACGTGTATTTATATTTTATTTTAGTAATGACTACCTAGGCATGTGAGTGATTATATGTGTGTATAAGGCCATTTGTTGTGAATATTAGTAGCACTTTAAGGAAAATGTCTGAATGAAGCATTGAACATACACACAATATAAACTATCTAAAGCAATTCAAGTTTCATTTCTCTATGGCAACCGAAAAGTAATGTAGTAGATTTGTGATTTTTATAATTACATAATATTTGAATAAATGATATCCATTCATGCCTCAGAAGAGTTCCAGGTTTGGGCATAAGAAGTTAAACCTGTGCAACAGCAGGTCCTCTTCGGGGGTGGGGTGGGGGAGGGGGAATAATTAAACCCTTTAACCCCTATAAACCAGACAATTTCATGATGTGAGGAATATTCTGTAGAAACGGTTAAAATTAAACTGGACACTGTGGCTGCCTAGCAACAGGATTTAGTTGAATTAGTTTCCCAAATATTCAGTGGCTTCCAAGTAGTACTTTGTCTTGTACGAGACATTGGAACAAATGGTTAATGGTTAAGACGGCCGAAAATGGCTTCTGTAGCTTTGAGAAATTTAACAATTTACTATTGCAATGACCAGTCAGTGCAGTGGTAAATTGTCCAAAATAGTCTTCTCTTGGCCTGCATATGGACACAAAGTTAAATTTTTTATTTTCTACACCAATGTTGACATTAACCCGTTAATCACCAAGCTGGCAAAAAACACCTGCATTGGTCATGAGAAATGTCCATTTCCAGACTAAGAGAAGAATGAAAATTTTCATTCCAGTGGTAAATTTGCAAAATAATCTTAGTTTTTTAAGGCATTTTCTGAGAAATTTTGTTGAACAAATTTAAGGATTAAGAGATCTGGTCAAACAATCTGTCTGAATAACCGTGTGCCTATAAATCAGCATTAGATTGGCTTATGTAATTGACTACCTCTCTTCAGTGACAACCTCTCCACAGTAAACCCCCTTGTGGGGTTCACTAAGAAAGGCAGTTACTTAAAGCCGACATGTCATACTAGAAGAAACAGTTTAATCCTACCAGTAACAAAGTGCTATAAATACATTTCTGTTTTCAGTAACTCTAAACAAGACCTGCCCCGCGCACTTCTCCAGCGTTGTAGAGGTGCTGTGGGCTAGTGGTTAGGGACTTGAGCCCGTAACTCAGGGATTCTCATAAGGGTCCTTTTGAGGCTATGTACCCCAAAAATCCAGCTCAGTAACCACCAACCCAGCACCAAAGTAGTGGCAGAGAGTTCTATTGGACCCATGAAAATCTTGTATGCTTGTGTTTTACCAAGTAGTTTTATAGGGTTTTGCCTAAAAATACCTTGCAATCTAGCATGAGACCACAATAACGCAGAGTTGCGAGTCCATGGTACCATACAATTTTAAAGGATGAGAAATACTGCTTGGGAACATCAGATTTCAGTTTGAGATGCTCAAATTTCAGCTAAGGACCTTCAGGTTTCACATGGGGACTCCCAGATTTCAGGGTGCGACCTTGACCTCCAAAATTTAGATGTCATCAGAAATCTCCCGGTTCATTTCCCAGGCAGTGTTATGCACGCATTTGACAGGTAAGCACTACACAGCGTAGATAGGTAGAGCCATCGCCTGTATATTATTACTTAACTACCTCATCGCCTGTATATTATTACTTATCTACCCAAGCCCTCACGCCACCAGCTACTGGCTGACTGTGAGCCACGTGGACTGAGTGAATACTTTTATTATGCATTTGGAATGGTACAGTAGGCAGTTTCCGTTTAAATTAACAATATGTACGCTTATAAATTAATAGTTGCCGAAAACAGACCTTATTTATTAATAGCATTATGTTACCAGCAGGCATTAAGTACTGCTTCTTTTAGCATGAGCAATCAGCCTTAATTAACTCTTAACTCTACATATGAATATGTACAGTAAAATAATTAATTTAAATCTTTTGTGAAAATGATTTTGAAAATATACTTTTAGCAGTAACCTATATAAAATCTCTATATACATACAATACGAACATAGATGTATGTTAGTGTATTATTTGAATAGGGTAGGGAGTATAGGGAATAAAAGTTAATGCACATAAGATTACAGGCAACGTAACAGATATGTTGGTTCTTTAACCATATATAGGTGTGGCTAAATCTGATATGATAACGGATTATATGAAAGAAATATTAGCCTCCAGGTGAGAATAATGGTGTTGAATGCTGCTTAGGCAGCCACAACATTCAACTACATGAATCTTCACCGAAGGCTAATTAACAGGTTAGAAACAAATTTATATACGAGTATTTCCACAGCAAAATGTTAATAATTATAATTATGACAGACTGATGGCACAGATGCAAAGGCACAAATTTTCCCTCGCTTTCGCTTTCATTATTTCATGTCAAACTTAATCAGATAGGTTTCACTCCATTTTTTAATTAGTTATAGGTTTTAATCCATTTTTTAATTAGCTACGTATTAAGCTCTTATATCTACGCTGATATTGGCGACAGATTTGATTATTTTTCCAGTTTACCTTATTAATATTTACTAATCCAAATACATAAATATATGTAGTCCGCAAATTAACATTTTCTTTTCAATAATCATTATTTTGATAATCTTGTTGGCAGTAGCCATGAGTGTGAAGTTTAAACGTCAGAGTCATGACCCAGATTTCATGTGGTTAAATGTTTGAACAAGCATGTTAAGTGCATGTAGGGCAGATGCAGAATGTTCAATAAAATCCTTCTCCAGACTCTGATTCCATCTATTGACTACAAATGTCTCGTCTGTGTGAATGGTTCCTGCTTAGCAAGTTTGCGAAATCTGGTTCTGATTTGAAGGCACAGTTATAAGTGTTAGTTATCCGAGAGGTTATAGTGGTGTAGTACCACTAATATTTGTGAACAGTTATCTATCAGCTATAGCGGTGTGTACCACTGATATTAGTGAACAGTTATCTGTCAATTATAGTGGTGTTGTACCACTAATATTAGTGAACAGTTATCTGTCAGTTATAGTGGTGTTGTACCACTAATATTAGTGAACAGTTATCTGTCAGTTATAGTGGTGTTGTACCACTAATGTTAGTGAACAGTTATCTGTCAGTTATAGTGGTGTTGTACCACTAATATTAGTGAACAGTTATCTGTCAGTTATAGTGGTGTTGTACCACTAATATTAGTGAACAGTTATCTGTCAGTTATAGTGGTGTTGTACCACCAATATTAGTGAACAGTTATCTGTCAGCTACAACGGTGTGGTACCACTAATATTAGTGAACAGTTATCTGTCAGCTACAACGGTGTGGTACCACTAATATTAGTGAAGTTATCCGTCAGCTATAACGCTATGTAGAACTAATATTAGTGAACAGTTATCTGTCAGCTATAGCGGTGTGGTATCATGAATAATAGTGAACAGTTGTGTTGGCTAGAGGTGAGGTATCACGAATATTAGTGAACAGTTATCTGTGAGCTATAGCGGTGTGGTATCACGAATATTAGTGCACAGCTGTGTTGGCTAGAGGTGAGATATTACGAATATTAGTGAGTAGTTAGTTACAATGTGGTATCAGGGATATTAATGAACAGTTACCTGTTAGCTACACCGCCCTGTTAGCTACACCGCCCTGTTAGCTACAGCGGTGTTGTATCAAGAATATTAGTGAACAAATCCACATTGACAAAACACTGATCAATGGTGCTTAAAGGAGGATTACACAACAAAGAACCAAAAATGCAATAATAATAATAATCATGATAATAGTAATCATAATAATAATAATAGTAATAATAAAGCCTAGAATTTGAGACAGGATGTACCATCCAGAAGTTATGTAACTAACAAACGAGCTTTGACCTTTTTGTACCAAATGTACAACAAGGCAGCAGTTGTAGTGTGGAGTACTTCTTTGTAGACTGAAGCTTCCTGTACCAATTTATAACTAAGCGAGAAAAATCGACTGTAAACTAGAACCACAACATTAGCAAACTACTAACTGGAACAATAATAAACTTGGAAAAGGTATTTCATTGAAACGTATTAATTACGGGGGAAAATAATTAGGCAATGAAAGGAAATAAAATTCATTAGGTACTACAATTTATCAATTGAAGGAGTCAATTAGAGAAAAGTTCATTATAGTACGGCTCAGAAATAACTTAGAATGTTTCCAAAACAAAATACATTTTAGAACGTACTGTTGAATATTTTTAACATAATTGGATTGAAAGATAGTCATTACTGGTTAAGTACTGTCTTCCAATTCAACTATGTTAAAAATATTCAACAGACCATTACTTATAGCGTGTTTAACCCCTTAAGCCGTGTTTAACCCCTTAACCATAACATTTTTCAAGAAAATATAAACTTTCTCATTAAAAATGTCCATTTGTTGAACAAGGTTATTTTTGAAAATTTACCAATAAAATGACTGGCTCGATAAACAAGCCATCATTCCCATGGTAAAATTTCAAAGAAAACGTCCATTTGGGGGGGGGGGGCCAAGAGAAGACTATTTAAAAAAATTTACCACTGGAATGACTAGCCCATCATTCTAGTGGTAAATTGTCAAAAGTAGTCTTCAGCTATGCAAATGGACATTTATCAAGACCACTGCAGAAGCCATTTTTGGCTGATATGAATGATAAAGGGTTAAAATTGTTTTGTTTTGGAAACATGATAACTTATTTCTGTTCTGTACTGTTAGGTTTTAATGATCATGAATTCACAAAGCTTCTTTACTTCCGTCTTGGTTTTTGCATCATCATCAACTGTGAGGTCAGACCACGATCGTAACTATGCTGTACACAAGCTTGAGTTCATGTAATGACATAATGGATACACGTCTACAGTTAAATATGCCATAAACATTCACTATGCGCAGACACGTAAAGTGGCCCATGTAGACAGGTGGTACTGAACTCACGTCAGCTGTCTCCTAGGCAATGTGCTTTGCGGCTGCCACAAAAGAGTTGCTCTTTCCATCTGTAGCGTTAACACTTTCAACGACGGGAAAAATATATATATGAAAAATCGCTTACAATCTAATAAATATTCTGTTGATTATTTTAAAAATAATTTGACTGGAAGCTGTTGATGCCTAAGGCAGCAAAAGCTCCCAGTCAAATTAGTTTCATAATGTTCCAACAGCTTACATGCATGCACGTTTTGAAAAGGAGATTCACGGTTAAAGAACAGCAATGACATTGTGGCCCCCTAACACAGGTGGTCCAAATAGACAGGTTTGGCTGCATAACAATGAACTCTTTATCAGACAAGTTAAAAACATCAAAGTTTAAGAAGAGAATCAATAAAAAATAGTTATGTAAATTTGGCAATTAATATTTCATTTGTTCATCTTCTTCGTCGCAGAGTTATTTTTCAAATTCTGAATGCAATAATTTTCCAGTTATATTAAATTTTTAAAAAACAAATTCATCAACATAGCTATGATGATTTCATAAAAAAATCAACTGCTCAACGCGTAACTAACATGATTCTTAGAATTATTATAATCGTGGTATAAACAATCAGTCTATTCTGAACTAGTAACTTCATTCCGTCGTGAAAAACATGAGCAACGTATAAAATCTTGTTAGAGTTAAGATTCTTGTATTTATCATCAACAGTACTTAACAAGGTAATGTAGTATAAAATCTTAAAACATTTACAAAATCCATCTCTGGAAATTTAATATCTCAGAAGAATATAAATGGTTATATACATGTCTATATAACCACATGCTCCCCATTTGTATAATTAGCAAGTAAATGGTTTAAAATACATACTCTTCCCCAACAATGTTTTTTTAAGTCTAGATACATTATCTGTGAGCACAGCCATACGGCGCTTTGTTTCTAGCCATCATCTGCAAACTAGCCTAATTATATTGTAATTAATTATACAAGTGAAAAGACGTTGTTGTCATTTTGTTGTTATAATATGGAATGTTACAGTGTGTATATAGATCATGTTGCTTATTAATTAAGCTAGATTGCACAATGGCTAGAACGCAGCATTTAATAGAATGTGGGAAGTTAAACTCCACACATACACACAAACAGTCATCTACACGACAGTGCAGCCCAGAAATAACTTAACATGCCCAAAACAAAATCTACTGTTGAATATTTTGAAGATAATTGCATTGTTAGAAATTTCCGCTTAAGGCGACATTTTCTTCCAATCCAATTCACCTTTTCAGAGTACCCACCCATGATATGACATCATAATCAACTATGTGGTGTAGAATGACATCATAATGAATTAAGTCGATAAGTACGTCACGAACGCATATTTGAAGATGGGCTATGCGTTGTCGTACAAATTGTATGTCTTTATAATTTAATAAATATTCTGTTGAATATTTTGAAACTAATTTGACTGGGCGCTGTTGTAGGCAGCAATAGCACCCAGTCAAATTAGTAACAAAATATTCAACAGCTTCCCTGTATAGTTTTCAGGAAATTAATAGCTATGGAATTTGGGGATCGATCAATCCCAACAAGGTGAGGTGTGGGTGGAGCTTAGCTAGAGATGGGCGGGGCATAGCTAAAACTGGATTCCTCCATTATGTCCAAAATCGTCAACAGAACATTGCTTACTAATTAACATGTTTCTGTTTAACCCATTAATGGTTAAATCTGGTCAAAAAGATTTAAATATTTTATTATCAAATGTCCATTTACAGGCCAAGAGAATACAATTTTTGAAAATTTGTCAGTGAAATAACTGGCTCGGTTATTGGGCCAGTCATTCCAGTAATACATTTTTTACAATTCTATTCTCTTGGCCTGGACAATGGACATTCCACAAGACCATAACAGAGGCTGGTTTTGACTGGTGTTACTATTAATAGGGTTACATATTTTTGTGTAGAAACATGTTAACTTATTTATGAGCTGTGCTGTAAATTTCCCCATAAAACTGCATGAAGTGACCAAGTCCCAAGGATGCATAGACGATATGCATCAAAATTGCAATGCAAAAGATAAAATTTGTTCTCTTCGTATTAATTATTATTTACAAAAAAACTTTGTGACCAGAAAGCTAAAAACGATATATATTATAATTATACGATCCAAACTGTAGTAAAAATTGTTAGAATTTTGGAAGATCTTTTGTTAGGTTCCTGCATCGTGAATAAACGGCCAGGCTGTCGCGAACATGACATGAACTATATATAGTCAAAACACGCTCACATAGATTGCATGGCTTGTATAAGGTATAAGCAGTTCCCACTGAGTTTGTTAAAAAGTTTAACATACATACTTGCATCAAATATTAGTTAATAATATGCTGACAGTAGCCAGTATCCCGTTCAAGCAAATTTAGACAAACGAAAACTCTTTGAACCAAATTCAAACAAAACTGCTGTTGAATGATGATATTGGATAGTAATGGTGCTGAACTGGAGCACAGCTGATAACAGGAACTCAGGAAACAACTTAAGGTAAGCATTCCACTTTTATGTGTATGTTGGTGTGTGCGTGTGTTTGAAAAGCAACTCAACTAGAAAACTTGGGTTAGTACTGGGTTTTAGTAAAAATACAAATAAAGAAAGCAAAACACAAGACAGTAAGAAATGAAATGAAAAATTTAATTGCGTATTTAATAAAGGAAATAAAATGATGCAGACAGTAGTCAACAAAAGCCTCCCTCCGTAATGCTGTAAATGAAAATTAAGTGTATCACTACAACTAATAATAAAATAAAGCAAGATTAAAAACTGTTGTTAAACAACACAAACTAAACAGGAACGGATATGTCGTTAACATTAAGAGTAGCTACTACTGAGCATTTATTAGTGTCTAAATCACACATAAGAAGAAAAATTTAAATATTCATAAATAACTTGTGTATAATATACCAAAAGGTAATAAATTATGCTTTCTTTTATATATGAACACAACAGCTATGGCTAACATAAATATTATGTAAAATGAGACAACTCTGCACGGAGAATAATAAGAATAATATTTGATTGTAAATTTGCTTTCTGGAATATTTGACCACAGTCAATCAAGTAGGAGTCTGTCATGGAAACACTCCATTATTGGCATTGCCGTCACCAGAAAGTGACACAATCACATGCATGATCGCACACACACACGCGCAGTCACACACACGCATGCATGCACACGCTTTCATCGAGTCACTCATTCACACTGTCATATAAGAATGGATTTCTGCTGCTGCAATGAGGGCCTCCAAAAATCAGAGGGGCTCACAGCTGGCCTTATATACGCTTTATCAGCCGTACATGTTGTAGTACTTAGTAATATTATGACTAGTTCAAGATATTGTCCTGTCTCAGTTATGGTTTCCGATTGTTCGTTTTGAATGATACCTGCAGAACTCGACTACCGAGTGTGAAGCCATTTAGACTCTGAATCGCCATAAATGCCTCGTCGTAGTTGGTCATGGTTACGAAGCCGAATCCTTTACACTTGTTGGTCTGGAAATCACGAATAACTTTTACACTTTGAACTGCCCCAAATGGGCCAAACAGCTGCCACAAGACATTTTCCTCGGTTTCTGGAGCCAAATTGTACACAAATATACACCATCCTGCTCCATTGATAGAATTCGGTAGTATTGTGCTTGTCGGGTTTGGCATTAGACCAGCCGCGGTTTCAAGTGGTGAGTACCTATGGGCAAAAAACAAACAAACATCAATCAATACTTTATCTGTACTTTAACCATATTAACCAAAAACAGCTTCTGCAGTGGTCTTGAGAAATGTCCATTTGCAGACTAAGACTATTTTTGAAAATTTAATACTGGAATACCTGGCTCGATAACCGAGCCAGTCATCCCAGTTGTAAATTTTTAAAGTGTTCTTGAAGGGTTCCCAGCACTTCCACATTTCCATGAGAAATATTTTCACTTTAATGGGGTTGCTGGGAAGTCACGATGTGGTTGCAGCAAAACAACTAAGATGCTGATAATATATACAACAGAGTTGCAGCCTGTGCATACAATAATTCTAATTTATTGCCATTTTCACTCAATGGCCACAACTTGGACACGTGACAAGACATATATATATATATATATATATATATATATATATATATATATATATATATATATATATATATATATATGACAAACTGGATAAATGTGAAACTGTCAAATTCCCTGACTGGAAAAATGGAAACTCATTTTCAAGGTTTTCCCCGATTTCCAGTGGCTGGGCCCTGTCTTGGCCCGCAAATGTTCATTTGCAGACTCTATTATTGAAAAAATTTCTATTCTATGTGCCAGTCTGGACACCCAAATAAAGAAAACCACCAATACATAGCTTTGAAAATATCATCTTTCACAAACTAGAATTAAATCTCGCCTATGCTCATCTTTGTCAACACTTTTTTGCATATTTTGAACACAGGAAACTAGTGACCTCAAACTTTGGCCTAATTTCTTCCAGGATAGGCAACAATGTGTGCAAGTTCCAACAGCAAAAGCCAAGCCAGAAAGATAAGTTGACATGATTTGCTAAACGTAATACGTAAGGTTGACATCTGAACCGCTGTTGGAAAGTGATACATATTTCTCAGTTATGCTTCGCAGGCTGGACAATGATCAACAATTTCCTTTGTGCAAAAAAAGATTTCCGCAGAATTAAATGTCTCGCCTGTCTGTCAGTAACCTTGACCGTTTGTGAGTTCAATGTTATCATGCTGCTTCCTAAAATTATATTTAAGCATGTACCCAGGTTTAGCTCCAATAGGATTAACCAATCCTGAAATATAATTGCTAAAAGATTATCTAAATACAAAAAACTTAACATTGTAAAAGCTCCATGTATAGGCAACCCCATGTGTCAAAGTTTAATTCCAGTACAATTAACCCGTTAAGCCTTGAATTTGTTCAAAGAAAATTTCAATTTTTTTCAAAGAAAATGTCAATCTGCAGACCAAGAGAAGACTGTTTTTAAAAGTTTAGCGCTGAAATGACTGGCTCGGTTATCGACATTCCAGTGGTAGATTTTCAAAAATAGTCTTCTCTTAGTCTGCTAATTGACATTTTCTGTAGAAGCCATTTTTGGCTGATAAGTGCTAAATGGTTAAGCAATCCTAAAATATAGTCAAAGACAATTTCCTACACCCAGAAACCTAACATTGTCGCCACTGTCGTCACTGTTGCCGTCATTGTCATCATAGTCAGAAAAGTGATGCCTGTCTCACGTTCTGCTTCGCAGGCGAGACAAAAATTAAAAGCAAGCTTTCAACACCAAGAACACATTCATAAGATGCGAGTTACACGAAGCTGAATACAGTCCATCTGTGTTGAAATCCACTAAATTCTAAATACAGGAATTCTGGGACTTCATGGGTAACAGCCACTAAAGACAGATGGTCACTATATCCAGACAGGTGGTGGCTAAAAACATACATGTGGTCTCTTAATAGAAAGCAATAAACATTTAAATGCTTTTCGAGTCTACAAAGCACAGAATGTCAATGTTTTAAACTCTTTAATGGTCAAGATTGGTAAAGAAAATAAGATTTTTGCTCAGTCCATTTACAGGCCAAGAGATTATTTTAGAAAATTTACCACTTGAATGACTGGATGGGTTATCAAACCAGCTATTTCAGTTCTTTATTTTAAGTCTTCTCTTGGCCTACAAATCGGCATTTCTCAAGCCGTATATAGCCGCATTTTTGGCCCGGTTGACTATTAAATTATTAGAGTATTTGAGCTCCAAAGCGTCAGATTGTTCAAATTCATTTAATAAACGTGTTCCCCTTTTGGAAGCTATGTTGCTGTAAGCGGTCCAAGACACCAACTAGTTTCAGTAACATCGTTTTCAAAATGTCCATCATTCTTTCTTCTGTATGTTAACAATAAGTCCATTGTGCCCAGTGTCATATACATGATAACAGCCCTCCAAGTTGTGACAGCGAACAAAAGCAGACACAGTACCGCTTATAAGTAAGATTAGTCTTTGACAAAAGATCAAAATAGAGGCATGTTAGTTATTAACCATTAATGGTCATACCGGCCAAACCCAGCCTTTGTTACGGTCTTGTGGAATGTCCATTTACAGGCCAAGAGAATAGAATTTTTGAAAGTTTACCACTGGAATGACTGGCTCGATAGCCGAGCCACTCATTCCACTGCTAAATTTTCAAAAAACAATTTCTCTTGGCCTGTAAATGGACATTCAATAAGACAACATTAAAATTTTCTTTACCAAATTTTACCATTAAAGGGTTAAGAAATGGTCTATTGAATATGTTGAACATAATTGGATTGGAATACATTTCTGACTTAGGCACTACGTAGCAATTATGTTCAAAATATTCAACAGTACATTTTACTTTGTTTTGGAAACATTTAAATTTATTTCTGCGGTGTACTGTAGTGTCATGTGTAGGCATGACAGTAAATACAAGCGTGGGTGAACATTACTCTACCTGAATCTGCCTGTCGGGTGATGTATGGGTCCCAGGTACCTGCGTGTTGGAGATAGATATGTCGCCGCTAATGTGGCCAGTGGCACAGGTGTCTTTGTGGAACTTGGTGAATTCGCGAACTTTACAGTGATAGGTTCAACTGAACCATCTGGAATTGTTCCATTCAGCTTCTGAATGGCCTTTTCTGCCTCATAACGCTGGTCGAAACGTATAAATCCCACACCTTTAGATAATCCTGTAATTACACAAGAACAAGTATGAGAGATAACAGAAAATATGTGTAAATCAACCTTGGACACGGTCACACTGACAAATTAATGCCAATTTGGAACACGTCATGGTATCTTTAAATGATTCTTCTCACAAAACTAGAATGAGTTTGAAATGGGATGAAGATCTAAAGATATCGACATCAACAGGACATGGAGAGAAGTGCATAGCTCTAGATCTGTGCCTGATGTTCCAAATTTGCTTAAACTATAGACCTGAGAAGCATTCGCATCTGTGTTATTAACACTTTAACACACAAGCCTTCTGTGCTTGTCTTGAGAAACGTCCATTTGCAGACCAAGAAGCCTATTTTTCAACAATTTTCCACTGGAATGACTGGCTTGATAAGCGAGCTGGTTATTGCAGTGGTAAATTGGTGTTAAAAAAGAGGCTTCTCTTTGTCTGCAAATGGACATTTTCAATGAGGGTGAAAGAGTTAAAAGCAAATATTGGCAGAACAACTACATGTACATGTAACCCATATCTTTCTAACTGTACTACTACAATAAGTCAGTGTGTTGATCGAAGTTCCACTGTAAATTCATCAAAGACACTAGGTGACAGACTTTTTGATTTTCGTGACAGTTATATGTCATTTTGATTGCGACGTCAGCTTACTAGAGTAGTGACATTGATAATCATTTTAGATACATGTTGAGTGACAGATTGGATGCCTCCATTGTGAAGTATCAGTGGTCGTTGTTTACAGTCTATTTAAATGCATATGAAACAAAACATTCTCTTTAATATTTTGAAACTAATTTTACTGCATAGGCAGCAGCAGTCCTAGGTCTAACCCTAGGCGAATTAGCTTCAAAGGAAACTGACATACATTTTTCAAAAATTTTGGTGGACAATGTTGCTGTCAAACGACGGCAGCATCTTTCATCAAATTGTTGGAAAATGAACACCAGTTCATCATTTAATTTAATTTGAAAATTAAAAATTCTAACATAAAAGTGGTAAGAGTCTAACACTCAAACTTGATTAAGAAAATTTTAATTTTCTGGGATTTGCAGACTAAGAACATTATTTTAGAAATTTGATCATTAGAATGACTGGATCGCTTATCGTGCCAGTAATTCCAGTGATAAATTTCCAAAAATAGTCTGCTTGGTCTTCAAATAGATATTTCTCAAGACCAATGCAGAAGCCATTCTTTGGCCAGCTTGAGTGTTAACTTTAGGGTAAATTTAAGTGGGTTGACAATGGACCTTTCCAGTTTTAGCTATGCCCCGCCCATCTTTACCTAAGCTCCACCCACACCTCGCACATGTTGGAATCGATCGATCTCTTAACACCCTGACTATCAATTTCCAAAAAACTACACAGGTAAGCTGTTGAATAGTTTGAAAGTAATTTGACTGGGTGCTGTTGCTGCCTAAGGCGGCAAGAGCGCCCAGTAAAATGAATTTCAAAATATTTAACAGCATGTTTATTAAATAGCAGACTTACAGAGACATACAATTTATACAAAGCGTCGGACTCAGATTTGATGACGGTCTATATGGAACCTTTTGTGACAATGATTGTGACGTCATCATACACGCGCTGAGCTGATTATGACATCATACGAGGTCAGATGATAGATGGATACTCTAAAAAGGTGAATTATATGAAAGGATATTTGCGAAAGAGGATTATTTAATATAGGTGGTCTTATGCCCACCAAATCATGACTCATATAGCCACGTATAAATTATGTACATATTTTGTACGCTGCAATAAAGATTATATACATAGATGTAGCACAACATATAAAGCTGAAAAGTAAACACAAATTCAATAAATATGATTAACCCTTTCATGGTGAAGCCGGCCAAAACCGGCCTCTGCTGTGGTCTTGAGAAACGTCCATTTGCAAGCTAAGAGGATACTTTTCTCCAAAATTTACCACTGGAATGACAGGCTCCATAATCGAACTAGTTATTCCAGTGTTAATTTTCAAAAATGGTATTCGCATGGCATGGACATTCAATACGCATATAATTTGATTATCTTGACCAAATTTGGCCATCAAAGAGTTAAATAAAAGCCTTAATTTTTCACCATGAAGGTCTGCGTGTATTCTTGCTAGTCCTGATAGACTAGATGATAAAACCAAATACAATACATGTAGTACTGAACGGTAATTAAAAGAAACCACTGAACAGTAAGTAACCAAGGGAAACCATATAATGTGATTGGTGTGTGTTCCTATAGCCCTTTAATGGTCAAATTTGGCAAAAGAAAATCTCAAATTTCTTTAAGAAATTTGCCATCTGCAAAACAAGATAAGAATATTTTGGAAAATTTGCCATTGGAATGGCTGGTTTGGGTATCGAGTCAATCATTCCAGTAAGAAATTTTCAAAAAATAGTCTCGTTTTAGTTAGCAAGAGCATTTCTCATGCTGATAGCAGGTTTTTGGTTGCTAAAGGGTTACTCTATCATAAATCTAGAGTACATGAACAAGGAATTCAAATCCTATATTTAACACCAACATCTCAGGAAGATGTATAAATAAGGTCAATAGAAGTGTGAGCGGTAGCTGTGGATGAAGCATGAAAAGTAGGTCAAACTGACCTATTTTTGTTACGCTACATACCTTATGCACGCACACACAGGTTTGATTACTGTATATGACACTATTAAAATGACAGCCCGGAATAAGCTTTTGTGACCGACTGACAGACCGACTAAATAACTAACTAATGGACATGGCAGTTTATTGAACTCCTATACCCCGATAAAAATGTGGATGAAGCTTCACACAAGTAGTAGTTAAAATCATGATAATTATTTTGAGAACAATTTGACTGAATGGTATACATGTATGGTCAAAGTTAGTAACAAATTTCAGCAGAATTATTTCCAAATTATTAAATTAATGAAATTCCTATTTTTGTGCCTTCGAAATGATGTATTTACGTGTACCCAAATGAAATAAATCAATATCCTTTTGGAAGATTTTATACATTCTTGAAACTTTTGTAGGGGTTCTAATTTTAACCTTTTAATGGTCAAGAAAATTTTCATCTTTGCATATAGAATATCCACTTGAAGGTTAAGACTATTTTTGAAAAGTTGTCACTGGAATGACAGGCTCACTTCAGTGGTAAATTTTTTAAAATAATCCTCTGTTGGTCTGTAAATGAAATTTACTGAGCCCCTGCGGAGACCAGCTTTGACAATTAACTGTCTGACTGCTGCAAGCCATTAGACAATAATTTTAATGAGCAATAACTGTGGCCCTGCTGAATATTTTGAAAACAATTTGACTGAAAGTTGTTGGTGGCATAGCCACCAACAACTTTCAGTAAAATTGTTTTCAAAATATTTAGCATATCCAGAGTTAATCCGCATTGAAATGTAGTCTGCAGAAACTCAGCAGGCACAGTTAAATGGTTAAACATTTTATTCTCATCAGACTTGAAACATGGATTCTGTAGTCATCTTGAGAAGTGTCTATTTCCAGACAAGAAGAATATTTTTGAAAAGATTAGACTGCCTCCGTAAAGCATCTCGACATCGTATAATATGATGTTATGAACAGACCTAGACCATCTAACTAGATACTACAGAGCGCTGTATGTTTCGTAAACACGTCTAAAATCATTTTATCCTAGTGTACATAAGCTACGGATCTGTCATTAACTATAACTGCCGTAACCTTGGAGATGAATTAAGAGATCAATTTCTGACCAGGCAACCCAAGAATTAATCAAAGACTGACGCTGACGATATTCAGCTGTCGGTGCAGCGGCACCGCGATATTGGCATTTCCTTTCAAATATGCCATGTATGAATAATAAATGGCAATTTACCATAATCTATTCCTGGCTAAATCTCATCAAAGACCTGTACTGTTCAAACATCATATACTCAACGACTACAAGATAAATAACGAACAAAATCGAAGATTATTCTGTAATAATTTTTTACAAGTTTTGACAAAGTAACTATGGATTATTTTGGTGTCGATTATTATGGTGCTGAAAAATTTAGGAATAATCTAATTGTTAAAACTAATAAAATCGGACCACTCCAATTTCCACCACCCACCCCACCCCACCACCCTCCAATGCTGTATTAATTAGTCTAGTTCAATAATCTGCCCCATTTAAGCCGATTGACTCTGCTCCGCAAATTGCCAGATAACCTGCGACGACATTGTAGGCGCATTTGAACATATTTTAACATTTTGAATCGAATTCCCAGAATCTCAATTTCCAGGTAAACATACAGCGCGTGATAAGCTGAAGAATATTTTGAAACTATTTTGACTGGGAACTGTCGCAACATCTCCCCGTTAAATTAGATTCAAAATAGTCAACAGAATGTTTATTAAATTGTAAATTCACCAAAGACAGGCAATTCAGATGGCTAAGTAACTCTCGGACCTTTTTGCCCGTTTCCAGGGCTTCATATTTGAGGAATGAAAATCACTCTCACTCTCATCACGTGCCTATCTTTTCATAGCAGGTGAGCAATTAACATTCTCTCAACAAGAGTTCCACAAATGGCGCAGAATACACCGCCTTGATGACAAACCAATGAACGAGCTTTCAGAAAATAGTGATTTCTTCCTCAGACCTATACCGCTCATCTTATGAAGTTTCAAAGTGGTCTGCTAAATGGTCAAGCCGGTGGTTGGCGGCCATCTTGGATTTTGGATCTGCGTCAATTTTGATCGCTTTCTTCCCCAGATCTAGTATAACCACCCTATGAAGTTTTAAAGCAATCTGAGAAATGGTAACAGAGCAAACATCCAGAAACCACTTCATGATGACCGCACTTGGTTGGTGGCCATCTTGGATTTTGGATCATCGTCAATTTCGATAGCTTTCTTCCCCTGACCCAGTCCAATCACATTACGAAGTTTCAAAGCGATCCGATAAACGGTAATGGAGTTATCACCCCAAAACCAATTGTCAAGATGGCCGATGGTGGCTGGCAACCATCTTGGATTTCGGATCATCGTCAATTTCGATAGGTTTCTTCTCCAGCCCTAGTCTAATTATCCTATGAAGTTTCAAAGCGATCTGATAAATGGTAACAGAGTTATTATCCGGAAACCACTCTGCCGCCCAACCGCCTGGCGCCATTACATAATACCCCTACACACACACACAACCCCTCCCCACCCACCTTTTTTGGCGGGGTATAAAAACTTAAGTAGAAATTTATATCAAGAGGCAAATTTAGTAAGCTATTTGCAGATTTTCTTTTGGCCAGAGGAGTGATCTACCACTGACCATGGAGAGTTTTTTATAGTTCACGATATTCGAAAAATGAAAGCCTGCCTTTCATGATGGAGCAAAGGTATTTGATTGCGACATCGACTAACAAGTGACAATTGTTATTATGATGTCAGATACTTGAGTGACAGATCGGATATGTCCATAATGTCCTGTTTGCAGTATAACCTTCATGTTTATGCAGGGTTTGACTGGGGACAGTGCAACTGTAGCAGGGCCCACGCTACTGAAGTCTCTTTAGCCTTTTTTTTTTTTTAGACAAATACACGTTGACATAATTTTAGGCACTTTTGGAAGATTTTAGCCGCTTTTCTAATTTTAATATATTTGATTAAAGATATCTTTTTTCAACTTATTTTAACTTCTTCAATTATGTCAAACCACTATACATTCTTTTATGCATATCTTACGCTATAAACAAAATGTCAGTAATCATGCGCATTCTATCCATTGTTTTTATTTATATCTACTATGCCAAGCAGCCGATTGAGGGGGGGGGGGGGGGGGGACTATTAATTTATTTTTTTCGCATTCGCAGTCTGCGTAATGATCTACTGTGACACAACATTGACGAGTGCGTTCATTTGCTATGCTGATCCGAATGGTTCTAAGAAGAGATCTCTCCCTCGTTGATTGGATAAATGATATTGCGCCATTCAAAGTAACCAATGAAAATATATTATATTACAGAAGAAAAGCGAAGACATCATATGAACTGAATCTGAATAAATGAAGATTTCCCCCTCAAATTAGAAAACATGCACATTTCAAATTTTATGATCGCCCTACTGTACATCTTTCGCCTTTGAATTACCCATTCTTACAACATCTTACTTTGCCATTTCCATAGAAAATTTATTTTGGCAAAGTGGCCAACAGGTAGTGTGGACCCTGCTGTAGATGTATTAACACTTTACATGTATCTGTCAAAACAGTTCCATTTGCAGGCCAAGAAAAGGCTACTTAAAAATATTTAACAGGTGCTGTCCAGAATGCTCGAGTTAAAATAATCAGTAGACAGTTATTTTTCATGTTAAATTCTCAAAAATACTCTTCTACATCGCATTGGAGTGCAAATGTACATTGAATAATTTCCATTTGTAGCAGTAAGAGATCAATCGCGCTGGTGCATTATGTCAACTGTAACAAAGCCGTGTCAATCTTTAACCGTAAACACTAAATTTATTCAAGATAATTTCAATCGTCTCAGAAAATGTACATTTACAGACTAAGAGATGACTATTTTTGAAAATTTATCAATGGAATTACTGGCTCGGTATCATTCCATTGTTAAAAATTTCAAAGCATCTTCTTTTGGTCCGCAAATGGACGCTTCTCAAGATCACTGGAGAAGCCATTTTGTGTCATCAAGTGTAAAGAGTTAATATCAAGGCTCGTCACCAGCACTCCACATTCACTCACTACAGTTCACTTTGTTTTTGAGAATTCTTTTCCCAGTTGGTTAACATAATGGTAGACAAATTTTCTAGTTAACTGAAAATACCATACAGTAGATTTTATTTATATTTAATGTCTGTCTGTCTGTGTTTGTGACATTTTTCACAAAGTGGCCTATGCCTTAAATCTTTTATTTCCAAGACAGCTTGCGAATCCGTGACATGTTATTTCTCACTGTTCAGAGTAGATGTGTGACGTCAATAAATGCATATGGAAGAGCTTTTATTCACCATAATGACATTGTGTACCGTTTTAAACCATTTAACCCTTAAATTTATTCAAAAAGATTTAAATTTTCTGATAGAAAATGTCCATTTACAGACCAAGACCATTTTTGAAAATTTATCACTAGAATGACTGGCTCAATTATAGCTGTAAATTTTCAAAAATAGTCTTCTCTTCGACTGCAAATGGAGATTTCTGAAGACCACCGGAGAAGCGGACTTTGGCTGATTATGATATGAGTATTAAAGGGTTAATGGTCAAGCCGAGGCAAACAGTACTCTACACAGTGCTGAGGAATGACCATCTGCAGGCCCACAAGACCAATTTTTGAAAATTTACCACGAATGGTTGGCTTGATAATGGAGTCAGTCATTTCAACGGTAAATTTTCACAAATATATGTCTTCTCTGGGCATGCAAATGAGCATATATAAGCAAATATTTCAATTTGGTAGATACCTTGACCATTAAAGGGTTAAATTACACACCGTCAAGAAATTTTCAAATTTCATTGAGCTAGTCATTCCGGCAGTAAGTTTTCCAAATGTCGTTTCTCTCAACCTGCATATGAACATTCCTCAAGGCCATAGCAGAGGCCTGTTTTGGCCAACTTTACCAAAAGATTACATAAATTCTTCACTGATCCATGTAATGGTATATCGAGGAAAACGTACCTGGGTCAAATACATTGATATTTCCTGAAATTTTCATAGACATGTCGTACAAAATTTGGAGAAATTTGTGTTATAACATTTGAAGAAACGGTTGGTGATGAATGTCTCTCCCATTGTCTGCACAAATAATGAAAACAAAACATGGATCCTTAAATCTGGATCCAGATCCGCACATCGGAATTTCTTGTAAGAAACCAAGAAGTTATCGATTGAAAATCCAAATTTGAACAAAACGCAACAAATAGAAGCAGAAACAATCAAACATAATGCGCCTGCTCACACGCACGCATACTCATATACACGCACATGCTCACACAAACATGACAGCTTTTTCGTAAACCATGTTAAGAACAGGTCTACAGAGAATTATCTATTTAGCCAGACGTGCCAGAAATCTCCCTAAATAATACAAAGGCACTGATATGAGATAAAGTTAAATATTTTTCTAGTGTTTCCATTTCAGACTTTAGAGTGATTGATCATGGTGATCTTCCTTGATAAAGTCAGCAATATAGAAATAATTACAAGTGAATCGTCTTATCATTGAACTGTAGGATGCATGTGGCCAGGAGATGCAGGAAGATGGATGGGTGTGGCCAGGATATGCGGGAAGATGGATGGGTGTGGTGGGCAGGAAATGAGGAGTGAGCAGATGATGAGCAGTGCTGGGCAGATGCAGAAGCAGAATAGGACATGGGCATATGCACTTAGGAGATAGGGAAAATGCAGGGATGCGGAATGGCGTGGGCCGATGAGAAGCAGGCAGATGTGCAAATGGTGGTGAGCAGGGGCAGGAGACACAAGGAGGTGAAATGGTGCACAGTCAGGAGATGCACTTAGGAGGCAAGATGGAGAGGTCAAGAGATGACCTAGGCAGCAGGATGGAGCGCGGTTAGATGCACTTAGGAGGCCGGATCGAGCAAGGACAGGAGAGGCGTGTTTGGAGGCAGGATGGAGCCAGGTCATATGCACTTGGAAGGGATGGATAGGGCATGGGCAGGGATGGATGGGCATGGGCAGATGAGGAGTGGACAGATGCGCAGGAGGATGAGCGGGGGCAAGGGATGAAAGGAGGCGGAATGGCGTGTGGTCAGGAGATGCACTGATGAGTGATGATGGATAGTCGCGGATAGAATCAGATGTGCAGAAAACATAACATCATATTTGCTTTAGGTATATGATCACCAGATGCTCCACAAACCTAACCCATTAGCGCTTGACTGGTCTTTAATATTAACACACTTTCATTGGATTTAGAGCAGTTATGATATGCTTATAAACAGTTATTGAGAACTACGTTAAACCAAACTGTGACAAAAATAAGCTTGTTAACAACAGCTGTTAATATTAATCAACAAATTCTTTCGAAAAATAAGAAATAAATGAAAGCATGTTAGACTGTTTGTGTGAGCTATTAATGAAGAACAGATCCAATAAGAACGTCATGCAGAAAAAACGGAAATACTTGAAGTAGTAGTAGTAATATGAATGAAACGATGGAGACGATGAGGAGAATGTGTTAGCTGCTGACCTGTTGTATTATCATACAGTATTCTAGAAGTGATAATACTGCCACACTTGGAGAACAAAGTCTCCAACTCGTGCTGCGTCAGAGATTTGGGCAAACCACAGATATACAAGTTAGCTCCCTTAATACTTTCGCTGCTCGGTCTCGCGTAGGATACCTAGAATAAACAAGGCAGTCAACAGACAAACCTACATGTATAATTAAGAAAACAGGTTAGTCCAACAACGACGATGACAGGTTGGGAGGAAGGTTGGAGAGCCTATGCACAACTAGTCTATCCATAGAGCTATTTCTGAGTAGTACCTGTACTTTGATCATAGAGAATTCGTGAAGTTATGATTTGGCCACACATTGTGAACATTTTCTCCAAGTCGAGCTGTGTCATTGACTTAGGCAAGCCACTAATGTACAGGTTTGCACCTTTTATTGAGTCGCTGCTCGGCCGTGCGTATGACACCTGCAATTACAAAGTATGGCCTGCAACAGTGAACAAAACAAAACAAAGAAAACAAATGAACAAACAAAAAAAATGCCAAAAAATTGGTACGGAAATAATCAAACTAAGTAAATTTTGCAACAAAATTATATACATAGCAAATAAATAACAAATACATGATGTGAAAATAATGATCAAAACTTAAAGTAGAAATTACAATGTAAGTTATTCAGGAAAAGAGGAAATTGATTAATATTATGGTATTAATTAAGAAATTATAGTAGAAGTGACAGATGTTTAATATAAGCGGGTTACAATTATTTAAAAAAGGTGAAACAAATGTAAACTAAAAAGTAATAAAACTACTTTAGCGATTAATTTTATGGCCAAATTAAATATATCAGTTTTAAAATAATTTGATTAATTACGACACTGGATAAGGTAGTAGTAGATGTAAACCTTGGACACCTTGTCTAAGTTTGTTTGAAGTGAAACACTATTCCAGTAATGATTCAGGCATGTAGTGTTAAGTCTGCTTGCTGTCTAAATCTTTAATGGTCAAGCAGCCAAACCAGCCTCAGAAGTGGTCTTGAGGAAAGCCAATTTGCAGGTTGCGAAGACTATTTTTGTAGTTTTACTGCTGGAATGACTGGTTCGATTATCAAGCCAATCATTCCAGTTGTAAATCTTTTTTAAATGGCCGTATCCGAGCTGACAAATGGACATTCTTTTTTTTTTTACCAATCATGACCATTAAGAGCTAAAGGAATATTGAAGTCATTTCAAATGGTGTATTGCACTGATACTTTATTTTTTAGATTAAAACACAGAGTTGATCTATCAATTACTCTTTAGTACACACTCCGTTACTTAACCCATGATTAACCATTTAATGGTCATAGCGGCCCGAAAAACCCTCTACTATGGTCTTGTGGAATGTCTATTTAAAGGTCACGAGAATACAATTTCCGAAAATTTACCACTGGAATGACTGCCTCGATAACCGAGCCAGTCATTCCAGTGATAAATTTTCAAAAATTGTATTCTCTTGGCCTGTAAATGGACATTCAATACGCAGATATGTAAATTTTCTTGAGAAAATTTTACAATTAAAGGGTTAACACTCAAGCCGGCCAAAATGCTGTCTTGAGAAATGTCTATTTATTCTAGTGACAAAAATTTCAAACAATCTCTTAGTCTGCAAACTGACATTTTCTATGAAATTTTAAATTTGCGTGAGCAAATTTTAGTGTTATAGAGTTAAATTCCATAATCAGCATTTGAACATCATGTTATTATTGGCTTCTTAACAACTTAACATTCGAGATTGGTCTAGAAAATCTAAATGTTTGCTTAAACTGAATGCCCATTTGCAGGCTAAGAGAGTACTTTAAAAAAAAAAAATTTACCGCTGGAATGATTGCTTCAGCTATCTAGTCTAACAACTTATTCAAATTTTTTTAAATGTCAGGATTGCTCTTGGCCTGCTAATGGACATTCAGTCCTAAGGACAACTGCAGCTGCTGTTTTTGGATGGCTTGACAATTAAAGGGTTAACACGTAATCATTACTCTGTTGAATATTTTGAAACTAATTCGGCTGGAATAAAAGTACAGCTACAGGCTCCACCTAATGCTTTAGTGACCAAGCTCGCCTAAAAATAGCTTCTGTACACAGTGATCTTTCAAGTGTCCATTTGCTGATAAAATTGTAAATTTACCACTGGAATAGATGGAATAGACAGCTTGATAAGAGCCAGTAATTCCTGTACTAATTTTTTTTCATAACCTCTTGACCTTCAAATGGACATTCACTAATCAAACGCTTTGGATGTGCTTGACCAATCTTGACCACAAAAATTTAAGTAGCAGTGTTGTTGAAAAACAATTTTGTATCATGGTCAGTGTCCATGATATTTGACCTTGTGAATCCAAGGTCATCGTGTTGATTCCTAACGGAGTAGGCAGACATGTAATCGAGGTATCTTCTGATTTGATTGGCTTAATCCTTTAACACTCAAACCTGTCAAAAACAGCTTCTGGAATGGTCTTGAGAAATATCCTTTTGTAAACCAAGTAGACTTTTTAAAATTGACCACTGAAATAACTGGCTTGATAACCGAGCCACTCATTTCAGTGGTAGATTTTTAAAAATAATCCTATATTGGTCTGCAAATGGACATGTTCGATAAAAACTTTCTTGAACAAATGAGCGTGAAGGTGTTAATCAATCCTGAAATATAAGTCAATGCGAAAATTTGCTAAACGCTTCAAATGTTATTTGTAAAACGCAATGTTGACACAGCTGCCGCTGTCTGAAAATCGATAGCTTTGTCTCACTTGTGCTTAAAACAAAAGCAATGACGCTCAAATACAAATTATTGTTATCTATAATTAACCATTTATTCCTTGCAAGAGAAAAATGTCAAATTCTTTATGATGTTCCAAGCAATATTCTCTTGAATTTTTTTTAAATGACAGACCAATTTACTTTTTGTTTTAATTAATTTAAATTAATTTTTCCACATCTAGAAAAACAAAAGCTGAAATTTTAAGACATTATTTTCAACATTCTATCTAGCAATTTTTCTCAGTCAAATCCTTATCACTCTGAACTCCTTCAAAACTTTCTGTAACTGTTTGTTCTCTGTAGCTTTGTTAACACGTTACTGGTCAAGCCGCTCAAAATGGCTTTGCAATGGTCATGAGAAAAGTCCATTTGCTGGCCAAGAGAAGACTTTTTGATGATTAACCTCTGTAATGGCTGGCTCGTTAATGAGCCAGCTTTTCCAGTGGTAAATTTACAAAAAGTCTTCTCTTGGCCAGCAAATGGACACTAAATGAGTGTTTTGGATTTTTTGATCAATCTTGACAATTAACATAATAATGAAAGGATTAAATCTGTAATAGCGTAAAACCTCAGAGCTTGAAATTGTACATTATTTTTGTTTTTTCTGGGAGCTGGCATATAGCAGCAACAGGTTCCAATCAAATTAGTTTCAAAATATTCAACAACATTCTTGTATAGCTGCCTTGTAATTGAGAAAATGGAAATTCAAGTGTTAACTTGTAGGTACATGTCTTGAAGTAACTGACATGAAATTTCTATATACTAATGTTCATAAATTATCAGTACAATACAACGTTTGAAATGTGTTTTAAAGAATCCATTTTAACAATCGCCCAAACAGGCACTGAGGCTATATAACCTGTAATTCTGGATATGTTTCAGTTCTTACAAACACCACATCACTCAACCGTGTTAGAAAGGACAGGAACACTCGATCAAAGCTATATCATCACAAATTAATCCCAAAACCACGACTTCTAAGTTATGTACATAAACTATTTAATACTAAATAAATTAAACCCCTTAACCCTTTAACACTTAAATTTGTTCAAAAAACTTTCAATATTCTCATAGAAAATGTCCATTTGCAGACACAGTATTTTTGAAAATTTACCACTGGAATGACTGGCTCGGTTATCGAGCCAGTCATTCCAGCGGTAAATTTTCAAAAATACTCTTCTCTTGGTCTACAAATGGACATTTCTCAGGACCACTGCAGAGGCCGTTTTTGGCCAATATGAGTGTTAAAAGGTTAACCTGTTTAATATTTTGAAATTAATTTGGCTGTTTTTGCTGTCTTAGGCAGCAATGGCTTCCAGTTAAAAATTAATTTCAAAATATTCAACAGAGTAAGTTTTATATTGTAAAAAATATACTTTTTCCAGTATTTGTTAGTGAAAGGGTTAATGATCAAGTGAGCCAAAAATGGCTTCTGCACTGGTCTTGAGGAATGTCCATTTGCCAAGATATTTTTGAAATTTTACCACTGGAATTACTGGCTCAATAAGTAAGTCAGTCAATGAGTGGTAAATTTTCAGAAATAGTCTTCTCTTCTGCATATATAGGCATTCACTGATCAGATTAAAATTTTCTTGACAAATCTTGACCCTTAAAGGGGTTAGTATGTGCTGTTCAAGCAGGACAATTAGCAGACAACTTCATTTTGTGGTGCATAAACAGACATGTTTAAAATATTAGGACTGTGTACCGCGTGTCAAACCCTTCTCTTTTGTCGCATATTACAGATCATACATGTATATATGCGGCAGTGACATGAAATGAAGGAAATTTCAATTTCCCTTTCTCCGAGATCTAACAATACTCACCATTCTATTACTTCTGATGTACAGCTGGCCCTGACAGCTGGCTCTAGGACTATAGACTTAGTAAGCTTTATCAACTCCTGGAACCGGGTACTCGGCTCCCAACTACCGAGTACCCGCCTGCCATGAAGCTCATATTGTTTGCATAGCCACCAAACAAGAGAAACCCATGGCTTACCTCCGTGGGGCTGTGAGGCTGGGAACGTAATAGAATGGTGAGTACTGTTAGATCTCGGAGAAAGGGAAATTGAAATTTCCTTCATTCTCCTTCGATCAATACTCACCATTCTATTACTTCTGATATACACCAGATTTAGTCAGTAACCTGGTAGGAAGGGGCAAGCCATAACTGCTACTTTTGCCCCTTGGAGAAAGAGCTAGACTTAAACTTGATTAAAGGAGACCTAAAAGGACCATCAAGATAACGGAACCGAATCACATTCGCATCACTGCCCCCAACCCCCGCCTTTTTTCTCATAAGAAAAGGGAGAGAACTCGCGAACATGCATCTCGCCTGAAAACACAAATATGCAGAGGGTTAACTGCTCTTTGCATATATATATATATATATATATATATATATATATATATATATATATATATATATATTATATATATATTAGCCTGGGAATGAGCATGAATATATAAGATGAATTAACATGATATATAGACATAATACAAAAAACTCAATCTTGAATTACCTCATGATATATGGATTCCAGACGAGGCACCTCCAACCATTCACTTGTCCGGCCATCAGTGACACAATCTAGTTGACATCGTCTCGCTCGACCATGTCTGCTTCTTAATTCTTTCTTACAAATGCCAAAAAAGGGAGAAGAGCAGTGTGGTCGTATAACTATCGTTTCAAAACAGCTAAAGCGAGTGGATTGGCGGAGTTTAACACATCCCTCATATAGTAATCCGTGAAAGAGGACTCACAGTGCCATTGTGCAACAGCCATGATGTCCTCTAACGGAACACCATTGTAAAGGGCGGTCGAGGCGGCTATTCCTCTAACATCGTTTGCCCTTGCGCATTGCACCTGGTGCCCAGTCGCAATCTCATGGGTAGTCTGAATGCATTCGACTACCCAACCAGAGATAGAATCCATGGATGCGGCGCCATATGGCTTCTTATGGCAGATCAACAGATGTCTATCATTCGACCGTAACGAGTCTGTCCGTTTTCTGTACTTAGTCAAAGCACGGACTGGGCACCAGACACTGGCATCACGATCAAACCTTGTTAGTTTCGGTATAATGATAGGTTTGCCGGGATATCTCAAAGATTGATTCTTTGACATAAACTCTGCTCTTGGCAGTAGACGCAGACCCTCTCCGGAGACAATAAATAGGTCCCTTTCTGCTGAAAGTGCATGGATCTCACTGCGCCTTCTAGCTGAGGAAGCTGCCAATAGAAAGACTGCCTTTAGAGTCAAATGCTTTAGACTAGCCAAACGCAACAGTTCAAAAGGGTGCTTGGCCAGTACATTAAGCACTAAAGATAGACTCCAGGCTGGAATGACTACCGGCTGTCTCGGTCGGAGATTGCTCATTCCTTTCACCATCACATTCAACTGGGCTACCTCTGGACTATCCCTGTTGGCTAGACAAGGGATAACTGATGCCAAAGATGACTTGTATCCAGCAATTGTGACAGGGGAGCTAGTCCTGAAAAGAACAGCTCACAGAAAAAGTATGCTATTTGCTGAATAGTGGATTGAAAGGTATCAATACCCTTTTCTTCACACCAGTCTGCAAATCTGTTAACCTTGTTGTTATATGACTTTGGTTGACCTCCACGCAGCTGCGATGAAATCTGCAGCTTGTCGAGAAAAGCCTTCCGATGTGGAACGTTGTTTGATAACATCCGCGCAGTCAATTTGAACATTTCGGGACGCTCGTGTAGGAAGCGTCCCTTGGCCTGGGAGATTATGTTCGGAATCTCGGGCAACTGCACTGGGTTTCCCACCAGCAGATCTAGAAGATCCGTGAACCACGCCCTGCTGGGCCAAAATGCCGCTATTAGCAGGACCAGGCAGGGTTCCTCCCTGATCTTCACCAATATCTTCGGTAGAAGAATAGTGGGTGGGTACGCGTAAGCGTGCATCCCTCCCCAGCTTATCGCCAGAGCGTCCGTATCGACGGCATCTGGATCTGGAATCGGCGAGACATAAGTCATGATTTGAGCATTTTCCCTTGTGGCGAACATGTCCACGTTGGGTTTGCCCCAATGCTCGAAGATCCTTTGCAGAACTGCAGGGTTGAGAGACCATTCTGTTGGCAGAATTCCCTGCGAGACAAAGCATCCACCAGAATGTTCAATCGCCCAGGAATGTCAGTTGCTTTCAAAACAACCGAGTAATTCCTGCACCATTGAATCAAGTGCCACACCTTGATACACAGTGTGGGTGACTTGGTCCCGCCTTGGCGATTTATGTATGATACTACTGTCAAGTTGTCCGACCGTATCAATATCGCCTTGCCCCTGACCTTTGGAAGAAACTTTTCCAATGCCAGTTCCACTGCCATATTTCCAACAGATTGATATGCAGCTTGCTCTCCTGGAGAGTCCATGTGCCCGAGACCTGGTGTTCTCCCAGGCAGGGCCCCACATCCCTCCAGCGATGCATCCGTGTACACGGACAGCTGGGGGTGGGGTAGGTGCAGCGAAACTCCCACTAGGAGATTCTGACGCTCTTTCCACCATACAAGATGCGACATTATTGGCTCCAAAACTGGCACCAGCTTTGACAGGGGTTCTGTTCTCCGTTTCCACAGACACATCAGACACAACTGGATAGGTCTTCACATCAGAGCAGCGTACAGGATTACCTGCTCCATGGAGACCATCATGCCCAGCATCTGAAGAAACCGCCTCGCCTGAATTTGGTTTCCCAATAGAAAACTCTTGAGGACGGCTAACAGAGACACCACTCTGGGCTCTGACGGGTAAACCTTGCCCTCCTCGAGATCGAATCGCATCCCTAAATAAACGAAATGTTGAGTGGGTGTCAACGCGGATTTCTCCTTGTTGGCTATCCAGCCTAGATCTGAAAGCAACTTCAGAGTCAGAGCAGTATCCACCTCTAACCTGGCTGATGTGTCTGCTTTGATCAGCCAATTGTCTATGTAGGTGTTTCTGAGAAACGCTGTCACCGCAAGGACCACTCTTGTGAAAACCCTTGGAGCTGTCGACAGGCCGAACAGGAGGACTATATAAACTCCCATACTTGATTCTGAAACGCAAATCTCAGAAACCTGTGACAACTCCTGTTCATTGGAATGTGGAAATATGCATCTTTCAGATCGATCGATACACACCACATTCCTTTCCTCAACCCTGCCGTTACCGACCTCGGAGTTTCCATCTGGAACCGAGGCGTATGGATAAACCAATTTAATGGCCTGAGATTGAATACGGGTCTCCATCCCCCAGTGCTCTTGGGGACAAGGAACATGTTTGAATAGAAGGCTGGAGTGTTCCGGTTTGCTGGTTTTATTGCTCCCTTCAGAAGCAAACCTGACACTTCATTTTGAATGACTTCTAACTTGTCTGGTTCCCTTGGTACGGGTGTCCAGACAGGTGCCAAAGACAGATTCTGTGGTGGAAAGTCCCACCACTCCGGCATGCACCAGACTGTCTGACGTCACACACTGACAGCACTCATAGCTGCCTTCACACCCTCATCACAAAGGGACAGGACTTCATCGTGGTGTCCCTGAGATTTGTCCACCAGTGCCGGGGCGGGGCCACCCGCTCCAGTACTCTGGACACCCAGAACCCATCGGTCATCCTCAGTGACCGACGGGACAACACCATACCTGTCGTATTCCCCCCCGTGGAATACGACACCTCACCTGCACCTCCCTGGAGGCCGCAGGAAGCTGGCCCTTGGTCATGAGTTGCTTGCTATAAATAGCATCCAGTAACTCAATAAACCGTAGATCCAGTCCAATAGACTGGATCCGGGCTGCGGGCAAGATCCCCGTCCTGATCGATGCCACCGATGGACGGGGCGCATCCTCCTTGGCCGTGGTCGGAGCCACAGACGGGTCTACCCTGGCTAGCAAAGCCAGCACCTCAGACCAGTCCGTCTCCAAGGAGGACACTCCCGTGAACACGTCACCCGTTGACATGTTCACGGCCCTACCAGCAACGGCCTCTCGGCTAGGAGCCATTGCTGACACGCCAGGAACTCCGGTACCGTACGGTTCCTCCGCCATCCCATGGAACACACCAGTCCATGGAGTAGGTCCGCACAGAAAACCGTGCGGACCCGTAGCGGTCGCGGAACCGTAGCCAAACATGGGCGCCAACGGCAACCCATGTCTGACCGCCGGACGAGGCGAGATAGGCGAGTACCACGCCTGGCCCGGCACACCCGCCACCGTGTCGGTTGGCGGCAAACTAACCATCACGGGACCGGTGCCCGGTACCAGATTGGCTTTAACCACGGGCGGGCCCGCTGCCCTGGTTAGCGCCAAGCCAGACAGATGGAGGGTGGTTCCGTCCCTCCATATTCTCCACCCGTGGCATCACAGGCTGCAGCAACCTCTCCTCCACATCTTCAGACCCCGAAGAGTCGTCACTAGACGAGGAAACTGCGTCCTCCCATGCCTGACGGACCGGCCACCACTACTGGACCACCCAGAGGTGGCCGCAGAGACAGAACCCGTCAGGCCGGAGCCCGACGGGACTGCCATGGGGCCGTACGAGACGGCTCCCTTGGTGGCCAGTCCAGAACCCTGTCCAAGGACAGGGTCCGAATCAAACATGGGGAGACCGCCCTACAACTTTCGGCAGCAGGGACGACACGAGTGTGGGCAGAATGCTATGCAGGAAGCCCTGCATAGCCAGACCAAACCACGCCGGCGGTGCCATCTCCGCCACCTCCGGTTGCAGACGTGAAGCGCTCCCCAAGGGCCAAAACGGACGCTCCACGATTTGCTTTCGGACCACCTGACCCCGTGTCAGACCCTGCCAAGTCCTTCTGGGCAAGGAACTTCAATATCATGTCAACCGACCACACTGCACATACATTACACCTATTGTCAAGGTTACATTTCGTACATCGAAAACAGACATGGTCCTTAAACAGAACCTGAACGCATTTGTGGCACTCGTCACACGATGGCGGGGCTGGCTTGGCCTATAAATAAGCACAAACCTACAATAAGCAAGCGGAACGAAACAGAGACGGAAAATATTTTGACCATAAATTAACTGTAAACCTCCCGCACCCCACCCCGCAACGTTACAGCAAAGATCGCATTAATTATGACAAGAACAAAGCGGGCAATAATACACCCATACACTGATCCTCAAGGATGTATCAGGGAACCAGGAATCATACCGCATAGCATTCGGGGTATATTTACTAATAAATATAAATTATACTCCTAACGAAGGCCAAAACGATATGTGAAGAAACAACAAAATGTAAACAAACTGCTGTAGCACACGGTAAAACCGCAGACCACACATCTAAATCAAGAATTTTGAAACCACTGATCATTGCAAACAGATCGTGATAACACGCAAACTTGAAAATTCCAGTTTTCTGGTACCAATTTTAGTACACAGCACCTAGAATCAGATGCGCGAATTAATGAAACATTTTCTCCACATAAACGTCCAAGACACACGGGTGTGGTAACATCAGCTCGGATCTTACGGAGAACGACGTCAGCCGATATTCGTATTAAAACACCGTTAGCCAACACCTATTTTCATATCTGCCGATCGCCTGTTGGGGTTTAAAGAAGGCGATCATTCGGCATATTTCGTTGTTAACACACGTCCCAGATTCTTTGGGGTTAGAAATTGGAACATGCAACACAGACGAAATTTCAAAGACCTAAGTCTTCTTAATTATGTAATAACATGGAAATATACAACCTGGTTATCATCGGCGGCATCCATGTTAATCCAAATATCCTTCAGAGAACGCACAAGCTGTCACAATTTAATCACAGAAAAGACTTAGGTTTAAACAATCTTAAGACTTCCCAACTGCAAAAAGCATGTATCTCTTGTTGCTATGCAATCAAGAATGAGCTTCATGGCAGACTCAAGTTTAAGTCTAGCTCTTTCTCCAAGGGGCAAAAGTAGCATAGCATAGTTATGGCTTGCCCCTTCCTACCAGGTTACTGACTAAATCTGGTGTATATCAGAAGTAATGGAATGGTGAGTATTGATCGAAGGAGAATGAAGGAAATTTCAATTTCCCTTTCTCCGAGATCTAACAGTACTCACCATTCTATTACATTCCCAGCCTCCCAGCCCACAGAGGTAAGCCATGGGTTTCTCTTGTTTGGTGGCTATGCAAACAATATGAGCTTCATGGCAGACGGGTACTCGGCAGTTGGGAGCCGAGTACCCGGTTCCAGGAGTTGGTAAAGCTTACTAAGTCTATAGTCATAGAGCCAGCTGTCAGGGCCAGCTGTATATCAGAAGTAATAGAATGGTGAGTATTGATCGAAGGAGAAAGTATGTGCTGTTCAATCAGGACAATTAGCAGAAAACTTCATTTTGTGGTGCAAAAACAGACATGTTAAAAATATTAGGACTGTGTCCCGCGTGTCAAACCCTTCTCTTTTGTCGCATATTACAGATCATACATGTATATATGCGGCAGTGACATGAAATAAGGATTGTGTTATGGTATGCTGTGCTATCATAGAGCTCATGGTATGGTTAGTATGGTATCAGATAGGAGAGGGCATATTACTGACATCGAATATTAGCCCTTGATTTAAATGTCCATTGAAAAAATTTATCATTTACCTAATTCTTGGTGCAAAATAAACTAAGTCCAACCATCCCTATACAGTGCAAGCCTACTTCTACCACCATAAGACCCATGCTTTAATAGAAGCCCACCCCCTAACTTTGACATATGAGCTCCAATCAAATGAAACTGCCAAAACACTGGATTAGAAGCAAACACCCCTAACTTTGATTTTAAGACCAAATTTCACCAATTTGCAGGGCTAGAAATTAACATTTTTTAATGGTTATCCATACGGATCAGTATAACAGAAACTTCACAGATCCCTGTCATATCCTACTGATCCGTAGTTCAGTACAGCTGAACAGAAAATAAGATTAATCATATGTTCTGAATTTAATGACCATGAACTCAAAACTCTAAGAGAAGACTATCTTTGAAAATTGACCAGTGGAATGACTGGCTCGTTTATCAAGCCAGTCATTCAAGTGGTATATTTTCAAAAATAGTTTTCTCTTGGCCTGCAAATAGACATTTCCCAAATACTACTTTAGAGACCATTAAGGATTAAAACACACCAGATTTCACAAGCTGGTTGATGAACTAAGCTTTACATCCGGTTTGAATTGTCATAAAAAACGACTGGACCACTGAAACACTCGGATCCAACCGGGTCAGTTACTGTGCTTAAACAATGATCCGTATGTGAAAAAGGTCTACATCAGTGCTTAATTTCTAACCCTGATTTGTTCAGAACAGCGTATGCCAGTAGTAGTTGCACGATTTTTGCTTTGAAATGTCGCGAGATTTTATAAAAAGAATTACGATTTTCGATTAAATCGTAGGTCCAAATTCCCAAAAGTATAAACCGGGGTAACATGAGAAGTCACCAAAATTGGGACTTGGAATTTATAGAAAGAATTTAAATAAATGATACAAACAGCACGAAATTAGAACACAATTTCATGCTACAAATTCTTACCATCCTATGTCTATGCTTAATGTATACCTTATATCCATCATCGCGGGAGTGAAATTATTAATTGGAACCGCCTAAATATTGCGTATAGTTTTATAAACATCGTTTATTTCATCAAAATTTGACAAAATGCCGTCGAGTAAAAATATAAATGTCGCTTCCGCTTAAATAGCCTCCCTTTGTAGGACGAGTTTAGATCATTACCCGAGTAGCGCGAAGACGCTAATATTAGTACCCGGGGAGATACTGCGCAATCCATATACATAGAACGGTACCTTTGAGTAGCTATGATAGTAACGGCGTAAACTCGTCCTATAGTGCAGTTTATAGTTGCTTTCAGAATGTACGATTTACATTTAAGAGTAATCAACAGAGCACACAGTTCAAAATACAACAATCTGGAATGCTGTTGCGTTATTTTCTTTAATTAGGCATGACAACCGAATCAAAAAGGAAAAATTTGTACACAGCCTGAAATTGCTAAAAGAATTAATAAGAATTATGTTCAGTGATTATTGCCTAACACTCTGCAACTAAGTATATACTTGGTATTTCACGACAGACTCGGGGTCAGGGCTTCCACTAGTGGAAGTCCGGGAGTCCTATATTCCCAAAGTTCATGTTCGGTCACGGGACTTCCTGTGTTTAGAAATTAGTGGAAGCCCTGCTCGGGGTCTGCAGCGAAAGAAAGAAAATTATATGGCGATTCGACTGAGTAACTAGCTGGTTTTCTCAATGACAAAGGTGTTACCTCGCTATTGTCAGCTGGATTACCATAGAGCTTTGTGCTTTGATTAGGACTTAGTGAACACAGGCGTCAAGCGATCGAGAAAAAATACAATGGATACATGTGTGAATGGATTATAACGGTATTCTCTTACTGCTGAATGAAGAGTTTTAAAATTTTAGTCTGCTCAATTTTTTCATGATTTTTCGATTTTTTGATTTTTTTTTTCAATTACATCGTAGAAAATCGCGATTTTCGATTAAATTGCGAAATTGTGCAAGTCTAGCCAGTAGCATGATAATAATACATGTAGCAATCATGTCACTGGATCGCTCTACCTGTAATTTACACCAATCTCGGCCTGGATACATTCCCAGTCCCTAGATCTTGCCACTATTAGTTTACCATTAATTGTAGTGGCTACATATAGTCAAGATACGAGACATTAAATTTTCGCGCTCTCGCATTATTCCTGGTCTCACGAGGTCTAATATGCTAATGGCAAAGGTTAAATTGCATTGATCTATGCTAATGGCAAAGGTTAAATTGCATTGATCTAACCCTCCTTCCTTGTGTGAAACGACTTCTAGCAAGGTGCAATAATTATACGTTACCAAATGGCCCGTACCCATTATTCACATACCGTATTTATTCTAATTTAACCGCCCTTCCCAATTATACCGCCCCCCCCCCCCCACCCCCTCCCCCTTGTTTTTGAGACTTGTTAAGAAAAAAAAAACAACGCTCCAATTTCCCAAAAATACAGACCGAAGACAAATAAAAATAAAAGATTAGCACGAAAATTCAACACATTTCCACGCTAACTATTTCATACCGTTTTCGCATATGCTTAATGTATAGTGCATATATACCCATAATCGCGGGAGTGAAATTATTAATTGGGACTGCCTAAATAGTGCTTATACTTTATTAAGCCTCGTTTATTTCATCAAATGTAATCCAGATTTTGATAAAATGGCGACGCGAGAAGAGAAATATTTTGTATCACGTGGTATCAGCTTCTGCTTAGTAGGACAACTTAAGGTCATTACTCGAGTAGCGCCAAGGCACTAATATTAGTACCCGGGTAGATACTTCACAATCCACATACATAGGAAGGTATCTTCGAGTAGCTATGAGAAACACGGCATAAACTCTGCCTATAGCGGAAGCTGATTAATATTCGGAAGAATCGTCTGCGTTTTACAGACCTAATTTAATGGACTCGGGAACTCAGAATGTACTGTCCAAATATATGTAATCAATATGTGAGCATTATACATTTATATCCGATCAACCTAACTGGTACCGGACAAAATAACGGCGACATACGGTGAATTTTTCTCCCTAATTAAGCCGCCCCCTTACGCGACTGCTAACCGCCCGGCGGTTAAATTAGAATAAATACGGTAGAATCTAAAGTACAATACTCTGTCACCATCATGCAATGATAATATATAAAGTAACTTCCGAGTCCAGCACATTTTTATCTGCCGAGTACTCGCTCTAAATATTGTTGATTAACTTCTTAATTTGACTTAATCTTAGTGGATTCCTAATATCACTTAATTTTGATGTAAAAACAATTTTTATTAATCCTTTCATGATGAAACCGGCCTCTGTAGTGGTCTTGAGGAATGTCCACTTGCCGGCCCAAGAAGACTATTTTTTTTAATTTACCACTGGAATAACTGGCTCGATAGTCGATCCAGTCATTCCAGTGGTAGATTTTCAAAAACAGTCATCTCTTGGCCTGCAAATGGACATTCGATAAGTATATTAATTTTTTTTTTACAAATTTAGTCTTTAAAGGGTTAAAGGATGTGCAATAGTTCAGCAGGCCCATTTAAATAATTTCATTTCCACGACGGTGTCTTTTGAGGTACATACATTAAACATAGTCGTAAGGAGGCAAGAATTTGCAACGCGAAATTGTGTTCAAATTTTGTGTTATTGTCTATCGGGGTTTAACCATTTTAGATTTAATGGATTTCAACTTTTTCTTGAAATATACCTAGAATATAACCACCCCTTTCTCAGAGATGTTGGTCTGGATATCGAACACCTCTTGTCCTAATAGAATCCTAGGCTACTAATAGGCATAATATTGTACGTTTACGAAGTACTCATAAATTCCTGGACTGTGCTTGCTTTCACATGCATACAGATTATAACACGTGTCCGTAAGAATAACTTTGGTATGATCATTTATCTATCGTCCGAGTATCTCAGATCATACATGTATATATGCAGCGGTGACATGAAATAAGGATTGTGTTATGGTATGCTGTGCTATCATAGAGTTCGTGGTATGGTTAGTATGGTATCAGATAGGATAAGTGACCGTGTTCCATGATTGATCCAGTCCTCTGCTCCACAAAATGATGTTTGCTCTCTATCCTGCATTTAGTGTCACTGGTTATTAGTAATTGGTTAATATTAATTTGGTTAAAGGACAGAATAATAATACTAAGCAAGAAATCTAACTAATATGGAGAATAAAACCGGATAAGCAATTAGTCAACATGCGAGTCACTGCTCCTGGGTGTATGATGCTAATTAGGCCGATTACTCCACCAAAGAAGGGTCAAATTAATGAGTACAAACAAAACCAAAGAATATAATACCTTAATTGTTTTGTTCTGTAGACGAAGCCCATTAAGTGTGGTGATAGCTTTTTCAGCATCATTCGGTCGCTTATAGTTTACAAAACCGTAACCCAAACTCTGTGCTAAAATAAAGAAAGAAATCAAAACAAACAAATAAGATCTAATGTAAACCAACCGATGATGGACTGAAATAAAGAAAACTGGTTAAATATAATACTAATAATAATAATAATAATAATGAAAATTGTTGGTACTATTTCATAGGGGGAACAAACTGAATGAAAACAAGAAAGACTAAGTTCTATGAGCTAAGAAACTGTTCAGTAATGGTCAGTATATCATCACATTCCTTCACAACTTACCTCAACACGCAAACATTTTTTTTGTTGTTTTTTTTCATATAAAAGGATTTTTTCTAAACTAAACGGTGGTGAAAACATTGATCTCATTTTCCTCTATATCTATGAGCCCCAAAATGATCGGAACTTCGGCGACCTGAAAATATTTGTACTCCTGAAATCATCTCAGGCATCCAGAAAGGCTCATGTTGGTCAGACATTACTGATAAACAATATCTGCACTGTTATACTAAACAATACCATAAAGAACTCTAATAACTAACTAGAGTGTACCAATGGACACCAAGGAAGTCGAGGGGAGAGGGTGGGCCACATTATTGATAATGGAGAGAATCTACTAAGATTGTAACTTAATACATGCATTCTAGCTGTGATACATTACTTGGGTTCAAATCAAACAGTTAAAACAGTGTATATATATTAGATGTTATAAAATTCTTAAACAAAAATTAAAGAATAAACACAATACATGTATGTCAATATGACAAACACAAATCTGCAAGTGAAGATATTTATTAAGGTATCTCTATAGTGGCTTGACCTCATGCTGGGTTAACAAGTTCACAGCTGACTACAGGCTAACATTTTAATGGTTTTAAAGCCGGCCATGGGTGCCCATTGCAATGGTCTTGAGAAACTTCCATTTACAGTAAAAAAAACTATTAAAATTTACTACTGGAATGACTAGCTCGATAACCAAGCGGAGTCTGAACCAGTCATTTCAGTGGTACATTTTCAAAAGTAGCTTTCCTTTGGTTTGAAAATGGATATTTTCTATGCAAAAGTTGAAATTCTCTTGACCAAATTTGGCCATTAAGTTTAAATATATGTTAGTGAAGAAGTGAAGTTATACAGTACTGCTCCTGATTAAGTTAACATGTCTCCAAAACAAAAACAACTGTTTTATTGCTTTGGAAATACGTAGTTATTTCTGAGCTATACTGTATGTGCACTTGGGTTCAATCAAACATAGTGGTATAAAGATAATTAATTTATGCATGCAAGAATAGCAGAGTAGAGTAATTATATCCATCATCAGCAGGCAAACTTGTGGCTGTATAACATATGTGGTAATCGCTTTGCATGTCTCACATCACATGATTGAGTCCGTCTGTCATTCTGTCTGGGTTGTAATTTAACCCTTTAAACCTCGAATTTGTTCAAGACAATTCCAATTTCCTCATAGAAAATGTTCATTTGCAGACAAAGAGAAGACTATCGGTGATTGAAAATTTTACCACCGGAATGACTGGCTTGGTTATTGAGTCAGTCATTCCAATGGTAAATTTTCAAAAATAGTCTTCTCTTGGTCCGCAAATGGACATTTATGAAGACCCCACTGCACAAGCCATTTTTGGCTGAAATGAGTATTAAAGGGTTAAGCATTTTAGACATTTTTACACCATTTGAGACTGCATCTTTCTTAAATTATGGTAATTATGTGTCATGTATCAAAATTAGGTCAGCATGACATATTTTCCTTTGCTCGCTGGCACTGTTTAAATTAGAAACAATTTTCTTAGATAAATGACACCTGTATGCTGACAAAGAAAACATAACATTAAATTGGGCTTCGAACATGGGCTTGACTGACAGATGAGACCACCTACCTGTCTTTTTAGGCCAGAAGATAGGGGTTCCGACATCGTTAATCCTTTAATGGTCAAGAATTTGCTGAGTGAATGTCCATGGATAAGATATTTTTTTATATTTACCCCTTAAATGACTGGCTTAGTTAACTTCAAGAAAGCCTGCATGGGCATACATGTACCTCAGGAGCGCTAGAGGCCAGTTTTGGCTGCCTTGACAATTAGTTACATTCAAAAACACTGTTTTTAACCATTTAACATAGAAAGTGTTCATTTGCAGACCAAGACAAGACTATTTTTTTTAATTTAGCACTGGAATGTCTGGATCAAGCCAGTCATTCGTAGTCAATTTTCAAAAATAGTCGTGTCTTGGTATGAAAAAGAATATTTCTCAAGACCACTGCAGAAGCCGTTTTTGGCCGATTTGAGGGTGAAAGGGTTAATGGTCTTGGTCAATGTCTATTTACAAGCTAAGAACACCCTTTTTTAAAATTTAGTCAATTGACTAGCTTGGTCATATCAAGCATAACCATTAATGGTCAAGCCGGCCAAAAACAGCCTCTTCAGTGGTTCTGGCTAAAGTCCATTTACAGGACAAGAATACTTGTTTTGAAAATTTACCACTGGAATAACTGGCTTGATAACCAAGTCTGTCATTCCAGTGGTAAGTTTACAAAATTCTTCCGTCCTGCGAATAAACACTGAATAACAAAAACTTGGTTATCGAGCCAGTCATTCCAGTGGTCAATTTTCAAAAAACTGTCTTCTCTTGGATTGCAAATGGACATTCCCTATGGCCACTGCAGAGGACGGTTTTGTCCGACCCGACCATTAAAGGGTTAACATCGGGGCATCGTTAGTTCAATGATTAGAGTTAATGGTTAAAATACTAGATGCCAGTTGCCTCAAGTGGGAAGATTTAATTTTGTGCCAAAAGAGTATTTGTTGAGAAAAATTACTCTGTAATACTGGGGCAGTGGAATGAAGGCGCTTATTGAAATAAGTTGGTTTTTTAGTAGTAGTATTTTCTAGAAAAATACTCTTTGCCAAATTCTGAGAAAGTATAGATCTGTTCTTTATGTCAGAGTTTGGAAATTGAAACGATTAAAACAGGCTTGGATGTATTATTGAATATTATTGAATATTGACGATATATTATTGATAACCAATAATGTAATGATGACATGACGACGATGATGCCGCCACCGCCGCTGATGATGATCAGTGGTCATGATGAGGAAAAACAATGACGCCGACGACGATAGAATTTAAAAGTTAACGTAATCAGTACTGGCTCGCATGATAGTGTCCAGAAACCTATTCTATATTCCTAATAGTAAAGCGTGATGTTCTATGTCATATATGTGCAGGAAGCCTCCATGCACAATTATTGCACATGACTCATGCGCAGTCTGTCTGTGATTGACATGGCTGATGTAAATGTGCTATTATTACCATAATTGCTATGCTGCTGCGGAAGTATAGCTGCTGGCAATGGCAGATAATACTGTGCTGGCAATAAATGTGATGAAGGAGTTGATGTATCCATGGGTGATGGTATGTCAATGTCACTAAATGCTGCACTAGGCAATATTCAATCAACTAGATATTATCCCTAAGCTAGCCACTGTGCACACTATTAAATCACTTCAATCATTCTGAAACTGTTACTACTCAAGATAATACATATCAGCCTTAATTACAGGTAACACAGGAAGGCACTTAAATTGACACAATCAAAATGAACCAATTTTTTTTTTACTTTTTCCAGTCATATTAACTCAGAGGAACATCTGCCTGAACAAACAGTTCATTATTGCAGAGGTCTGTTCTCTTTACGCCTCAATTATAATCAGAGCTAGCTAGCTGACTGACTGCTAGATTCAGGTGATTAACAAAGGCCTACCTGGCTGGGCTGGGCTGGGGATCAGGTATGGCATATGTTACATGTAGTAACATCTGGTACACATATCATTCAGAACGCTGGCACATTTATTTCACTACAGATTCAATATCAGTAAATGTACACCGCTAATGTCTATTAGTGCTATTAAGCTTATAGGTTTGAATCAGAATATTGATCAAATGGATTAAACGTCCACCAAACAGTTGAAAACATGCATATAGTTAAAGTTCTAGTCAAGTATTATTGTTATAGATCGGGGGGGGGAAATAACTTTCAAATTTAACCTTTTACCACTTCAGTTTGTTCAAGAAAATTAACAAATTTTCATAGAAAACGTCTATTTGCTGACCAAGAGAAGATTAATTTTGAAAACTTACCCCTGGAATGACTGGCTCAGTTATCGGGCCTGTCATTTCAGTGATAAATGTTCAAAAATAGTCTTCTCCAGGTCTGCAAATCGAAATTTATCAAGACCGCTACACAAGACGTTTTTGGCTGATGCGAGCGTTAAGCTTACAGATTTGATTCAGAATATTGATCAAATGGATGAAATCCACCCAACAGTTGAAAATATGCCTAAATATTTAAAATTGTAGTAGAGTACTACTGTTATAGATCTGGGCAAAAAATAAGACTCAAATTTTACTATTTCACTAATGAAGTCTTTTAGTATTTGCCTAAATTTTAAAATAACCATCTAGATGTATCAAAGTTGTTGAATATTTTGAAAATAATTTGACTGAAAACTTTTGGATGTCTTAGGCCTATTAGGCAGCAACAGCTTCCAGGCAAATCAAACTCAAATATTCTCAAAATCATAATACTAAGAACTTTTATCAATTAATTGATTCAAGGGCTTTTAAAATGGTCAAGATTTGCCATGAAAATCATAATCTTTGATTAATGAATGCGCAGGCAGTCCATAAAAAATGGTTTCTGCAAACAAGGCGGGGTAGTTAGATTTCAGTAGGGGACATTTTTTTCTCCAATATTAGTTTATTTTAGAAAGGTCATAAATATTTATTTTTCAGATATTAAACTACATGTCCATTAAATATGGTTTGCCAAATTTGTCATGTTTTTCATGTCACAATTAGCAAAATGGATTCACATAGCATACAAATGGACGTAAACATTGTAATTTGTATAGTTTGACAAACTGCAGGAAATGTCAATTTCCCTTTTCTCCGAGATCTAACAATACTCACCATTCTGTTACTTCTGATATACAGCTGGCCTTGACAGCGGCTCTAGGATTATAGACTTAGAAAGCTTTACCGACTCCTGGGAACCGGGTACTCGGCTCCCAACTGCCGAGTACCCGTTTACCATAGAGCTCATATTGTTTGCATAGCCACCAAACAAGAGAAAACTATGGCTTGCCTCCGTGGGGCTGGGAGGCTGGGTCCGTAACAGAATGGTGAGTATTGTTAGATCTCGGAGAAAGGGAAATTGACATTTCCTGCATTCTCCTTCGATCAATACTCACCATTCTGTTACTTCTGATATACACCAGATTTGATCAGTAACCTGGTGGGAAGGGGCGAGCCATACATGCTAATTTTGCCCCTTGGAGAAAGATTTTAGACTTCAAACTTGACTAACGGAGACCTAAAAGGACCGTCAAGTTCACGGAACCGAATCACATTCGCGTCACAGCCCCCCCCCACCTTTTTCCTCCTAAGAAAAGGGAGAGAACTAACGAACATGTATCTCGCCTGAAAACACCAATATGCCAAGAGGGTTAACTACTCCCTGCATATCGCTTGTATTAGCCTGGGAATGAGCATGAATATATAAGATGAATGAACATGATACATATACATAATACAAAAAACTCTCACTTGTTGAATTACCTTATGATAACAGGACTTCAGACGTACCGCCTACAACCATTCACCGGTTCGGCCATCAGTGACACAATCTGGTTGACATCCTCTCGCTTGACCATGCCTGCTTTAGGTTCTTTTCTTACCAAAGTGAAAAAAGGGGAAAAGCAGTGTGGTCACTAACTATCGTTTCAAAACAGCTAAAGCGAGTGGATTGGCTGAGTCTGACACATCCCTCATATAGTAATCCGTAAATGAGGACTCACAGTGCCATTGTGCAACGGCCATGATGTCCTCTAACGGAACACCATTGTAAAGGGCGGTCGAGGCGGCTATTCCTCTAACATCGTGTGCCCTTACGCCCTGCACCTGGTGCCCAGTCGCCATCTCGTGAGTAGTCTGAATGCATTCGACCACCCAACGAGAGATAGTATCCATGGATGCGGCGCCATAAGGCTTTTTATGGCAGATCCACAGATGTCTATCGTTCGACCGTAACGAGTCAGTCCGTTTCTTGTACTTAGTCAAAGCACGGACCGGGCACCAGACACTGGCATCACGATCAAACCTGGTTAACTTCGGTATAATGATCGGTTTGCCGGGATATCTCAAAGATTGGTTCTTTGACATAAATTCTGCTCTTGGCAGAAGACGCAGACCTTCTCCAGAAACAATAAATCGGTTCCTCTCTGCCGAAAGCGCATGGATCTCACTGCGCCTTCTAGCTGAGGAAGCTGCCAATAGAAAGACCGCCTTTAGAGTCAAATGCTTTAGACTAGCCGAACGCAACGGTTCGAAAGGGTGCTTGGCCAGTACATTAAGCACTAAAGATAGACTCCAGGCTGGAATGACTACCGGTTGTCTCGGGCGGAGATTGCTCATTCCCTTCAACATCACGTTTAACTGGGCCACCTCTGAACTATCCCTGTTGGCTAGACAAGGGATAACTGATGCCAAAGCCGACTTGTATCCAGCAATTGTGACGGGAGCTAGTCCTGTAAAGAACAGCTCACAGAGAAAGTCTGCTATTTGCTGAATAGTGGATTGAAAGGTATCAATACCCTTTTCTTCACACCAGTCTGCAAATCTGTTAACCTTGTTGTTATATGACTTGAAGGTTGACCTCCTTCTCGCAGCCGCGATGAAATCAGCAGCCTGTCGAGAAAAGCCTTCCGACGTGGAACGTTGTTTGACAACATCCACGCAGTCAATTTGAACATTTCGGGACGCTCGTGTAGGAAGCGTCCCTTGGCCTGGGAGATTATGTTCGGAATCTCGGGCAACTGCACAGGATTTTCCACCAGCAGATCTAGAAGATCCGTGAACCACGCCCTGCTCGGCCAATACGGCGCTATTAGCAGGACCAGACACGGCTCCTCCCTGACCTTCACCAATACCTTCGGTAGAAGAATGGTGGGTGGGTACGCGTACGCGTGCATCCCTCTCCAGCTTATCGCCAGAGCGTCTGTATCGACGGCATTTGGATCTGGAATCGGCGAGACATATGTCATGATTTGAGCATTTTCCTTTGTGGCGAACAAGTCCACGTTGGGTTTGCCCCAATGCTCGAAGATCCGTCGTAGAACTGGAGGGTTGAGGGACCATTCTGTTGGCAAGATTCTCTGTCTGCGAGACAAAGCATCCGCCAGAATGTTCAATCGGCCAGGAATATGAGCTGCTTTCAAAACAACCGAGTAATTCCTGCACCATTGAATCAAGTGCCACACCCTGATGCACAGGGTGGGCGACCTGGTCCCTCCTTGGCGATTTATATATGATACTACTGTCGAATTGTCCGACCGTATCAATATCACCTTGCCCCTGATCATCGGAAGGAACTCTTCCAACGCCAGTTCCACTGCCATCATTTCCAACAGATTGATATGCAGCTGACTCTCCGGGAGAGTCCATGTGCCCGAGACCTGGTGTTCTCCCAGGCAGGCACCCCAACCCTCCAGCGATGCATCCGTGTAAACGGACAGCTGGGGGTGGGGTAGGTGCAGCGAAACCCCTATTAGGAGATTCTGACGCTGTTTCCACCATAGAAGATGCGATATTATCGGCTCCAAAACTGGCACCAGTTTTGACAGGGGTTCTGTTCTCTGTTTCCACAGAGACATCAGATACAACTGGATAGGTCTTCGCATTAGAGCAGCGTACGGGATAACCTGCTCCATGGAGACCATAATGCCCAGCATCTGAAGGAACCGCCTCGCCTGAATGTGGTTTCCCACTCGAAAACTCCTGAGGATGGCTAACAGAGACACCACTCTGGGCTCTGATGGGTAAACCCTGCCCTCCTCGAGGTCGAATCGCATCCCCAAATAAACGAAATGTTGAGTGGGCGTCTAGATCTGAAAGTAACTTCAGAGTCAGAGCAGTATCCACGTTCAACCTGGCTGCCGAGTCTGCCTTGAGCAGCCAGTCGTCTATGTAGGTGTGTAGCGCCACGTTCTCTTTTCTGAGAAACGCTGTCACCGCAAGGACCACTCTTGTGAAAACCCTCGGAGCTGTCGACAGGCCAAACGGGAGAACTGTAAACTCCCATACTTGATTCTGAAATGCAAATCTCAGAAACCTGTGCCAACTCCGATTCATCGGAATGTGGAAATATGCATCTTTCAGATCGATCGATACACACCACATTCCTTTCCTCAATCCCGCCATTACCGACCTCGGCGTTTCCATCTGGAACCGAGGCGTATGGATAAACCAATTTAATGGCCTGAGATTGAGTATGGGTCTCCATCCCCCTGTGCTCTTGGGGACAAGGAACATGTTTGAATAGAAGCCTGGAGTGTTCCGGTTTGCTGGTTTTATTGCTCCCTTCAGAAGCAAACCCGACACTTCCTTTTGAACGGCTTCTAACTTGTCTGGCTCCCTTGGTACGGGTGTCCAGACAGGTGCCAAAGACCAAAGATTTTGTGGCGGAAAGTCCCACCACTCCGGCATGTAACCCTGGTATAACCATCCCAGGACCAGACTGTCTGACGTCACACCTCGCCAGGCCTCGACGAAACGCATGAGCCTTCCACCCACAATAGACGCCTCGACGTCTAACGGGGTTGTCCGGCTCGCAGTCCGCCCCCCCACCTCTTTCTTAACGAGAGAGTGAGAACCATTTCGCTCTAGGCACGACGGGTATAACTGGCTGTTCCTGTCGCACAGGTGCGGTCCAGGCGGATATGAAGGGAGCTTGCGTACCCTCAGGTACGCTTCGGCCCCTTCTGTCCGCCCTTTGAGGCCTTACCCGTACCCTTCCCCTTGCCCTTCCCACCTCTAGGGCGGTCAGGAGCAACATTTGGGAGGGTAGGCGCCTCTACAACCTTCCTGGGTTTCTTCGCCGGCGGCGGCTCCGAGAACCCAGCCGAAACAGAAGTCGCAACAGGCCTGGCTTTCGCCTTGCTCTTATGCTTCTTCTGTTTCTTTGAAGGCTGTCCCGTTAGCGGTTTGCCCACAGCCCCTAGTGCGTGCGCTTGCCGCACTAGCTCTAGCTGTAGATTTACCGCTAACCGATTCTGCGCAATACTGGCGGTGTCCTCTAAGATGGCCCGCGCTTGGCCACCAAAGATGCTAGGCCCTGTCAGGGGCGTCCCAATAAGACGTTCCCTGACTGCCGTAGCCGGACGCATATGGTCAATGACCATTTGCCTCCTGGACTTCGTCACTCGCGCTTGCACCCTTGCCAATGCGTCCATTGACAGCACCAAGCCGTCATTAACACACGATAGCGCCACAGGTGGCACAGGGTGGCCTGCCCCCGCTTCAGCCCACACCGACTGAAGTAGACGATAAGAGTGATTGACAGCGCTCATCGCTGCCCTCACACCCTCATCGCATAGGGCCAGGACTTCTTCCTGGTGTACCTGGGACTTATCCACTAGTGCCGGACCGGGACCACCCGACCGGCACTCTGGACGCCCAGTACCCATCGGTCATCCTCCGTGACCGACGGGACTACACCATACCTGTCGTATTCACCCCGCGGAATACGACATCTTGCCCGCACCTCCCTGGAGGCCGCAGGGAGCTGACCCTTGGTCATTAGTTGTTTGCTATAAATAGCATCCAACAAATCAATGAACCGTGGATCCAGTCCCACTGACTGGATCCGGGCCGCGGGCAAAATCCCCGTCCTAATCGACGCAACCGACGGACGGGGCGCATCTTCATCGGCCGTGGCCGAAACCACAGACGGGTCCACTCTGGCTAGCCACGCCAGAGCATCAGACCAATCTACCTCCGAAGAAGATACCCCCGCAAACACGTCACCCGTTGACGTGCTCACGGGTCTGCCAGTCACGGCCTCCCGGCAAGGAGCCACGGAAAACCGTACGGACCCATAACAGTCGCGGAACCATAGCCGGACACGGGCGCCAACGGCACCCCACGTCCGGCTGCCGGACCAGGCGAGATAGGTGAGTACCACGCCTGGCCCGGCACACCCGTTCCCCTGACGGCTGGTGACAAACCAAGCCGCGCGGAACCAGTGCAAGGTAACGGATTGGCCTCAGCCGCAGGTGGAGCCGCTGACCTGGCTTGCGCCAAACCAGACAAATGGAGGCCGGTTCCGTCCAGGACGGAATCAACCTCCATATTCTCCACCTGCGGCTTCACGGGCCGCAGCAACCTCTCCTCCTCGGCCTCCTCGTCTTCAGACTCCGAAGAGCCGTCACTAGACGAGTCAACCGTGGAGCCGTCCTGGCGGACGGCTCCCACACCTGACGGACCGGCCACCGCTACTGGACCACCCGGAGGTGGCCGCAGAGAGACCGGCCAGACGGGACCGCCAGGGGGCCGTACGAGACGGCCCCCTCGGTAACCAATCCAGAATCCTGTCCGAGGACAGGATCCGTACCAGGCATGGGGAGAAACTGCCCCCCAACCTTTGGTAGCAGGGACGACACCAGCGTGGGCAGAACGCTATGCAGAAAACCCTGCATAGCCGGACCAAACCACGCCGCCGGTGCCATCTCCGCCACCTCCAGCTGGGGACGTGGAGCACCCCCACCGGCCGAACCGGGCGCTCCACGATTTCCTCTCGGACCGCCTGACCCCGCGTCAGACCCAGCCAAGTCCTTCTGGGCAAGGAACTTAACCATCGTTTCGACGGACCACACTGCACAAACATTACACCTATGATCTATATTACACAGGGCACACCTAAAACAGACATGGTCCTTGAACATTACACGGGCAAACTTATGGCAGTCGTCACATGATGCATGATGATGGCGAGGCTGGCTTGGCCTATAAAATAAGCACAAACCTACAATAAACAAGCGGAACGAGACCCGGATGGAAGGCAGACAATTAATTTTCAAATATTTTGACTCATAAATTAACCGTAACCTCACCGCACCCCACCCCGCCACGTTACAACAACGATCGCATTGATTATGACGACAAGTACGCGGCGGGCACAACACACCCATAATAGATCCTCCAGGATGTGTAACGGCTCCAGGAATCATATCGCATAGCATTCAGGGTATATTTACTAATCAATATAAATTATACTCCTAACGAAAGCAGCACGATATGTGAAGAAAACAACAAAATGTATAACAAACTGCTGTCTCACACGGTAAAACCGCAGACCACACATCTACTCAAGAATTTTGAAACTACCGATCATTGCAAACCGATCGTGATCGCACGTAAACTTGATCATTCTAAAGTTTCCGGTACCATTTTTAGTACGCAGCACCCAGAATAAGATGCGCGAATTAATGAAAAAATTTTTCTTCACATAAACATCCGAGCGACCGGGTGTGACGTCACCCGCTCGGATTCTACGGAGAACGACGTCAGCCGATATTCGTGTTAGAAATACTGTAGCAAACACCTATTTTCATATCTGCCGATCGCCTGTTGGGGTTAAAGAAGGCGATCGTCTGGCATATATCGTTGTTAGCACACGTCCCAGATTCTATGGGGTCAGAAATTGGAACATGCGACACAACGAAATTTAGAGACCTAAGTCTTTTAACTATGGATAATAAAGAACAATACAACCTGGTTGTCTTGGGCGGTATTCTCCATAGTCCTTAGTTAATCCTTTCAGAACACACAAACTATCACTGATTAAAGACTTAGATTATTTTAAAACACTAAAATCCTTAATGCAAAAAGCATGTATTGCTCTTGTTGCTATGCAAACAAGAATGAGCTCTATGGTAAACGGGTACTCGGCAGTTGGGAGCCGAGTACCCGGTTCCCAGGAGTCGGTAAAGCTTTCTAAGTCTATAATCCTAGAGCCGCTGTCAAGGCCAGCTGTATATCAGAAGTAACAGAATGGCGAGTATTGATCGAAGGAGAAATATGAATGTTTTAACATTTCTGCTGTGTAACAAAAAAAAATATTCTTATTCCTGGCCAGGAGAAAACCCCAAAAAATTTCACCTGGGAGGTTTACAGGAAGACTTTTTTTTTTGGCCCATAATATATTTGCAAGCCAAAAGAATATTATTCTTGAAAACTTACCACTGGAATGACTGCTTCAGTTCTCAAGCCAGTCATTCCACTGGTAAATTCTCTAAAATAGTCCTTTCGTATCCTGCAACTGGACATTTATCAATGACACTCCAAAGGCTGAGTCTGACTGACTTGACCATTAAATGCCAGCTTAAGTCATGTTATCTATTTATCTTAGGCTATACTATTTGTACAGCAAATCATTGAGCCACATTAGGTTGCAACAACTGTCAATTAAATTGTTTTCAAAATATTGTCAGAGGATGATTATTTTTTCATTTCGCTACAGCTTGCAGCTTAACCCTTTACCGGCCAAAACCAGCCGCTGAAGTGGTCTTGATGAATGTACATTTTCAGGCCAAGTAGAAAGTTTTTGAAAATTTACCACTGAAATGACTGGCCCTGTAAACGAGCCAGTCATTCCAGTGGTAAGTTTTCAAAAATAGTCTCTTGGCCTGCAAATGGATATTCGAAGCCCAATTCTTTTGATTTTCTTGACCAATTCTGCTCATTAAAGGTTTAAAAGGGGTTAATTAATACTAATAGATCATGAACAAATAAATTCATTCTTTCATTAAAATATCTATTTCTTTGTGACCTGTTTACGAACTGGAAACTAATTTATTTCAATTTTTTATTTTGTGATCGCGCTAACAAGTGATGAAAAAAATTAGTCATTTTAATAAATGACAGAGTAATTTTACCCTCACCCTGCACGTTGTAGCAGTATTGCAATAGTACGTGTGCATGTGTCTGTCAAATGGTGTACAGTATTTAGTGATGTTGTGGACACACGCACGCACTCACACCCCATGGCCTGTAAGGGGGGAGGTGGTTAAATAAAACAATATTTGCACCTTCTGGTCTCTGGGCCCCTCCTCCCGCAGAACTGTGGGAAACCTAAACATGGCACTAGGTGTGTTTGGGTGTGCGCGTGCGCATGTATGCATCCGGGACCTGTATCTCAAGGATAACTTGGAAGTTACTGGTCTGATTTAGCTCAAATTTAAACATGTTTGTGAACAGGTTTCCATAACATTGGTTGTGAAATGTGGATAAAACTCAAAAAGTTTTAAAAAAATTTTAAGCTTAAAATTTGACAGAACCATCACGGGTGGAATAGGTACCTTATTTATCAAGGGATGTGGTGAGGAGCCTAAATATTTTCAGTTCGCCGAACACATTGTTTAGTCACATGGTAGATTCGGTTCGCCCACCCACTATGTGACCAAATAAAATGTTTGAGGAACTGAAAATATTCGCATTCCTGACCGCACCCCCGTTTTCATTTAAATGTTTGTTGCCTTATTATATAGACAAGTCGGCCAAAACCAGCATCTGCAGTGGTTTTGATAAATGTCACGAAAATATTTGAAACTTTACCACAAGAATGACTCATTCCAGAGGATGTGGTACACTTTACGCAATAGCTTCTTAGAGCCATGCAAATGGACATTCACTGAAGAAAAACAGTGAACTTCTTGGACACTCTGGATCATTAGCAGATTAAACAGTAGCAACTGGTGTTAATTTTGAGAATGGCATCGCTAAAAGCAAATGTGCTGGTCTAAGAAAGCAGCAGGTTTATTAGCAACACTATTGTTTTAAACTGTCTCATTGCTGCAAGACACCAGACAATAATTTCATCCGACAATGGTCAATAACGTTGGACCAGCTGAATATTTTGAAAACATTCTCAATGAAAGTTATTGGTGGCTGAGCCATTATCCACCAACAACTTTCAGTCAAACTATTTTCTACATATTTAACATACATGCAGAATTGAACTTCATGGAAAATGTAGTCTGCAGCAGGGCCTGCACTAATTTCTATACACAGGAAGTCTAAAATGGTTTCCATACATTAAATTTGCTTAAAATCATAGTTTTAGTGGTGTCAGGACTTCCTTGGCCTTTGTTTCGGGAGTCCAATCATGACCTTTAGGCGTAGAGAACTCCCGAACTTCCAATAGTGGAAGCCCTGGTCTGCAGAAAATCAGCGGGAAGACTAAAAATTTACACTTCAATCTGCTCACACTAGGTTTTTGTACAAGTTTAGTCTTGAATGCAGACCCATAATGCTTAACCCTTTAACATGCATAACAACCAAAAATGCCGTAGGACTTGGGAAATGTCCATTTGCAGACCAAGAGAAGACTGGTTTTAAAAATGTACCACTGAAATGTCATTTCAGTGGTAAATTTTCAAAAACAGTCTTCTTGGTAGCCTGCAAATGGACATTTTTAATAAGAAAAATTTTCTTGAACAAATTCAAAAATAGTCTTGAAATGTGATGCAGATGCCAGAAGCAATTACAAATATTTCAACAATTAACCTTTTCATGATTAATGTGGCTAAAAAATCTCTTAGTCCTTGGCTAAAAACACCTCTTATAGTAGTCCTGCATAATGTCCATTTGCAGAACTTTCAAGAAACTATTTTCTAATTTTTAATAGCGTAATGACTGACTCGATAATCAAGCCAGTCATAGCAGTGGTAAATTTTCAAAAATAGTATTGGTAGCCTGCAAATGGACATTTTCAATAAGAATAGTCTTGAAATGTGCAGAAGCCAGAAACAATTACAAATATTTTAAACAATTAACCTTTTCACGATAAATGTGGCTAAAAAATCGCTTATAGACCTGGTCTAAAAACACCTCTTATAGTAGTCTTGCGCAGTGTCCATTTGCAGAACTTTCAAGAAACTATTTTCCAATTCTTAATAGCGTAATGACTGACTCGATAATCAAGCCAGTCATAGCAGTGGTAAATTTTCAAAACGTCTTAACTTGGCATGGAAGAAAGTGGACATTCATTAAAGTACAAATTATGACTTTCTTGACCGATTCTCGCCAGAAGCGTTAACTTCTAGACCAGTGAAATGTCAGGCATCTGAATTCCATTCAACAATTGGTAAATTCATGTCAACTTTATTTTGGAATCAATGTTGCTGTAATCTGCCTAAGAAAGAATTCAGAGAAACAACTTTCAGTAATATTGTTTCCATCCTTAGTTCTATTGAAACTGAAACAATTAAGCAGTGTGTTAAGAGTTAAATAAAGCCTATGGTAACAAGATTAAGACACATATTTGAAGGTGTGTCAAGAACTGACGTCTATGGTTTAAATGATGTTGCTGAAAATTGTTGCGAGGCCACACCAATTCAGATTACAGGCAGCAGTTCTGCCCAGGATGAAATTAGTGCCTGACATTTTTGAGGCAGTACAACCAGGCGCATGCGAGTTGCTCACCTTTTTTGATATCGTAGTGTCATCTGAAGCATTATTTAGCATAGTTAACTGGTATTTCCTTGAACCATTTTAATTTTCAATGAATTCAAAACTTAATTTCATAAAATAAGAAAAAAGGTGGTGGTTGGAAAAGATAGTCTTTACGGGTATGTATGTATGTATTTTTATTTTATTGACGCACTGGCAACGTGCGGCTTCAATTTCCATGTTCTAACTTAGCCGACAGTGATGCACCCGTTAGTTTAATTTGTTGATCACCATCTCACGGTCGGGGGATCGAACCGCCATTCTGCAACTCCGCATAGCATCAGCAACCAGGCATCTTTCCACTGGACCACCGCACCTAGACTAAAAAGTCAAGGATTGGCCGACCAGCTTTCACATGTCTGATATACTGACACACTGACGATTCATATGGGACTATCTGTGGATGCATCTGTCACAATCAATCCTAGGCTTTTACGCCTATTGTACTCTGACTCCAGCACGGCTCTGGCAGTATATGTATTTTTATTTTATTGACGCACTGGCAACGTGCGGCTTCAATTTCCATGTGCTAACTTAGCCGACAGTGATGCACCCGTTAGTTTAATTTGTTGATCACCATCTCCCGGTCGGGGGATCGAACCGCCATTCTGCAACTCCGCATAGCATCAGCAACCAGGCATCTTTCCACTGGACCACCGCACCAAGACTAAAAAGTCAAGGATTGGCCATATGTATGTATACATACATACATATGATTACTGTATTCTACAGCTGTAGTAGTACAAACATCATACAGCTGCGATCAACTGTGTCCTGTCCTAAGCCAAAATCTTTAGCTTCTTCAGGTCCATTCTTGATTTGAGTGTCCCAAGTCCTGCTTTCTTGAGGTCACATAGCACGATGATGGCGTCCTCTCCTGTCTTTTTAGCTGGCTCCCAGAACAAATTCCAAGCAGGGCTTCCACTAATTTCTAAATACAGGAAGTCTGGGACTTCCTGGGTATTGCTATTGGGAATCCAAGCAAGAAACATGGAAGTCTAAAATGGTTCAAATACATGTAATTTGGTTAACATTATTGTTTTTAAAGACGTCAGGGCAAAAAAAATAGGAAGTCCAGTACTTCCTTGTTATCTTCTTTGGGAGTCCAAACCTGAACTTTGGGAGTATAGGACTCCCGGACATCCTCTAGTGGAAGCCCTGATTCCAAGGCTCTCTGTGCTGGTGTCGTCTAGCATCCTTAGCACCATCGTATCGTATTAACATATGACCACTTACATAGCTACGGTGTTTGTGGTCATACTTGCAGTTCTTTGATCTCTTGCTATGTGAAGTAACGTCACAACTGTGGGCTGCTGTCCGCCAATCAAGTTTCAGCTAACTTCGCTCAATAGGCGAGACTTCAGCCGGTGATCTAATTTACAATCACAACAATAAAAAATATGGTGATGTTGTTGAAATGGAAATAGATATTTGAAAAAGTTTGCAATCATTTTGCTCTAAACAAGTTATTTGAGGAACCGAAAATGTGTAGACCGGTTTTCGCTAACAATGCGTGAAAGCACGGTACTCAATACGGGAGCTAAGTGGGAGGGTGAAGATCACGCAATCACTGCAATAGGACGATGCCTTAGCACATGGCCAACGATGGACCATCTTTGCTCAGCGACCTTTATGGACAGCGGTGATATATTATACACCTTATCTAGTGCATCGTTGGAAATTATGCTGCCTGTCCATCGGTGTCCAGTGATGGTGTGTAGGCGTTTGAGGTGGCAGGTATCAAGTTTGTCTAGAGCTTCCTTTGGAACTGCCCAGCTGTTACAGTTACATACGCCGGTTGCGTTGTATAAATGTAGTCTTTTTGTCAATGGCATCTTTGACCTAGGAATCTACAGATCTACGAGTCTTTAGGGGTGGTCAGAATTATTGAGTGGTGGCCAAATTCTGTCCAGTGTGAGTAGAACCCCAAGCCAGCTGAATAACAGACATGGGCATCTTAACATAACAAGTTGCTTAACCAACAGGGCTCACAGATCAGTCTGATTCTTTATAATGTAAAGAATATGCTGTTGATTAATTTAAAACTAATTTGACTGAGACGGTTGATACGTATCGGTAACTTATTTAACTGGACCACGTTTCATATAGCAAAAGCAGGTTCCAGTGAAATTAGTTTTAAAATATTCAACAGCTTTCCTGATCCATCAAGAAAATCAAATAATTTTTTTTATTTTAACAACTGTGGCAATACTGAATGCCAAGCGCACTAAGTTCACTGCCACTGCACAGATAAATAGCACCATTTTATGCCATTGCTGTCAGTAATAATTAGATGGTATCACTGTATATCTGTCAAATTTGGTATTAACCCTTTAACCCTCATGTCAGCCTAAAACAGCTTCTGCAGTGGTCTTAAGAAATGTCCATTTGCAGACCAAGACAGCTATTTTTGAATATTTACCACTGGAATGAGGTAAATTTTCAAAAACAGTCTTCTCTTGGTCTACAAATGGACATTTTCTTTGAGGAAATTAAAATTTTCTTTAACAAATTTCAGTGTTAAATGGTTAATCAATGGATAAGAATCCTTCTAAGAGGCATAACTCTGGCATTCAGAATTACCGCCAAAGGTCACAATATTGATCAGGAACGATGTTTAGTCAGTTTGTTATAAATCATCCAAAGGGTGTTAAATTGATCATCAGACAAATGGACAATAGACAACAGCAATCACGGTAGCTTAGCTGACTTATCCTTAGTCAAAGCTGACCGATAAATCAGCTAAGCTAATAATAATTTAATTATTATGTAATTATTGAAGGTAGAAAAGAATACATACACTTACATGTATATTTGTCCCGGATCAATTTACAACTCTCCACCTCGCCGATGCTGGCAAATAGTGAGCGAATCTCTTCCTGGGTCATCGCTTGTGGAAGATAGTTAACGATGAGATTAGTTTTAGACTCCTCTGTATTTGTGCCCATGTTGATCGGTGTGTGCGTACCATTCTGCGTCACAGCGACCTGCGACAGAGCATCCATCTTGCTCACGTCACCAGCTTGCGTAATCTGCAAAAACAACAAAGAAATTATAAGATATGAGCCTTTTAATTAATGAGAGAAATTAGTTATTAAAAATATCCAATTTTTCTTACTAAGTATGCCCATCTCATGCATTGTCATGAACTGCAGGTTAAAAACATTATTTTAGAAAATTTTCCACTAGAATCACTGGCTGGTAAGAGTTCCAAACAATACTTCGATTGGTACGCAATAGCACATTCGAGGAACAAAAACTGGCTTCTGAAGTAGTTTTGAGAAATACACCATTTACAGAAACTGTCATTTCAGTGAAAATCTTAAAAAATAATCTCTTGGTCTGCAAATGGGATATTTCTCAAGACTACTCCATAAGCCATTTACAATGTAAGAAATACTGGTAACATGCTGCATATTTCGGAATTTAATTTGCATCAAACCTATTGCTGCCCGACATTGCAACTACTTCCAGTCAAGTTATCAGTCAAAAAAGTCAACAGCTTTCAGAAATTGGAACTTACTTCCTCCGATATTGCCTTGAAATTGCCTCATTTGAAGAGGATTTCATCAGTGAAAGGGTTAAAAAGACCTTCATACTGAGGTGTTGAGTCAGCTGACTAACAGAGATATTGGTGGTCCTTTGAAAACTTTGTAATCCATAAAATACGAGTAGTTCAATATCGAAGCAATGGTGGACAAGTGAGCGGCTGAATATTTTGCAGCTAATTGGCCTGGGAGGCAGCAGCCCCTTTCAGTACGTTACTATTAATTTCAGAATATTCAACAAGAACATTCCTCAACACTTGTAGCCACAAAATGTGTTCTATGATTTGGTCTGATTGATTGAAAGAGTTAATTAAACCCATTAATGGTCAAGATTAGTCAAGAAAATTTAGATTTTAATTTTAATGTCCATAAACTTTACAGGCCAAGAAAACTATTTTTTGAAAATTCTCCACTGGAATGACTGGTGTTGTTATTGATCGAGCTCATGTGGTCAATTTTCAAGAATAGCATTCTTTCCTGGTCTGAAAAATTGATATTTCTCAAGACCACTGTCTGCAGAAGACATTTTTGGCCATCGAGTGTTAAAGGGTTCACTAGCCAAACAGCCTTCAGAAATGTCTCTCAGAATAGGAAATCTGTTTTCCGGGACATCATTAAATATAAAACTTGCTAACTAATTTTAAACAAGCTGGGAATCAATGACTTCCCATCAAATATTTGCCATTTATAATCAGCAAACTGCTATTCCCAAAGCAATTAGAATTCATATTTTCAAAATAAAGTAAGCTGAAATGAACAAAACTAGCACCATAAATGGACACGTGTAAAACAGACAGTTAGTTACCTGGTAAATATCCATCATTTTTATCATGGTAGTATAATTCCAATTTCCAAAATCACTGAGAATTTACGTTCACTTTCAAACAAAAACACTCAAATTCCTTATAATTATTTAAGTTCTATTTATGATCCACCTTAACTGCTTCGGATAACAACAATTAGAATGTATTGAAAATAAGTAATGTATCCCTATGAAGTTCGAGAAAATAATATGCAGGCTATTACGCTATATAGTAGGAGCATTGTAATCAATACTTCTGACTGCTAGTGACATCGCTTCGTGAGCAATACCAATAGTATAAAGTTAATAGTGTAGAGCAGCTCTTTGTGCCAAATTGTCTTTGTGTAGGCAGGCAAGCAGCAATAAGATAATCATTGATTTGATGATTCTACCAGATTGAACACTCACTGAACAAAGAGTGACTGCAACATACAGGCATGCACGTACATCACCCACTACTAGGTGCTGGCGGTCAGTACTGGTCACTCTCCCTGCACATATTATACCATGTACCTATAACCAGTAGTATGTCAATTGACAATGCTATACTCGGCAGGTGACAAATTTAATCTAGATATTTTAACTGAATACTACCTGCATTGATGTAGGAGTATTGTACCAGATCCTGTGACACCAAGCTATATAGCGAAATTATAGCAGTCTCAATATTTAAGTACCGTCACTCTGTATGTAATAAAGTATATATCCAGAATGTATAATACAACAATAAGAACTGAATTCTATTCAAAGGAAGCTTAAAGCTGCCATCTGAACTTGACACAGTCTGCTACTAGAGCTGAGGCACAATACAGCACTGCTTGCTGCCTGCTAGTCAGTCAGTCAGTTTGTCACACAAGCGGACCAGGGAGAGAGAGAGCTGCAGCTGCTGCACTATTACTGCTTAAAGAGTCCTTGTCCTATCTGAATGACAGCTGCCTATGAATGGGACACACACAAATACGCACAGAGCACACTCCTCAAGCCAGCCAGCTCTCTTATTCCATAAAGCTGTGTGTCTTTCTGCTGCAAGAGGACATAGCATAAAGTCCCTGTACAATATTGATGGCAGTGTGTTCAGGCGGCCAATAAGAGCACAGACAGTGGCTTTCTGGACAGGACAATGTGGTCATTAGCCAGTCACTCCTCCATCTAACCTCAACACACTGACAGTCACAGATGTCATATAAAGACAAACAATAGTCAGCTGCCATTAGCATAACCATATAGATCTATCATACAGACCATACTACCCTATTGTAACCCTCTCAGTAAAATGTAGGATTAACCCTTAACACCCAAATTTGTCTAACCCTTTAATGGTCAAGCCAGCCAAACCAGACGCTCTGTAGCGGTCTTGAGGGGTGTCGATTTACGGGTCAAGAACACTATTTTTGACAATTTACCACTGGAATGACTGGCTCGATAACCGAGCCAGTTTAGGCTCGATAACTGAGCCAGTCATTCAAGTGGTAAATTGCCAAAAATAGTCTTCTCATGACCATTTAGGGGGTTACGATAATTTCACTTTTCTCACATAAAAATGTCTGTTTGTGGACCAGAAAGGAGTATTTTGAAGGTTTACCACTGGATTAACTGGCTCGGTTAGGCAATCCATAAAAAGAAAAATTTTGTTTCCCCTAAACCGGGTGGGGAAAAAAACTTCAGTAGGAAAGAAAAAATCATATTTTTCAATTATTAATTTATTTTAGAAAGGTCATAAATATTTGTTTTTCAGATATTTAACTAGATGGCCATTAAATATGGTTGTAATTTGCAAATTTGTCATGTTTTTCGTCACAGTTAGCAAAAAGGATTCACATTGCATATAAATGGCCTTTAAAAACATTGTAATTTGTATAGGTTGACAAATGTATGTGTTAGACTTTATGCTGGGTATAAATTCTTATTCCCGGACAGGTGAAAAAAAGAAAAAGTTCACCAGGGAGGTTTACAGGAAACAAAACTATTTTTTATTTTGGTATTAACGAGCCAGTCATTCCATTTATAGATTTTCTGGGACGGTCATCTGATGGTCTGCAAATGGACATTTCTCAAAAACACTGCAAAAGCCCCAAAATGTAGACCCTGACAAAAGTATTTTTGAAAATTTACTTCTGGATTAACTGCAGAGATTACCATATCGAGCCGGCCATTCCAGCAAATTATCAAGCTCTAAGATCTTGTAACTATTTCAACAGAAAAATTAAAAATGGGTACGGGGTAGGTGGGGTTGTGGTATTTCAGGAGACACATTTTCTGAGAACTTTAGCGCCAGGTTCAACTTTTCTTTACTGCATGATTCACATGGAGGTTAATAATTATGTTGGATAGAATTTGAATGATCCAGTGAGCATCCTCAGTTCTTAACGGCTAAGTGGATCCTCAGTTCTTAACGGCTAAGTGGATCCTCAGTTCAACCTTTAACACTCATATAAGCCTAAAACAGCTTCTGCAGTGGTCCTGAGAAATGTCCATTTGCAGACCAAGAGAAGACTATTTTTTTTAATATTTACCACTGAAATGACTGGCTCGATACACCGATACAAGAGCCAGTCATTCCTGTGGTAAATTTTCAAAAATAGTCTTCTCTTGGTCTGAACATGGACATTTTCTATGAGAAAATTTAAGTTTTCTTGAACACATTCTAGGGTTAATGGCTAAACAGATGACTTGTTCTAACCAATGCCATATTTACATGTAAGTAAAGCAAATAATTACTTACAATGTCACTTCAATTGCCGAATCATCACAGAGGAGAATACGGATAGTGATAAGGGCAGAAAAATTTAATGTTTTGTTTTAATATGAACTTTCCTACCCAAAACACCGGCGATGGGAAAAAGGATCAGTGATAGGAAAAAATTCACAATTTCAGCTCAGAAGTGTTACGCTTTTACAGTATTAATCCTTCCATCATTATTTTTGAAAATTTACCACTGGAATGGCTGGCTCGTTAACGAGCCAGCCATTCCAGTGGTAAATTTTCGAATATAGTCTTCTCTTGGCCAGCAAATGGACTTTTCTCATGAGCATTGTAGTCATTTTGAGTGGCTTGGTCGTTAAAGGGTTAGCAAAGCTACAGGGAACAATTACAAAAGATTCTGAGGAATTCCGAGTGATAAGAATTTGGCTGCGAAAAATTGCTAGATGGAAAGAAAGTTGAAAACATAATTTTTATTCTACATATGGAAAGATTAAGTTAGGTTTTGTAAAACAAAAAAATAATAAATTGATATGGCATAAAATTTTAAATAAACATTCCCGATCCCATTTCAAGTTCATGCTTTCATATATAAAACATGCATCCAACCCATTACTGGTCAGTCAAGATTGGTCAAGAACATCTCCATTTTTGCTCATTTGCAGGCCAAGAAGACTATCTTTGAAAATTTACCACTGGAATTACTGGCTCGATTATCAAGCCACCCACTATAAAGGGTTTGGACGACCAAATTATGAAAAAACGATTAAAAAACTCCTAGGGGAGCTGTATGGTATCTCCCCGATTCATTTGTTTCACAAATTTGTGTGAAATATCACCTCCAAGGCTCCTCTTGTTCACCATCCACACAGCTATGGGTGCCCAAACTAAAACCCTGGATCATATCCTGTAAAGGCCTGTTGTGACGGTATGGTCAAGCTAGGGTTAATGATGATCACAGATACATTGTCCACTCACTATGTAAGGGTCCACTCTGACACTATTTATTACATGTATGTCTTTGTTTCAAATTATGCTACAGAATTAGTTACGCAGCTGCTGGTCAGTATGGCTATATGCTTAATTACACACCTCACAATCAGAGTCAGAGAGCATGACAATATGTAATGTACTTCACTGATTCATTATGCAGTTTAAATCTGGACACAATCTGTCTGTGAATGTGGGACAACAGACCATCTGCCATTATTTCAGCACGATACTATAGATTATATATAACACTTTTCACCCTTCAAATTTTTCATAAAAATTATAATCTTTTCATAGAAAATGTCCATTTGCAGACAAAGAAAATGTTACTTTTTTAATTTATCACTGGAATGACTGGCTCGCTTAATATTGCACTCAGCAATGGCTTCCAGTCAGATTAATTTCAAAATATTCAACAGCTTCCCTGTTTGTTTGCTCTGAGATTGAGATATGTACAGGGAATTTATCGGTGAAAGAATTAATTGCTATACATTTTTGATGACAACTATACAATTTATAATTTGCGCAGCAATACATGCTATACAAATATCAAATTCTAAATTATGCCCTGCCATCAATGGGCAATACATGATATGCTGTACAACTACAAGCACACCGACCTCTCCATTGGTTTTAATAACTACCCTCCATTGATTAAGCCAAGCTTTCCGACAACTCCTAATGAAGGTTAGTGATAATCTAAAGGCCTGTACCTGCGGCACGTTGAGCCATTGCAGCATTTTAAAAAACTGTAACATTCTATGTACATAATTCTTGGACAACAGGAGGCCATTCGGATCACTAAGTTTCAGTGGTGTACCGTGTACTGTAAGTAGTCAATGTGTCTGAGAGCTGGGGGGGGGGGGGGGGGGGGGGGGGGATCAGCCTTTTAGCACCGCCTCCCATACCTAAATACTGGTAGCCAGGGACAAACCAATCCCGATTTGCCCTTTTGTCCCCACCTCCCCCATAATGTAACACTACACTGAATTTGGTGCCAGGGTTAAGTGCCACCCACACACACAAACATCCCTGATCACCCCCATCACTAAGTCTGGCCACAATGGCCCATCATATACTTTGTGTAGTGGTGGGCTTTATTCAATTACACTCTAATGACTATTGAAAAACTCTAATTGAGAGACATCAGAAGGGCTGGTGTACATTTTGAAAAATCTACCGATTGTTGCTGTCCAGACTAGCAACAGCTAATAACAGCGTTACTTCTAAAATGAGCACAAGTTCCATCATTCACATGAAATCCACTGGAATGTAACCCTTTAGCACTCAATCTGCAGTGTCTACATATCCTGGGAAATGCCCATTTGCAGACCAAGCCAGAGATTTTATTAATTTACCACTGGAAGGACAGGCTCGATAACTGAGCCAGTCATTCCTGCGGTAAATTTAAAACAATAATCTCATGGTCTGCAAATGGACGTTTTCTAAGAAAAGATTTCTTTGAACAAATTTGAGGGTTAAAGGGTTACTTACCACTTTAGCTTTAGAAGAAAGTTTCACAAATAACTTCCAGATTTTAACCCTATAATAGTCAAGCCAGCCATAACTGGTTAACCCTTTAGTTTATTGCCGAATCCGCCTTCACCAGTGGTTTTGAGAAATGTCCATTTGCAGACCAAGGAAAAACTATTTAGGAAATTTTTACTGGCTCAATAGATCACAAACAGTCCTCATGTCTGCAAATGCACATTTTCTATGTGAGATTTTTAATTTCATTGGTCACATTTGACCATTAAAATGTGGAAACAACGATACTGTAATTGCGTAATTGGAAATCTATTATTTTGAAAATAATTTGACAGGAAGGTAGGTCTGGTAAGACAGCCACAAGAGTGTATGCGTGTATTAACGTCTCCTCTGTACTAGGTCAAGCAAGCATTATTTAGTTACCTTGCCACCACCATCCCACTGCTATGGGCTGTACAGAAGGCCCCACCACCGCCGCAACCAACCAAACTCACCCCCTCCCCACCCCCAACCATGTGTGAGTTTGCCCATGCCCTGACATAAAACAACATCAGCAATATGCTTACTTCAACAATGTTTATATTCATGATTGAATATTCCGAGACTAATTTGCCTGGAAGCTGTTGCTGCCTCAGAAATAGATTCCATGCAAATTATTTTCAACATACTGAACTGTGAGCATCCTTCCTGTTGTTCATGACAAATGAGCTAAGTGGATTTCATTAATGAAAGGGTTTTAAAGCCCAATATTGATTATCAATTTATTAGTAAGTAGAACACAATTATCTAATTGTCCTTTATGCCTGAGTTACAGGACAGATTGTGCAAATCTATCTGATCACGTAACTCGTCATTGACACTTTAACGCTCATACCAGCCAAAAACGGCTTCTACAGTAGTCTTGAGAAATGTCCATTTGCAGACCAAGACTTTTTTTGAAAATTTACCACTGGAATGACTCGCTTGATAAACGAGCCAGTAAATTCCACTGATAAGTTTTCTAAGTCTTCTCTGGGTGTGCAAATGGACATTTTCTGAGAAAATTTAAGTTTTCTTGAACAAATTTGAGTGTTAAAGGTTTAAGGATTAATGCCAGAGTTACAGGATCAGATAGACTACAAACTGTAGTATGACCCACATAGGCATTCATTAGTACACATTGTACAATCTATCTGACAATGTAAACCACACTTAACACTTGGATAGCCTCAGCTGAAAAGGATAAATGCTTGACCTATGGAAAGCTTTCTCTACTCCGCTACTAAGTTCCAAGTAATCAGGCTTACAAGTGATGAAACATTGCAAGTACCTTTACAATTGAGTGAGATAACTAAATGTACATCATTACAATATGGGACTAATTCTTCAGACTACATACAGATAGATGGCAGAGGCCTGAGGGTAATTTAAGTCTAATTGTAATTGTATTCACTGTCACAGTATATCAACACACACGATTCAGTGCATTGTTATTGTAAATGTTAAAATTAATCAATATAAATCATTTAGGGCCACAAAATCTGCCATTCTATGAAGGAAGCCATAATGCATTGTATGTCAAAGATTACATATAGTTGACATATATATGCCGATTACCGCAAACGGAATTTTTGATTCTTTAGGTATCTGAAGAATAACTTTCAGTTATTGAGTTTAGTTATTTTAGATCAGATAGATTTTTTTGATTTTTTTTTCTTTATTATTTTCAAAACAATTCGCGTTGAAGCGGGTGTCACATAGCCTAAGGTTTGAAAGAGAGCGTATTTATTATTATTGACAACATACACTTAGCCACGCGTCATACGCTAGAACAGCTGGCGCGTGCATCTAACTGGACACGCATCTGTGATCACACGTGTCCCGTACTACACAGTAGTAAACACTTAATGCACGCGTGTCAATTGCACAATAGCGTTGACAATGAATAGGATCACTGAGTGGAAATATGATGTTTTTCGCCCATGCATTCAAAGGCAGTTGTTATACCGATCGAAACGACCGCGTGGTTAGACGTTCTGACAAAGCCAGAAAAGTCAACATAGAAAGTAGGTTAACGTCAAAGACATCTGTCGATTTCCAAATGTATGAGAGTACGTTATGCTTTCGTTATTAGTGCTTTATCAAAGGCTTACCTGCAGAAACTGCTGCGATGGCAAGATGTATCTAGGGGGTTGGGCGCTGCTAGGGATGTGGGTGATACTCGGGCAGCCAAAATAATCCAAAATGAATCGCTGATCCAGCCTTGCGAAGTTCTACTAACACCATAGACGAAATAATCCAACAAAATGGCGAGGAACCGTAACGAAACCACAAAATACGACCAGAAATTAACGTCTCAAATTATTAATATTTAAAGTTAAAAAGTCCAAATGAATTGGTTAATACAAATCTACAACTAAAGAATTGTAGAACTACAAAATAATAAACTAAAATTCAAAGATAACGAAAAACGCGAACGTTCCTGGCTTTCTACGACATGAACTCGCTCAGCACGTTGTCCGTACAGAACCAAAATAACTGCACTCGTCTGCAGCCAATGCCAGGCGGCGGAGCCAGCTTTTTCTCTTCGACCGCCCTAGTTCATTAGCATTTACCGCGACCCGACACATCGGAGTTGTACGGAAAATCTTTGATATCGATTGAATGTTTTTCAATATTTATTACATTCATTCTAAATCGCGCCGAGATATAACGTATTTCGCGGGATTATTTTCAGTTGCGTACAAGGGGTGGGGGTGATGGTGATGGGGTTTAATGTCATACGGCGGGAAAATGCAAATATGCACATACGATTTTATTTTTTGGATGTGGGATATTAAGATTTAAAATATGAATAATTTGTTAAGATAAAATCAATCATTGAAATTATTATTCATATTATATTTCTGGATTATAGGTATTCAACATCTTTCACAGCCTATATACAGCTGATATTTTAGCAGATAAATGTACTTTGAAAAAAAATCAAATGTTTCTTTCGGGTGCTACGGGGAATCGAGTACTCGTTTGAGCAATTTCTTTGTCAATTCCGGAATCGAATGCCGCATCTCTGGCTAAGTTCGATTTAGTGATTGGGTTCAGGCCTTTCACTTATCTCGTTTTAGGCCGATGTAATTACTATTATACCTTAACCAACAAAGGCATCTTCCCGCGTATGCGTGGTGGACTATAACTATTTTATCGCATATGTAAAGCTTATGCGTGTGTACTCGCTCAAAGCTCTGACTACAAATTTGGCTAGGGAGGGATGGGATTGTTTTGGTGGATGTATGGGGCAGGCAGATACACTGTGTGTCCAGGGTCCGTTATTAACCTCTCTTGGCCATTGTTTATCCATAGACTTAGAACGGATTATTAACCCTACTAAGGCCATGGCATGTTTTTACAACCCATGAACACGCTATCTACACATTCTCGCGATAGTTGGCCTATATCTAGTCTCTAAATTATCAATTCCATTCATGACATATCTAGACCTATTTTCGGTCCAATATGACAATGCCAATAACTTCCTCAGTTTTTAGTCTGATACCTGTGTTACTCCTGGTCGAAAGAACACAAGTACTCTACCCACTGAGCCGTGGTTTCCACTAAGTGGCTTTGAAGCAGAGCAATTTGTAATTATAAAAATACCTTTTATCAAATTACGGACATAAACACATCAGACAATGTGATTTCTTACCATGACGATATGGCATCACACATTAATAGTCCAAAATTTCCATAAAGTGTAGGTAAATCTGTTTGAAAATAGCAGGGCTTTGCGGTCTCACGAGGGAGATAGACAGGGTCACAATCCGACTAGTCTCTGTAGCAGAGTCACCGCATCTGATTCTCTCAGCGATTGACATGTTTCTTTCTTACATGATCCGATGCTCCTATGATCCAACTGAATCTGAATGCTATGTAACTGCAATACAAAAGTCTGCGACTACTATGATCCAGATCATCAGATCATGGAAGGTAGAGTTCGCTATGCGAGTTCATTTGAGGTAATTATGAACATACACACAGTGAATGCTTCTCCGGTTAGGGGCATGCACCTACCTATCCCTATAATATGCATGCATTCCCACCCCACAATATTCAGATGCTGGAAATATGCTGTGTTGCATTCTTTTGCAGGGGTGGTGCAGGTGAATTAACTCTGCAATCATAGTAATCTCAATGTAATAAGATTATTGTAGACGGATGGTGGTATGGAGCATGGACGATAGGGGGATTCCCCATACCACATAGATTGATGTGATTGCAAACTGTGTCCCTACCCACATTGTAGTTTCCATGCCTCAGGAGACACCAATGATGACCCCACCAGATCTACCATTGTCAGTTGTAAGTATGTAAGGGACTACCCCCCCCCCCCCCCCCTCAAGATGTATGTCTTGCCGTGCGCCCCTCCCCCACCCCCCACCCCCGCCCCCTGATGAGCCAGGTACCGTCATGAATTAATTCTGAGGCATGTTCCATTTTTGCCATCCGCCCCACAATATATTTCATTTTGTACAGATCAAGCAAGCCATTTTATTGGCGTTAGATACTATATTTTGTATACGGATATTCAAATGTTTGGTTGGCGTCTATTACTGTACCTAGATCATTTATTACATTTTCTTTGTGGAAGGTTATGGATTTAATATTTTCGTGCATATTGTGGGTTGCAATGCTCTGATCTCGATGTGAGCCAATGTGCATTACTGAGCACTGTTTGGCATTGCATTTTAACTGCCATGTGTGGAACCATTTTTTAACTGTCCAGATCATTTTGTAAAATTATTCTCTCCCTGTCATCGCAAATTGTGTGATAAATCTTGATATTATCTGCATAGAGATATTTTCGAATCCACATACACTAGCATATCATTTATGAATATGATAAAATGGAGAGGACCAATAACAATTCCTTGTGGGGCCTCTCTCTCTCTCTCTCTCTCTCTCTCTCTCTCTCTCTCTCTCTCTCTCTCTCTCTCTCTCTCAACCCTAGTCCGTTTATAGGCTATGCAATTACCTAGAACTCTCTGCATTCTTGTCAAACATGATTGAATCCAATCTAGGACCTTACCGTCTATGCCATGTGCATTTATTTTCTGCATAAAGCGTTCATGGGACAGAGACTTGAATTCCTTTTGAAAATCATGATAAATTACATCAATTGAATGTTTATCATCTAGTGCATTTGTCCACTCTTCTAGGACCTCTAACATCGGTGTAACCATTGATCTCCGCCGCCCCGCCCGCCCCGCCCCTCCCCCCCCCCCCCCGCCCCCCTCCGCCCCCCTAGAGAGACATGCTGGTGTTACGAAAGGAGGTTAATCTGGATCATATGTCTTTATTTTATCTCTCCCGATGCTCTCAAGTATTTTGGATAAGCCATATAGGTCTATTGTTATTTGGATTTCTCTTAAGACCTTTTTAGACAGTTACAGAGTCCATATATATTTTGTAAATCGGTACCACCCTTGCACTTTTCCAGCCTGGTGGAACAATCCCTTTATTTAATTACATATTATATATTCTGGTTAGTTGAGCAGGTATAGCATCGCTAGCTTCGTAAAGAACTCTTATATACACATGGCAATGTTGTGGCTGTCTGTGTGGGAAGAACTTGAATTGTCTTTAGATCCTCTTTGGTAAATACACTGGAGTACATCATTCACTGCACGAGACCTAAGTATACCATCTCATTATCTTCTTTTTCATCATCATCATCATCATCATCATCATCATCATCATCATCATCATCATCATTTTCTGAGGACTTTTCTTCTAGTTCTGTCGATATCTTACAGTTTGTACTTAGCGAATATGGAAGAGAGATGTTTTGACATTGTTGTGTGCTTTACTTTTAGTCCTAGATATGGTTTATTAGTATTTGCTAGTTATTTTTAGGGGGTATGCATGCCCAGCAGCCGTCAGCTGCATTGTGCATTCAACAGTTGCTAGACACTGGCTTAATCATTGTTTTATGCATGTCCAGCAGCCGTCAGCTGCAGTGTGCCACCTACAGTGGCTAGACATTGTTTTAAGCGTCAGCTGCGGTGTGCTGCCTACACTTATGTTACCATTTTAACTTAACATTTCTGTGTCTATTATCCTGTATATGTCTGAGAAGCTAGTTGTGGTTCAGTTTCGGTATCATGTCCTTATCATTTCTAAAAATTAATCTAAGTCCAAAAAATTAGTCTAAGAGCTATGTTGCATGTGTCATATAGGAGTCCAGTTTGGCCTTGAATTCGTCGAAGTTCCTCGCTTCCACGATGTGTGCTCGTAGGTGATTCCAGATTGATGTGGTACGTTTAGTAAAGATGTACTTTCTTAAGTTAGTGGTACAGCTTTGGATTTCTAGTTTGAAGCTATGACCATGGGTGATGCTTGTGGAGGGTTCGCTGAAGAGATTGGATGAATCAACATTGCAGATGTTTCTCGTCAGTTTGTACACCTCAATCAGGTCTCCACATGCTCCGCGATACCTCAGAGGGAACAAATGATCTTAGACTCCTGTCATAACTGCGGTGTTGTATGTCATGGGTTAGTTTGGTTGCTCAGCGCTGCACTCTCTTTAGTGCCCGTGGCGGTCTCAGAAGGTGGGTGCCCACACCGAGTCATAGTATTCGAATATAGGTCTGACTAGTGTCTTGTATAACAGTAACAATGTTTTGGAGCTCAAGTAGGTAAATCTTTTTATAATGCCTAGTATACTATTTACCCTATTGACGATGGTGTTTATGTGGTAGTCAACTTTTAGTTTGTTGTCAATGGGAATTTCAAGGTCTTTTTCATAATCCGTTATGGTTATTGGAGAGGCAATTGGAGTATCTGTAATGTTGTACTGTATTTGTGAGTTATTTTTGCTCAGTTGGAGATGAACTTTTGTCAAATTGAATCTAAACTATAAGTAGTACATTTACTGTAGGAGTTGGTCAAATGTACTTGTAAAATGTTCGCAGATATTAAAAAAAAATACTAAGAAATCCACTAGCAACAAATATACAAAACAATTTAAACAATGTCTGTGAGTGGTCCCAAAACACATATAAGCTGCACAGATAGAATAAGCTCACTTCCAGGCTTATGTAAATGCAATATAGAAGATTCTACACGGGATGTGCAATACAGATGCAGATCAGTTCTTCACAAATAATCACACTGCACGCGTGACAATACATGGTCACAAACTCAGTCTGTCTGTCTGTCATGCTGTCTGTCCGTCCGTCCGCCCGCCCGCCCGCCCGCCCGTCCGTCCGCCCGCCCGTCCGTCCGTCCGCCCGCCCGCCCGCCCGCCCCCCCCCCCGCCCGCCCGCCCGCCCGCCCGCCCGCCCGCCCGCCCGTTTGTCTCTGCCTGCTTGCCTGCTTGCCTGCTTGCCTGCCTGCCTGCCTGCCTGCCTGCCTGCCTGTCTTTCTGTCTGTCTGTCTGTCTGGCTGGCTGGTTGGCTGGCTGATTGATCGATTGATCTACAGGCTAAATGGTTTATGAAGGTAGTAGGTCTTCATGATGAGTATAGGTGTAAGCATATAAGTGTATGTTTTGAAAAATGCTGAATTGAGCACCAGATGAGGTATATAACTAGATTCATTGATATTTTGATTACTTTGATTAAAATGTACGAATTCGAAAAACTAGTTGCCTATTGCTCACAAATATGCCTTAACATGCACATTCAAATACGCGTTGCTCATGGATCTGCCGATTTTATTCTCCATGATGCGATTCCATATCGACAAATTCGAGTCGACTATTCAGGAACCGGGTACTTGCTTATGAACGTCGTCGTTCCAGAAAATATGGCCGACGGAAAAGCTGATTCAGGTTTGTTTACTGTTGCTTGGATGCCAATTCGCATAAGAAATGTGTTAGAAAGCAAATATAATTCTTATAAACAGAGATTTAATACGTGTGGCATATTGTTAACTATATTGCTGCTTCAGTCGCTGTCTTTTGAAAATACAAACTGCGAAAGCATAATGCATACCAATTTAGACGTATTATTCTAGTGTGATGTATTTTCGGGAAAGCTACATTGTTACTGTTACTGTAGTTAGCTGCAAACGTATCCCCAAGCTATTACGCTTACGACGTTGCGCTAATCCTAGGGCTACGAGTTGAACCACCAAAAAATCCTGCAATTAAATTAAGATTTTGTTCTCGCTTGTAGGACCGGTTTTGCACTTCTTTCCAATACAACACAAACTTCAACATTTTGACAGCTTACATGTAGGTTGTGGGTGCGTAGACATAGATTCAATATTATTTATTCAGTAGCAAAATATAAATGTCATGGATTCAACTAGGTTGTCCGCTGAAGGCAATGCCTGTTGTATTGACGGACACACACGTGCACGCACGCATGCACGCACACACACACACACGATATATATATATAAATAAATTAAACATGACAGTTAGTGGTTATGTAACGGACGACAGTTCAGACATTACATTTACACGGTCTAAGTTAAGCACATGTTTCATTATTTTAATTAATTCCAATTAAGTATGTTATATATTAACTATAAACAAACCGGACAGCTACTAGGTAGCATATAATCACAAGACGTGGACAACTTGAATTTAAAAAATGAATACATTTCTAAGTACATGTAGTAGAAGTTTTAGTAGGATGATACAACACAACAAATAAACATTTATATTTTTGGTTGACTGATTATACAGTACATCTTAGAAATAACCATCACATCTACACAGTAAAATGAAAACGTTCTATTGAATGTGTTGAACATAAGTGAATTGGATGCCACTGTTGCCATAGGCAGCAAGGTCGTCCAATCCACCCACATTCAAAATACACAAGAAAACAATTATCACATTGAGTTCAAAATTATCCCAACAACAAGTTACTGTTTTTGTTTGGAAACATGTCAAGTCATCCCTGAGCTGTACTGTAATTATGTAATTGATAATATGTTTACAGGATGCTGGCTAGGGGGGAGTATCCTTAGTCAAGGGTGGGGATGGAGGGAGGGGAGGGACACAGTGCTCATTCTCCTCCTCATCCAGCAGGGAATAATTTGAGCGGTATCGCATCGCAAAATGCGATGCAAATAAGTACCTGTTGCTACACATTCACAACTTCGCTTAGCTATTTGCTGCGATACATAATATTGATGTAAAATTCAGTCAATTCACTTAATTTTGAAATATTTTAGATAAAAAGTCGCTAAAAGTTGCAAACGCTTGTCAAATTTAGTAAGGAAGCGTTGAAGACTTATTTCCGATATAGCCCATAGACATATATAGCTATAGAGTGCATATCTTCATACCGTCCTTCACTATGGGACAAATGACCGCCGGTGAAGCGAGTTCAGTAAGCGCTCTATAGATCAAAGTTCTAAAAGCTAGCGATGCGCGCATGCGTTAGCGGCTTCATTCTTCTGGTATAATAATAAACTGTTACAGACTTCAGTTTTTAGTTTGGACACCAGTCGGAAACTGGCAATATGTATCACGGGGTATTCACGGTCGTCAACATATTGCTCGTAACAGACTCTCGTGTAAATCTAAATTCTCCTATAAGAGGTATGGCTATTGATCATTGCCTCGTCATTAGCTAGCATTATGATAAACTTTAAAAATATGAGTTTATCTAGGCTGATTCTGGTCGATTTAGACAATGTTTGTCTCGGAAACTGAGTTATATCATTGCGAATGCTAAACTCCTGTTAGCGCATCCCCCAATCAAGGCTGACACAGTATAGTTAGCCATGCTACGGCGGCGTATCGCACTTTATTCGCGTAAGCGACAGATTTAGAATGGCATGTCGCCAAGATCGACGCATGCGCGAAGGTTTTCTCGAGTACTCTTCTCCAATGTCGGGAACATACTTTTTCACAAGATTATTGGTTAACAAATATAACTATATAGAGAGCAACCAATGAATCGCAAGGAAACTACCGATGGTAAGGAAAATAAACAATGTTTTACGCGGTAATTTTAAGAATGGCGTAGTAGTATATATATAGCATTAGTAGTATTCGTAGTAAAACTAGTAACACGTGGGTCGATTGATACATGCTGATCACAGTAAAACTTTTTATCATTCACTGTTTAAGCCAGAGAAAACAACCATTAGTAATTTTTTAATAAAAATTGTTAACTCTTTCAACTGATGTCATAGTATCGCAAAAACTCAATTTCATCTTAATAAGCTGTTGAATATGTTGCAAGTTTTTAAGGGGGACCTGTTGCTCACAGCTGCCATAGCCTGCAACAGCTTCCAGTTAAGCACTAACATTAGTCAGCCTTATTACATTGTATTGAATGATGTGTACTTTGTTTAGCCTACCAGTTGAAAGGGATATGTGATGTAGGTTGGTAAGTTACAAAATATATGTTAACCCTAGTCAATGGAAGGTACATCATTGATTTTTTTAAATATAATTTGACCGAGATGTGTTGCTGCCTTAAGCAGCAACAGCTTCCAATCAATGTAATTGCCAAATCTGCCAATACGTATTATTTTAGGTTTCCTATACTCCCTGACCTTGGCCGGAGCCGGTACATGCATATTCTGAATCTGACATATGGTATACTGACAAATGACAATACTGACTACTGTAGACCTGAAGACTGATACACTATCCTCAATAACATTCTCAGAAGTCCACTATTAATTATTCAACCATCTGTTCATGTCACATTTGTGCAATTTGTGTAAACTACGTGTCGCATATTACACGCCTTACGGACTACTAGTTTTTTAGACGGACTACTGATTTGCCAAGTCTGGTACAATTTTTCTCTAATTTCGAACCCTGGTTATATTACACATTTTAACACTGATTTCCATCTAGATTATTTCGAAACCATATTAGAAAAGACTACATTCCATATTTATTCTGTTCGTGGCTTGAACAACATGATCGAAGCGCCAATACATGATAAAAATCATGAATTCTCTCGGCTTGAAAATATTGACTAGATCCTGGTATGGTATATGTATCAATGACTGCTACATTTCACTTCCATGTTGCAGTATGTATCAGCTACTGAGAGAAGAGATCTGGCTTTGTCAACCTCTTTTGTTGAAAAGCTGTATGGGCCTGTGGAAGAACTGCAGAAAACCACAGATTTCATCTTGAGAACGGCTCTCCAAGTGTGATACCAGCGATCGAAAAGAAGAAGAAGAAGACTGCTACATTGGAACCAGTCCTGCATTCCATAGGGAGAGCATTTTGCGAAATCGGAAAATTATGCTTTTCGATTGTTTTCGGATTCTCTTGCTCATAGCGTGTGTAGACGAAAAAAGCTGTTTTTGATTATGCAAACATGTTTTGAAACATTTCCCCGTTGGAACACCAACCAGTTTCAACACAGTTTGTTTGCTATGCAAGTGCTACGAACTGCTATACATTATTCAATTTGTTTAGCAGTTACTGCTACGCAATTTTTTTCCAACAAAATATTCCTTGTCCAGTAGCTTGGTTCTATGGTGACTGAAAAAATTAATAGTTGTCAGCTGTTGGAAAGATCCAGTCATATTGGGTGGATTTGAGTGTGTAGGTAGTATTGGCAGTAGTAGCACTAGTAGTAGTAGTAGTAGTAGTAGTTTTTCTTAGTTTTTAACGCACTGGCAATGCGATGACTTCAATTTCTGTGCTAACCCCGCCTACGGAGTGCACCCCTTAGTTTACTTTGTTGATCATCATTTCCCCAGTCGGGGATCGAACCGCCATGCTGCAATTTCGCATAGCATCAGCAACCAGACATCTTTCCACTGGACCACCGCGCCAAGACAAGAATCTTGGTTTAGCCATAGCGGACCAGCTTTCACATGTCAGATATACTGATACACTGGCAAATTCATATGAGACTATCTTTTGGATGCACACCGTCTGGTGTGTATGTTATGCCCTCACCTAGTCTTCATCGCGGCACTGGCAGTAGTAGTTTTTCTTAGTTTTTAATGCACTGGCAACGCGATGACTTCAATTTCCGTGCCAACCCCGCCTACGGGTAGTAGTAGTAGTTGTGGTAGTAGTAGTAGTAGTAGTTGTAGTAGTAGTAGCAGTGTTCTGCCCACACTGATCAGGATTAGCCACCACCCAACAATTTTAACCAGCACTAAAGACTAAACTATCTTTTTTAACCACCACTTCACATATTTTGTTGAAATTAAGCTTTATTTCAAGGAACTGTATAATTTCCGTAAAATCGTCCGGCACTAATTTCATCCTGGGAAGAACCCTGTAGTAGTAGTAGTAGTAGTAGTAGTAGTAATAGTAGTAGTAGTAGTAGTAGTAGTAGTAGTAGTAGTTGTGGTAGTAGTAGTAGTAGTAGTTGTGGTAGTAGTAGTCAATATTGTCAACGCACTGGCTCAGAATCTTCAATAATTGAAAAAATTCAAAAATTTAAGATATTTTGGTTTATCTTACTGCCTGAGATTTGTCATTTTGTTTGAGGAAAGCCATATGGCATTAATGTTAACCCTTTATTGGTTCAATTTGTTCAGTAGAATCCAAATGTTCGCTTACTTATTTAATGTACATTTGCAGGCACAGACAAGGTCATTCCCGAGAATATGCCACCGGAACGACTGTCTCGGTTCCCGAGCCAGTCATTACAGCGGTAAATTTTCAAAAATACTCCAATCCCGCCGGCAAATGGACATTGCCCAAGATCACTAAATTGACCGTTTTTGGCTGACCATCATGAAAGGGTTAATGGTGAATGATTGAGATGGATATTCTGGGCAGCTATTTGAGTTTTGCTTTTACCAAGATGTCACATAGATTCGGATTGACTCAAGTTTAGCAAAGAGATACTTATGTTGCTTTTCGGTGATCTTCTTGCTATTGAGCAATTTTTGAAGAATCTCATTAAATTTGCTGCAATTATTTTGCCAAAGTGGTTTGCTTAGTTTCTGGTAATGCTTTGGGTTACTAAGTTGTCGTTATGCTTCACGTTTATAGTTATCTTTAAGCATTATTACAGTCGCAGACCCTTTATCTGCAGGATTGATGACAATTTCGCTGCTTTTAGACAATTCAATTAAGGCCTGGCATTCCTCATAGGGTAAATTTGGTTGATCATTAGGGAATGCAGAATTTTTAACACGCTCTGAAAAGAGTTCTATGCTTTCACCAATCGCTGGGTCCAGGAGTTTTACGCTTGGTGCCCAGCCAGTTTTTTCAATGAATGGTGGAATGTTACTATTAGAGTTACGAAAGAAGTCTGCTAACTTAATACGGTGACTAAATTCAGATGTTTCCATAGTAGTAGTAGTAGTAGTAGTAGTAGTAGTAGTAGTAGTGGTAGTAGTTGTGGTAGTAGTAGTAGTAGTAGTAGTAGTTGTGGTAGTAGTAGTAGTAGTAGTAGTAGTTGTGGTAGTAGTAGTAGTTGTGGTAGTAGTAGTAGTAGTTGTGGTAGTAGTAGTAGTAGTAGCAGTTGTGGTGGTAGTAGTAGTAGTTGTGGTAGTAGTAGTAGTTGTGGTAGTAGTAGTAGTTGTGGTAGTAGTAGTTGTGGTAGTAGTAGTAGTAGTAGTAGTAGTTGTGGTAGTAGTAGTAGTAGTAGTAGTTGGGGTAGTAGTAGTAGCAGTTGTGGTGGTAGTAGTAGTAGTAGCACAAATATGTATTAATTAACATAGTAAGTATAATCAAAATTTATCTATTAAATTATAAAAGCACGTTGTAGACGTTAAGATAACCTGGTTTACATCTCCCAAATTTCACACACGTGTACCTTATGTAACATGTTATCGAAAGATACACTTTATTGCAAAATATTTCATATATTTTTGCTACACTGGCCAAAGCATTCATGGCCGACTGTATGAGCGTACCCGATCCAGTGTGCCAGCCATCTTGTCCTAGCTACTGCTATGAATCATGGGAAATACACTGCCTTACACGTATTAAGCAGGTGAGGTCAAACCTACTATATATGGGCAAGTCGGCTGAACAGCCTGATTCTCACGCTGACACCCGCAAAGTTACTACGTACACAAACAGATGACAGGTGCGTGTGATGGGCAATCCGGCCGCTTCTCACCTCTTGCATATATATATATAGTATGTTTGAGCTTGTCGGCTAAATAAGGCAGTGTACATGTATTTCCAGTGATTCATAGGGTTAACTGACTGGTTTTTTCAGCATTAACATTTTGCATTTATCTCAACTTATTTGTTCATATCTCATGTTTGGTTGATCATACTGGACCCAAACTTAAACACACGCTTACCGGTACTTATAATGAGAAAGCATGAAACAGTGTCTTTGGTGAAATGGTCAAAGGTCATTGTGGTCTTGTTGTATTTTGCTTAGCTTCACTGTTTATGATCTCATGTTTACTTAATCATACTGGACACATGTTTCTTTATCACTCATGGGAATTACACATTGCACCTTGGAGTCAAAATGTCAAGGCACATGTGATAATGACAAAACTCAACAGTTTTTCAACAATAACATTTTGCTTTTACCTCAACTGAAAGCAGTTGATATATTTCTTTCTCATGTGTTAATCATGCTGCTAATGAGAATTGATGAGACAATTACTTTGGGGTCAAAATGTAAATGGTCAGATCATTGATAAGTGTATTGATAAGCCTTCTATATATGTAATTTATGTTTGAAGTCAAGCTTCATAGTTCATTGCAAAGTCGAGCTTTAAGGTTGTATTGCAACCACATTTTTGGTTTCCATTTCATGGTTTGTGTATAGGGTGCCAAAACATTGGTGGTCATCTGCAAATAATATTGGTGATAGTTACTGGCATTAGGTAGATCATTCATGTATAATAAAAAAAGCAGGGGTCCAGGAATTGAGCCGTGAGGTACACCGCAGTCAATTCCTAGCCAGAGCCCAAGCAACTGTCGTTAGGATGGCGTGAAAGCTAGAGTCCCATTTTTTCAACATTATTGCGGCGAGGGTGGGTGGGGGGGGGGCATGAAGACGAATTGCTGTGGAATTTAGCCACATCAGTGTTATAGATTTGGCATCTATAAGTTTCACTTGCAGTTACGCAGCCCTGGGCCCTAAAAATTAAAGTAGAAATTAGTTTTGTGTCACATTTTTGGAGGCCCTGTGCAAATGTACTTGTTGAACTGGCTTAAGTTCTGCCCTATAGTGTAGTAGTGTATGTCAATCCAGCCCACTTTATGGATCCCTGTGGTCATCAGAATCCAATTTTCCTGTCCTGTGATAAGTGCTCCCTATTGCCCCATCCACCCATCACATTGAATAGGAAAACCACTCACATTGCAGATTCTTGGTTGTAAAGGTGCGGTTATATTTTCCTAGAAAATTCATTGTCATATAATGAATATTGAGTATGTTTTCTCTTTTTACACTAATTTGATATTATTCTGTTTGAGATCGACACTAACCCTCTAGTGTGAGGCAGGTTGTTTACCAGAGCTAGTAGTACTATCTGTGACTGGCCAGCCCAGTGGGTTAATAATAATTTGATATCTTAACCCTTTAACACTCATACCATCCAAACACGGCTTCTGCAGTGGTCTTGAGAAATGTCCATTTGCAGACCAAGAGGAGATATTTTTGAAAATTTACCATGGGAATTACTGGCTCGATAACTGAGCCAGTCATTCCAGTGGTAAATTTTCAAAAATAGTCTACTTGGTCTGCAAATGGACATTTTCTATGAGAAACCTTTTTTTGAACAAATTCGAGCGCTAAATGGTTAATGGTCAAGGTGCAACACAAATCAACCTCTGCACTGACCTTGAGGAGTGTCCATTTGTAGACCAAACAAAGACTATTTTTGAAAATTTACCGCTGGGATTACTGTCTAGTAAAATCAGACCATTAAAGGGCTTAATTACATTCCAGTTTTCGTGCAAAACGGAATTGAATAACACACATCGACATTCAGCAAACATTCTGTAGCATAAGGGTTAAAAGTAATCGCCATATCTACCAAAGTACGGGTTAGTAAATAATGAGTAGGTCTAGTAGATTCTAATGATGATTAGTCCTGCTGGCTAGGGCTTCATCCCGGTTAATTTAAAGCCATGATCTATTGATCTATAGAATCACAGAGTGGTCAATTAGATAGACGATAACTGGGTTACCTCCCTTCCTTCGTATTGCCTACACGTAAGACCTGCCAATCAGTACAATATCATGAGCTGTAGTTGTATGGGCTGGATGGTTAGCTCATCAGTATTGATCAAGCTACACATCAATACAATTTTAGCTTGCTTATTCAAAGAAAAAACTTAGGAGACAACTAAAGTGCAGCCATTCATTTTCATTAACCCTAACCCATGAATTTATTAAAGATAATTTCAATTTTCTCTTAGAAAATGTCCATTTGCAGACCAAGAGACTAGTTTTGAAAATTTACCACTTGGGAACGACTGGCTTGGTTATCGAGCCAGTCGTTCCAGTGGTAAATTTTTAAAAGTAGTCTTCTCTTGGTCCGCAAATGGACATTTCGCAAGACCACTACAGAAGCCGTTTTTGACTGATATGAACGCTAAAGGGTTAACTGTCTCGCTGTTGCAAGCCACCAGACAATAATTTCAATGAGGGAAAAACTCTTGACTTGCTGAATAGTTTGAAAACAATTTAACTGAAACACCTTTCAATCAAATTGTTTTCAATGTATTTAGCAGGTCCAGAGATATAACACCTGGGATATAATGGCTGCAAAAACTGACCGGTCCGACGGTTAATATTCAAACTTGGTCAGGAATCTCTAGTATTTGTTTTTTGGATGCCCATTTGCAAGCCAACAGCAGACTTTCCAGTGGTAAATTTTTTTAAATTGTCTTCCTGTCCTATAGATGGACAGTTCTCCAGACCACTGCAGCGGCTGGTGTTGGATGGCTTGACTCTTAACCCTTTCACCGACAAATCCTGGAAAAATTATATTCTTTACGAGATAAAACATATTCTGTTGAATATTTTGAAATTAATGTTACTAGAAGCCGTTGCTTCCTAAGGCAGCAATGACTTCCAGAAAAATTAATTTCAAAATATTTAACAGTTCCTGTATGGTTGCTTTGAAAAGAGATATGGGGAATTCATCGGTGAAAGGATTAAGGGGTTAATCCAAGATGGCCGCCAACCACAGGGTGCCATCTTAAAAATTGGTTTCCAGATCATAGCTTTGTTACCGTTTATCAGATCAGTTTGAAACTTCATATGGTGTTTGGACTAGGTCTCTGAAATCCAAAATGGTGGCCATCTTGAAAATTGGTTCCCGGATGATAACTCCGTTACTGTTTATCAGATCGCTTTGAAACTTCATAGGGTGATTGGACGAGCTCTGGGGATGAAGCCATATTGAAATTGACGATAATCTGAAATCCATAATGCCTGCCAATCACTGGTAGCCATCTTCAAAACTTATTTCCGGATGATAGAGCTAGATCTATTACTGTTTGTCGAATCGCATTGAAACTTCATAGGGTTGTTGGACTAGGTCTGGAGACGAACCCTATTGAAATCGCCAATAATTTAAAATCCAAGATGGCTGCCAGACAAGGGCAGCCATCTTGAAGATTGGTTTATCGATGATAACTCCATTTATTTACTGTTTGTCTGATCGCTTTGAAACATCATAAGATGACTGGACCATGTCTGAGGAAGAAACCTATCAAAATCAACAATGATCCGATATCCAAGATGGCCACCAACCATAGGCAGACATCTTGAAAATTGGTTGCCAAAGGATAATTACATGACCGTTTAGCTGATTGCTTTGCAACTTCATCTAGGATTGGTCTAGCTCTGAGGATGAACAAAATTTTCTGGTAGCTTTCATTCATTGGTTTATCATCATTGCGTGATATTATGCGCCGTTTGCAGAGCTCTTGTTTAAATTTCAAACCAAGCACCGTTTGTAGATGTCATATAATGGTCTGGAAATTGCTAAATTATTTGCAGTATGCATCGTGTTGGCTTCACAGTTAAACCTGATGTCAGAATTCTATCTTTTACCCTGTCGTTAGCAAAGAAACTGGTTTACATTTTCCAACAATTTTGGTGGATGATGTTGCTGTCATAGACCAGATTTTGTGAAAACTGGACACCAGTTCATCTTTTAATTTACTTTGAAAATGTAATATTCTGACATCAGTGTGGTAAGGGTTAAACAGACCAGGCAGAGTAATCTGGCTTAGCCAAATCAATACTTCGCATGTTGACAATGACAAATGACCTGCACTTAACCACAATATTGGTTGTATCTATAATGCGGATGAAATACCTGTATCCTATTATCAGGTTATGCAGATTTTCCAAATTTCAAGGCCCGTATCTTTAACACTTTAGCACACAAATTTTTTCAAAATTTCAATTTTCTCATAGAAAATGTCCATTTGCAGACCAAGAGAAGACTATTTTTTGGAAATTTATCACTGGAATGACTGGCTCGGTTACTGAGCCAGTCATTCCAGTGTTAAATTGTCAAAAAATAGTTTTTCTCTTGGTCTACAAATGGACATTTCTCAAGACCACTGCAGAAAGCGTTTTTGGCTGATATGAGTGTTAAAGGGTTAAGTATCTCTGTATTTTTATAGGGTTTGCACATACATTTACATTTTTGATTGCGCTTGTTGTCTTGTACCGCCAAGTGTCAGCCACATGTGCATTAGTAGTTACATGTATCATAATCCCATGCCCTCTCAAACATTAAAAAAGTCAAATTTCATACTACGTTACTGGTATGTCATACCAGGGCCTGATTCGGTGTTTAGTTTGGCCACTCTTAGCTGTGTAGATGGTGAAAAAAGAGGAAGGAGCCTAGATGGTGATATTTTACACAAATTTGTGAAAAAGTATCAAAAGATACCATACAGCTCCCCCAGGAGCTTTTTATTCAGTTTTTCATAATTTGAGTGCCCAAGCAGATGGCGCCCAAACACTTTATAATTGGTTCAAAATCAGTCTGGATCAGGTCCTGCATACCATGACGCTCTCAGAAATTATCAAATGGTGGAATTCAAGCAAATCTGTTACATGAGTTCATTGTGGATTGCAATCCAAATTTGGCTGGAAGATTCTATAGTGATAGGCTCTAGAACTTCTATTCAGGATTTTGGTTGGTTGTTTTTTTGGCGACCATCATGAATTTTTTTGAAAATCTTGCAGAAGCATTTAAAACGCTACTCCTTAATTAATGGCTTGATTTCATCGAAACTCGGGTGGAATGATCCTATGGCAGTCGATTTCAAGATATCAAATGGGAAGTTTGATTGGTCAGTTTCCTTGACCATCTTTGATTTTTCGAAATTTATCTATCATGTCTATTTAAATGTTTACAAATGGTTCAAATGCTAATCGTCTGGGTGAGCGTCATATGCTCTTGGGTCTCTTTTTATACACAGGTTTACTGATGGGGTACACATAGAGTGGGTGTACTACACTGATCAGACTGGTGATCTATATGTTACATATATACCAATATGATGTATAGTTGTTGTCTTATGCATGGGGTGTATATATTTATTGATGCTCGTTCCTATGACACGGTACACAACTCTGAAGGATACTTTATCGGGAATGACCAGGGCAAAGCCGAGGCGATGCGAGAATAGTTCAAGGAACAGTTCACTGACCAAGATGACCTGTTCTCAGGAGGCGCCAGGTCTCAACAGCATACAGAAAATCCTATCCGCGCTACTCGGAGCCAGCAAGTACAAAGCCAGGAAAGGACGTCATTGCGTAAATCTGCTAAGTGCGATATGAGGTGACCTCAAGAAAGCAGGACCCGGTACACTCAAGTCAAGAAGGGACCTGAGGGAGCTAAAGATGTCGACTAAGGACAAGATACAGTGGGCAAAAGCGAAGAAGGACTGATTGCAGCTGTAGGATGTTTATACATGTACTATTACAGCCACAGAATACAGTAATCATACACGTGTAATTATGAGGTAGTTACACCTAGAACTAAGAAGAGGTTATATACACTTGACCTGCTACAGTAAAGCCTTTGACCCTTCTTATGTCAACAGCACCTTAAAGCGCTCAAAATGCTAGTTTTAGCGATTAACCTTATAATGTATTAAGATTTTTCAAGAAAATTCAAATTTTTGCTCAGTGAATGACTATTTGCTGGCCAAAAGAATAGTTTTTATACCCCGTCAAAAAATTTGGTGGGGTATTATGTAATGGCACCGTCCATCCGGGCGGGCGTGCAGGCGGCAGAGTGGTTTCCGGATGGTAACTCCGTTACTGTTTGTCAAATCGCATTGAAACTTCATAGGGTGGTTGGACTAGTTCTTGGGAAGAAACTTATCGAAATCGATGATGATCCAAAATCCAAGATGGCCACCAGCCACCGGCGGACATCTTGAAAATTGGTTTCCAGATGATAACCCCTTTACATTTTATCGGATGCCCTTGAAACATCAGAGATTGGTTGGACTAGGTCTGGGGAAGAAACCTGTCGAAATTGCCAATGATCCGAAATCCAAGATGGCCGCCCGCCACCAGCAGCCATCTTGAAAATTGATTTCTGAGTAATAACTCCGTTGCCATTTATCGGATCGTTTTGAAACTTTATAGAGTTGTTGGACTATGTCTCAAATCGACAGCGATCCGAAATCCAAGATGGCCGCCAGCCACCGGCGGCTATCTTGAAAATTGGTTTCCGGATGATAACTCTGTTACCATTTATCAGATCGCTTTGAAACTTCATAGGGTGGTTGGACGACGTGTGGATCCAGAAACCTATCGAAATTGGCAATGATCCGAAATTCAAGATGGCCGGCAGCCACCATCTTGAAAATTGGTTTCTGGATGATAACTATATTCCCGTTTATCGGATCGTTTTGAAACTTCATAGGGTGGTTGGACTAGGTCTGGTGGAGAAAACTATCGAAATTGACGATGATCTGAACTCCAAGATGGCCGCCAGCCACAGGCTGCCATCTTGAAAGTTGGTTTCTGGAAGATATCTCCATTACCATTCATCGGATGACTTCAGATCGTGGTTGGAATATGTCTGGTGAAGAAACTTATCGAAATTTATGATAATCCAAAATCCAATATGGCCTTTTTTCTTGATGATTAAAGGGTCAAGTAAATCAAGATTTTCGCTTAGTCTGTGTCCATTTCAAGGCAAAGAGAAGAAAGACTATTTTTTAAATTTTACCACTGGTAACTGAGCCAGTCATTTCAGTAGTAAAATTTCAAAATTAGCCTTCTCTTTGCCTGAAAATGGACATTACTCAGCAACCTGACTGCCGAGGCTGAGACTGTTTGGCAATTAAAAGGTTAACATGAGACAAGAGAGGTTAAATAACGTAACTTATTTCCAAAACAAAAACTGAAACATGTTAGTTAATAAGAAATGTTCTGTTGAATATTTTGAACATAACTGGATTGTAAGGCTTTGCTGCATAGACAGAGCTGTCTTTCAGTCCAATTATGTTCAAAATATTCAACAGTACGTGTTATTTTATTTTATTTTTTTCAAAAACATGTTACGTTATTTCTGATGTGTATATATATATATATACATTGGGAACGTCTATTTATTATGGTAGCACAACATTGTACTCATTTTGTAAATGAAGTTGCTGAAAGTTATTGCCTTTATTTTCAGGGAGTGATTCTGATAGTGGTGAGGAGCCTGTAGTCGGCAATGTGAACAAGTTTGCTGTGGTGCCCCCTGGTCACTCAGGCCGACCACGTAAAGGGCATCTGATATTTGATGCTTGTTTTGAAAGTGGTAAGACTGAAATCGGTACTAAAATACTAAAAATAGTAATGATTCTCACATTTCCATCCATCATTTTTCTGGTCACAGGACACAAACCATAGCTTTTCTGGTCACAGGACACAAATCCATCACTTTTCTTGTCAGGTGACACAAATCCATCACTTTACTGATCATGTGACACAAATCCATCACTTTACTGGTCGCATGACACAAATCCAACACTTCGGGTCACATGACACAAATCCATCACTTTACTACTGATCACATGACACAAATCCATCACTTTACTGATCATGTGACACAAATCCATCACTTTACTATCACATAGAGCTGGGCGGTATTGATATTTATATGACGGTATCGGTACCATGAAAAAATACCGCGATACCACGGTATACCATCATCTGAGCTTGAGGCATGCCACGAAATTTGAAAAAAAAAATTCCATTTCCTTTTCACTGCCATCTCCAATCAACGGTAAATATAGGTAAAATAAATAAATCGGCTTCCTGATTTAGAGAAGAAAAACATGGCTATTGCGACTGTTTAGTTTCACGATTTTATTAGGTCACTATTTTTATTAACGTAATATCATTCACGGGGAATATCGGTCGTCGGGTGTGGTCGACTCGCTAACTATTACCCGCTGTTTGAGACATTGGGGTGCACTATTTTCAATCTGGATTGTTCTTGCTATTAATGCGTGCGACCAGCAAACGGTAAATTTTATTTTGGCAGTCGAGCGCTTTGATAAACAGAGTCCAGAAAAAATCTGCGAGTATTTAAACGGGGTGAGTGTTGTACTCTTTTATTTCTGTTGGAGTTGTATATTATGTTACTCGCGAAAACAGGCCTATACACATACATATAACACGACATTGAATATAGCCGATTCCAAAGCTTCTGATAATTACCGAGTACCCGATGTGCAGACTCGTTACTCGCCATGCTTCACGTGAACAATGCATGTAAAAAGCTATTTCCGCGAACTTCCGACGTGTAGCCAGTTGAAAAATGAATTACAAAAACTAAAACACAGATTTAATCCGTATAGAAATTTCTTAAAACAAGCCAGAAAAATAAAAAAATAACAATCAACCCATCATTTTGTTGGTCACATGACACAAATCCATAACTTTACTGGTCATATGACACAGACCCATCACCTTGCTGATCACATGACACAGACCCATCACCTTACTGATCACATGACACAGACCCATCATCTTATTGATCACATGACACAGATGAACAAAGATTGTTTTTACAGTTTTGTGACTTAACCTTTTACAGGTCAATCTTGCCAAAATGACTTCTATGTACAGCAATTGGTTTTGAGAAAAATCTATTTGCAGACCAAGAGATGAAGACTATTTTTGAAAATTTGCCACTGAAATTACTGGTTCAATATTGACTAAACAAAATTCCTAATATTTTGTTAAGCGATCTTGAGCATTAAATGGTAAATACAGATGTATAAAATATACATTCTGTAGCCTCAACAAGGTGATTCTTTAAGACAGGAGGAATCCAATATGTCAGTCAGATAATTTTATGATGTTATAATGAATTACATCAATGTAGGTTGATGTCACAATCAATTACATCATGAATGATGAATCACATAGCTAAGTCTGTCATAAATGCTTAATAGTCAGTCAAGGTATACAAATTGTATAGCTTTGCTATAGACCTAATAACCCGTTTGTTGATTATTTTGAAACTAATTTGACTAGGCGCTGTTGCTGCCTATTATGCCATAAGCCATTACAGATAATTTTCCGAGTTTATCAGTCCTGTATTTTAACATTTTGAGGTGAATATTATCAGTGCACGCTAATAATTAAAACTGAGTGCCCATGTTGAAGTTAGGATTCCCATATAATACTGCTATTGCGTAGACACAGGAAGCGTAGTATGCATATGAGGGCAGGTGACTGACAAGATCTGCATGCCCTTGGTAATTTTCACCACTGCAGAAGCCGTTTTTGGCCATTATGAGTGTTAAAAGTGTTAACTTTATCACATAATTATAGTACAGAGCTCTCAGAAACAAGTTGAAATGCTTCCAAAACTAAATAAAACAACGTTAAATATTGTAGAATTAATTTTATTGGAAGCCATTGCTGCCTAATGCAGCAATGCCTTCCAATCAAATTAAGTCTAAAATATTCAACACTCGACAAAACATTTCTTACATCATGTTCAAAATTGTACTAACTATAACATGTGTCTGTTTTTTATTAAGGGCACATGTTAGTTTACATGTATTTAAGATCTGTACTGTATATTATAAACAATATAACTTGTGATGGACTCTTAATTTTCTACAGGTATGCATATTTAGAGGAATGATTTCCTAGCTCAGTCTTTCATATACATGTAATTGTTTTTCTTTTTAGGTAATTTGGGTCGAGTGGACTATATATCTGATTTTGAATATGACTTGTTCATTCGGCCTGATACATGTAATCCAAGATTCAGAGTTTGGTTCAACTTTACTGTAGAGAATGTCAAGACAGACCAGGTAACTTAACTATCAGTGGTTGAGGTTAACACTATTTAAATCCCCTAGCGCGAGATGACTAGAAAGTGACCAGTGCTACATGTAGTAGAATTTGTGACTGACCAGCCAGGTTGGCTAGTAGCTATTTGATATTTTAAATGTTTTGTGGTCAAGATGGCCAAAATGGATTCTTGAGAGATGTCCATTTACAGCTCAAAACAAAGCTTTTTTGAAAATTTATTACTGTGATGACTGGCTTAATATGATCAAGCACCACGTGTAGTAAATAAAAATAAAAAAGCTCTCTTGGTATGAAATTGGGTATTTTCTGAGAAAAATTTAATTTTCTAGACCAAAACATAAAATCTTTAATTACACCAGTTTTTATGCAAACCAGAATTAAATATGGCAGAATGACACAACATGAACATTTTGTCATATACGGACTAACAGTAATCGCTGAATCTATCAAGTAAGTGTTATTAAATAGTATAGTGATAGTATAATCTATTCCTGCAAGGTAGTGGCTCATCTGTGTTAATTTCAAAGCCCGACTAGAGACTGTGTATCCATGCATCTGATTGCACAATCTAACATTGTCTCTCTTTTACCACCTGTCATGGACAACAATTCCAGTTTGTATCACGTTAATATATAGTGATGTTTATTACTATATCATTTACCATGTATACTCAATAATTGAAATAAATTTAGTCTGGTTTAGATATATGACTAGTACATGCAATACATACAGCTTTCAGTACTTTAACAAGTCATGTACTAGAATGACAACCTGGCACCCACTGTGCAACACAGCTCAGGAAATTAAGTTAACACGTTGACAAAACAAAAACATGTTTGTTAGTACTATTTTGAATAGCGAGTAAGAAATGTTTTGTTGAATCTTTTTGGCGTAATTTGATTGGAAGCCATTGCTGCCTAAGGCAGCAATGGCTTCCAATCAAATTACGCCCAAAATATTCAACAGTACACTCGTTTATTTTGTTTTGGAAACATTAAGTTATTTCTGAGCCGTACTGTTATTAGAGTCTGAGGCCCTACTCTCTACCTTTACACATTTCAGCGTGTGATCTTGAACATCGTCAACTTCAGTAAAACAAAATCATTATACAGAGATGGTATGTCACCAATGGTCAAATCAACTAGTCGTCAAAAATGGTAAATATTATGTTAATATTATTTATTAAAATTACACACTACCTAACCACCAACCATGGTAATTGTCTCAGAGCTATTATTAGTAACTAACACAGTTTGCCTTGTAAATAAGCACAAAACAATTTGAATGCAGCTTTTATGATATTTATAATCCCTATTGAATAGTGTATACAAACAACTTCAACTGCCAAATTGCGTGTCAGCATCCATAGTTTGTTACGTTGTAAGGTGCGTATACGAAGGTTGTCATTAGAGGCAAGGGGGATTTCTTGTCTACACTACATGTAATTTGAGTTATGGTCACTGCTTAATTTGCGATTCACTCAGCTATTCTTATCACTTTCATGACTCAAATCCCAGCACTTCATTTGTATACCACTCAAAAATGTCAATTATTGAATATTCTAAAACTAAATTTGTCTGTAGTCTGAAACAGCTTCTTGTTAAACTAGTTTACAAATAATCAATGAACTATTTCTCACATGGTAGGGAATTGGTCGGATTTGTACGGATTGTAAAGGTTAATGATGCTTAATCCAACTTGAGAAGTGGTCTTGAGGAATATCCATTTGCAAATTTTCCAAAATAATCTATCTGAATGAAATGCACAAAAGCATAACAGTAGTTGTGACTCGCAACTCATATAACTTGGCAGTTCGTCTGTCAAAATTTTAGCATTTAAAAAAAATACAACCCTTTAACACTCATATCAGCCAAAAATGGCTTCAGCCAATGGTCTGGAGAAATGTCCATTTGCAGACCAAGAGAAGACTATCTTTAAAAATTTACCACTTGAATGACTGGCTCGGTAACCGAGCCAGTCATTCCAGTGATAAATTTTCAAAAACAGTCTTATTGGTCTACAAATGGACATTTTCTATGAGAAAATTACAATTTTCCTGAACAAATTCTTGGTTTAAAGTGTTACGTTCCAGCTATAGCACAATAACACGTGTTTGTTTTGATTGCAGGACAAGAATTCCGACCAAGCATGTCTATTACTATCGCTGTCCTGATCATAGAAAGAATTACGTTATGTCGTTTGCGTTCTGTTTCGACCAAGAGCATGATGTTTACCAGTTCTCTTACTCATTTCCGTACTCATACACGCGTTTACAGGCATATCTGGACAGTATAGAAAAGAAAAATTATAACTTTTTTCAACGAGAGCTTCTCTGTTTGACTGTGGTAAGCTAACACTGTATTGCTATTGTTATGAGTTTTGGTCTAGATTTTAGCTAGACTTTATGAAGTAAGATGAGCTATTGCGATACCATCCATGTCGTTGGCGTAACATTTGCAGTTAGTTCAACTTAAGAGGTTCATATCGCATGTTGGGTTGATCACGAGGCACCAAAACTTGAACACACACACACTATAATAAGAGAGCATGCCACAATTACCGTGGGTCAAACGGTCAGAGTCACCATTGTCTTTTCAACATTAAAAAATGCTGCACTTAGTTCAACAGCTCAATGATTTATACCTCATATTGGGTTAATCATACTGCACCCAAATATTGACACATGCTGCCTTTAAAATGGCTGGGAGTGGCAGAACGACTTTGGGGTCAAAGGGTAGGGGTCAAAGTCACTGATAAACTAATTGATAGGCTTTCTGTGTTTAGCTTTTGTCTATGTAAGTAGAATTTTATTTGATGCTTCATAGTTCATTGCAGCTGGTTCATTGCATCATACTAAAGTAAACATCCCCCATCCCTACTACCATTGCTGTGTCTACCCACCTATCTGTCTATTTGGTTGTCAATCTATCTGTCAATCGCCATTGTCTATTTGCCTGCCAGTACAATCTATATGTCAATCCCTGTTGTAAACAGGGTTTCGTGAATGGCTGCTGTTTGCTGGTGTGGGTTTCATGTGGTGTACATCACCTAGTTTCTTATGTGATAATTGTTCTCTTGTATACAAACCTGGCATAACCTTTTTATATTCAAGCCTGCCAAAAATTATTTCTATAGTGCTCTTGAGAAATGTCCATTTGCATGCCAAGAGAAGGTAATTTTTTAATATAATTTTCACTTGAATGTCTGGCTTGGTTATCGAGCCAGTTATTCCAATGGTAAATTAAAATGTTCTTATCTTGGCTTGCAAATAGACATTCACTTAGCAGGAATGTAGATTTTCTTGACTGTTAAAGGATTAGTCTCTTAAGAGCATTTCCAGCACAAATTCGTTCACGACATTTCACATTAAATTTTCTCTGTCACTGCTTCTAGATGCAGTGGTGTAGATATTTTTAAATCCCTATAGTGATTTTTGTACTTTTGAATAGAAAACCATGAGTTTTTTTACTGATTAAAATGTTCTTTGAATATTCAATCGATTGACTAATTGAAGAATCCAGTTTCTCAGTCAGTCATATGACGTCATAATCAACTACGTGACATGTAGGCTGACTTCATAATCATGTCAGTTATGAATGACACGATTTAGTCTGTCATAAATTCTTAATAGTCCGTTAAGTTGTACAAATTGTATGGCTTTACTACGTTGTAATAAATAAATATGCTATCGAAAACTTTGAAACTACTTCGACTGGGCGACCGTGTCAAATTAGTTTCAAAATATTCAGCAGCTTAGCTGTATAGTTTTCTGGAAATTGAGATTCAGAGTGTGCTGGGATCACATGCTGAGATCAATTGATCCCAACATGGGCAAAGAATGGGTGGAGCTTAGCTAGAAATGGGTGGAGCATAGCTAAAACTGGATTCTTCCATTAGTATCATGAATTCCCACACTGGTCAAGTATTGTCATCCATTATTATAATGAATTCCCACACTGGTCAAGTCTTATTGTCCATTACTATCATGAATTCCCACACTGGTCAGTTATTGTCATCCATTACTATAATGAATTCCCACACTGGTCGACTATTGTCGTCCATTATTATCAGGAATTCCCACACTGGTCAAGTATTATCATCCATTATTACGGTATAATGAATTCCCACACTGGTCAAGTATTGTCGTCCATTACTATAATGAATTCCCACACTGGTTAAGTATTGTCGTCCATTACTATAATGAATTCCCACACTGGTCAAGTATTGTTGTCCATTACTATAATGAATTCCCACACTGGTCAACTATTGTTGTCCATTACTATAATGAATTCCCACACTGGTCAACTATTGTCGTCCATTACTATAATGAATTCCCACACTGGTCAACTATTGTCGTCCATTATTATCATGAATTCCCACACTGGTCAACTATTGTCATCCATTACTATAATGAATTCCCACACTGGTCAACTATTGTCATCCATTATTATCATGAATTCCCACACTGGTCAACTATTGTGTCAACCCTTATTGTACTAATGTCAACAGATTCCATGTTACAGAATGGTAGATGGAGTTATTTCCAGCTAGACCCCAGCTATGTCTACCTAAGCTCCGCCCACCTTTTGTGTGTGTTGGGATCGATTTATTTACTTTGAACCCTGAATTACTTGAATCCCAATTTGAAGGTAACTACAAGTAAGCTGTTGAATAGTTTGAAACTAATTTGAATGGTTGTTGTTGCTCTATATATATAGATATATAGGCAGCAAGCAACAGTGCCCCGTTAAACTAGTTTCAAAATATTCAATAGAATATTGTACATCACTATGTATTGTAACTTTAGTGTACATGGGATGTAATTGTCTATGATGTCATGTACTTGAGTGACAGTTTGGATCCGTCCATTAGGGGATAGACTGTCTGGTGTAAGTTTTGGAAGCAATGTTGCTCAACGATATTAGTGTCTTAAAAAAGCACCAGCTTTCAGAATAAACATTGGCTGGTTATCAAATAATATGTGATGAGTGCATTTAAGAACTTTATATTGTTGTTACACAGACTCCACTTCATAGATCAAATGGGCTGGGATGCAATCTCCATAGTGGGGATGTAAATGTCCAACATCTTTGTGTCCAAAAATGGACACCATGATTGACAGTCGGGTGTTGGAAATAGAATGTAAATGATCAGTATAATAGTATTATGACATCACATTGTAATATTAATGTGTGAGGTCATATAGCCATGGTAAGGTATCCGCTGTTGATTATCTTGAAGCTAATTTAACAGTCTGTTACTGCCATAGGCAGCAACAGCTCCCAGTTAAATTGGTTTCAAAATATTCAACAAGATATTTATTAACTTGTTTGTGATTTTGGGGGATTTGTTTTTCGGGTTCAAGGGGTTAAGAATGTGTGACTTGAATGGCCATGGGATTGATAATATTGACATAGAATAACATACTATCATCCCTTTAACTCTTAAATCGTCGAATTTGTTCAAGAAAATTTCAATTTTCTCATAGAAAATATCCTTTTGCAGACCAATAGAAGACTATCTTTCAAAATTTCCCACTGGAATGACTGGCTCGGTTGACTGGCTCAGTTATCGAGCCAGTCATTCCAGTGGTAAATTAAAAAAAAAAGCTTTCTTGGTCTGCAAATGGACATTTTTGTGTTAAAGAGTTAATGGTTATGCCAGCCAAAAATGGCGTCTTCACTGGTCTTGGCAAATGTTCATTTTGGGGGCCAACGGAAGATTAGTTCTGAAAAATTTACCACTTGCTCGATAACTGAGCCAGTCATTTTAGTGGAAGGCTTTCACAAATTTTAAATAACAAATTAAACTTTTCTTGAATAATCTCAACCATTCATCCTTTGATGATCAATATCTTTTACAAAATTTGAAATTGTCTTCTTAGAATTTGCAGGCCAAGATAAGACTATTTTTGAAAATTTATCCCTGGAATCACTGGCTCGATTTTCAAGCAAGTCACTCCAGTGGTAAGTTTTCAAAAATGGTCTTATCTTGGCGTGTAAATGTAGATTCCTCAAGACCATTTTAGAGGCTTTTTTGGGTGGCATGACCAGTAAATGGTTAAACGATTTATCTGTACCACTGAATTGTACATAAAATGTGCCTGCGACTGTGTCTATGTGTACGTGCGTGTGCACGTATTCAGCTACTTACATGTGTACTAATAATTTGCAAAATCTCAGATCCAATCGAATTCTTGAACCTCTTGATTGCCCATCCCAGCATTCAGATCACAGACAGTGATTAACTATTGTTTAGATTTCCATTAAAAGTCGCTTCATCCGCTTTCCTTTACATAAACTTTACATCAATCTTCTTTCACACAATATGCCAACAACTCCGGTCTTAAGCTTTTAAATAATGATGCATCTTTATACAGCAACAACGGCGCTTGGAATTGCTCACAATTACTCACTCACGGAATATGGACCCCAGCGAAACCAAGAAAGTGGTGTTCATCACAGCGCGCGTGCACCCAGGGGAATCCCCTTCATCTTACGTCTGTCAAGGTATAGAACACGTTATCTGTGCACGCATATCTTCATCACTATCTATTTCTTCACCCATTTAAATACAGTGTACCTGTTTTCTTGGATTCCAAGAAACCGCTTGTAATCATAAATGATAAATAAGAAATGTGGTAAATACATGGATGTCTGGTTCTGAAGCAATAAGCCAAATATATTGTCATTACCACTGCCACCCCGCCTTTGCACACAGACCATGATTGTGTTTGTTCAGGGTTTGCTTCCCAGCTCAATACCTTATCTTGGGTCCAGTGTTTTACCCATGACATCTAAAAACTTTAGGTCCCAGGGACCCACACCCTGAAATGTGTGGGTCCCAAACTGATATCTGGTGGTCCCTAACTGATATCTGGGTGTCCAGACAGATGTTTTTCATCCATGCTAAAATTGGAGGCACAACTATGAGTTACGGGTGTCTCATGCTCGCTTTTGTAGATATTTTGTGAAAGAACATAAAACTAATTAGTATGTAATACCCATTCACGCTTTTCAGGTGTCCCATGGCAAGCTGTGTTTTGGGAGTATATGCCCTCAAAAGGACCCTTATGAGAATCCCTCGTATGGTCAAAGGTCAAATTGTTTTACACACTATTTAACTAACAATGTTTTGGGATGGGGTGTGTGTGTGTGCGCGATTTTATTATCTAGTCACGTCATAGAGGGCATAGTCAAGAAATGCTTTCTGATGTAAGAAATAATCTGTTAAATATTTTATAATTTAACAGGAAGCTTCCAGGTAAAGTAGTTTCAAAATATTCCCAAGGATATGTGTATTATGGCTTTGATATTGGCATGTACTGAGACTTTAAGCGTAGAAGGTAATAGGTGGATGCATGTCTAGGTAAGCTCGACCCACTTTTTATGAGTGGTGGAATGGATTTGGAACGTTGAAACCTGAATTCCCAAAATCTAAATTTGAAGCTAGCTACACAAGTAAGCTGTTGAATATTTTGAAACTAATTTGACCTGTTGCTGTTGCTGCCTATGGCAGCAACAAACAGCTCCTATTCAAATTAGTTTCAAAATATTCAAGAGAATGTTTATTAAATTATAAATTCTTCAAAGACATACAATTCACACAATTTTGTAACACTTCAATTTTTCGGACTGGACTATGTCATTTTATTGTGAATGTCAGTTAACATATGACGTATTCGATTATGATATCAGATACTTAAGTGACAGATTGGATACACCTATTATTATGTGATGATGATGATGAGTCAGGACCCTGACTCAGTGATTGTCCAGCAGCCTCAGTGAACATGACACATACCTACAAAAAACAGACCATGTGTTTAGTCTGCTGTGCCATAATAAAACTCCTGCAACTCACCGGATTACTGTTTATCTGGCCATTATATGGTGTTAAACTGCGTAGTGAATCCCTACCAGCCTCGAGGATCATCATTATCAAGGTCTACAGTAAGCCATGTGTGGTCAGGACACTTCATCCTGTTTAAGCTGTCATTGTTGCATGCAAATGACAAATGCTGATGTCAGGATCAAATTAAAAATTGTAAAAATAATTTAACTGACAGGGAATGCATGTACGACTAGTACAACACAGCAGCAACAATTTTATGATAAATTATTTGAAAAATTTTAATACAGCTTTTTTAGGTAGGGTCATTCAAACAAATGATTCTGCATTTACAGAGTATTTACATGACCCTTGTGAATACAGAAAGCTGAATTAATCCCAATAAACTAACCACATCTGACTTTCTCTGATTCTAGTATATTCCACGAGTGACCGTTATTGTGTTGTAAATTACCAAAGACAATTATAGGATAAACTAAGACAAGAAAGAAATGAGTCAGGTCAGTGACAGAGTAATTGCTGTGTCTATGCTGGAGTCCCCGGTGCCTGAATTAAAGAAAAGAACAATCCAGTAACAGATCATTCCAGCCACCAGTGACTAATAATTCTACATCCCCAGCAAACTAATTCATTCCTGTGGGCAGTTACTAATTACCGGTTTAAAAAAATAAAAGCAAAAACAAATAGATTTGCCGAAATTAGGTAGAAATTATTCTAGCTGAATGTTTGCAAAAGTTAAGAACAGTTTGCCCATGCACCCCGGCTCCTCACCCATCAACGTGCAGAGAAAACAAAATAACTATTGCAGTTCACAAAGATAGTGGTAACTCGCATAAGAATTCCAGCTTATGCTTTCGGAGGAGAGAGTCAGATGGACAGTTAGACAGAGGCAATTGCAAAATGCCTGATGTTTTTTTCAAATATGTGATAATAAAAACCTTTAAATTAATGAAATTCAACATCGCTATTCAAAAGTCATAGAGAATTCAGAACAATATTTATGTCAAAGCTGAAGATTTCTACATGTAGTCTATTATCCAGTCCTTTGTCAGGCTGCATGCAGGTCTACCAGTAAATATGTTTTTATTGAATTTCATCTAAAAAGCTGTACAATGAACTTTATATAGCAGGAATTACTATGGATGACATCAATGACACCTTCGATGAATATTCTGGTGAATTTGACAAGCATCACAGATCTGCTAATTAACTTATTGTTCAGTGAAGTTATCTAATTTATATAACAATTACATGACATAATGGGGCATATAAGATAGGGGCATTGTTATGTTCTGATATAATATGGCATTTCTGATGGTTTTACTGGTCAATAATTGTCATGGAATAATACTTGACCACCGAAATCTCTTCGGAGAGAATTTTACGAATACGGTATAACAATGTATATACAGTATTTGGTATTCCCGCAGTATTGTGCAGGTTTGTTTGTAAATTAATGAATATTAATTATCAGCCACATGTCTGAGAATTCCATTCAGAGCGTATGATGCATGCAAAATGACGATGCACTAACAATTTAGACACTTTGACAAAGTGTTGCAAAGTGTGATGATGAATAGAGAGCGTAAGAAGTAGCTGCTAATAAGGAGCCTTCAATCACTGTCTAACTTAGTGCTTATCATAGTGCGGTGCTGGAATCCTATCCCCACTGATTAGCATAATGAAGTGTTAGGATACATCATACACTCCGCCTTCGGTATTATGATTATCAGAGGGATCAGACAGACTTACATGTAAATGGCAAGCACTAGCTCCGCCTCACAACCGAATATATTACTTAAGATTAATCATAGTGATTTTTGTTGAGCCCTTAGCGAAGCCTCAATCCTTGCGACTGATGTCAGTATCAAAGTAACTGGTGTGCATTTTTCAACAATTTTGGTGGAAGACGTTGCTGTCTACGACAGCACCATCTCCAACCAAATTTGTTGAAAAATGAACACCAGTTGATCTTTCAATATATGAAAATTTAATTTTAACACCAGAGTGGTAAGGGTTCATGATGCCGAGGATGGGTCAACTTAGCGATCCGAATTATACTATCTGACATCCAATCGGAGAACTGGGTAGCTGTCAAAGTTTCTTATTAGACAAGTTGTAATTCAAAGAGTTACAGGTACTTTTGATTAAACTGAAAAAATGAAGGATAAATGTCTGCAACTCTGATTGCTTTTGCTGCATGTAGTGTAGCCAAGTGAGGCATAACTGCATGTTCCTTCTTCCCCCCCCCCCCATTTCTTAGTATTCAGTTATGGCTCACAATGGACCTTTCCAGTTTTAGCTTCTAGCTAAGCTCCACCCACACCTGATCGTGTTGTGATCGATCGATCTCTGAATGCCCTTACAATCGATTACCAGAAAACTACACAGGAAAGCTGTCAAATATTTTGAAACTAATTTGACTGTGTGCTGTTGCCTATTGCAGCAACAGTTTCAAAATATTCAACAAAACGTTTATTAAATGATAAATAAATACAATTCATACAACCTGTCAGACTATATCGAATCACTCATGATGTGATGATTATGACATCATCCTACACATCACGTAGTTGATTGTGACGTCATGATGGATGGATAAACTAGGAAAGTTCCATTACAAGGTAGTATAAGTTTCTGGTAAAGCCGCCTATTTCACAACAATAGCACATTGCACTTGTTAGTTGACTCGCAACCATAGAAATGTACTATATTAATGTTAATATAGTACATTTCTGTGCTCGCAACTACGAGAACTTGGGCTGTCGCTTGTTTGTCTGTCAAATCTTTGACATTTTGCCGAAGCTGACTATGTCGCAACCATTACACATTCTGATTTGTTTTGTATATAGTATTAGTCTGTCTGTCAGTCTGTCAAATTTTTCCCATTTCTCACAAAGCTACGTATGTCACAACCATAGATCGTCACATTTGTTTCTAATCATGGATGCAGAAATTCTCTTCTCAGAGCATTTCCTTCCCACACCTTCATGTTTACCTCTCAAAGGTGACTATATCTACGAAGCTTCCTTTCAACAGGTAATTGAGTACAGGTGAGATAAAGATATCTTAAAAGAACTATTACACCTTTCACATGTTTTTCATTCCAGGGCTGATAGATTTCCTGGTGAGCAACAATGCTATTGCAAAAACATTGCGCGAACATCTGGTTTTCAAGATTGTGCCGATGTTGAACCCAGATGGTGTATATTTGGGGAATTACCGGTACAGTACTTGATATTAATGAAAACCTGATATAGACGCTTATTATGTTATACAAAACCTATTATGTGATATATTATATAAGCATACTTATATTCATCTTAAAATTAGGGAAATTAACTCGTGCTCATTCAAGCCACCTGAGAATAATTTTAATGAAAGAAAACTTGACCTGCTGAATATTTTGAAAACAATTTGACGGAAAGTTGTTGGTGGTCTACCACCAAAAACTTTAAGTCAAATTGTTTTCAAAATATTTAGCGGTTCCTGAGATATTAACGACTGGAATATGTCATCTGCAAAAACTCAGCTGTCACACACTTCTTTACCAACCTTGTTTATTAAAAGATTAACATTTTAATTAAATTTAAATATCTGACTCGGTCATATCAAAGAAGTGTTTGCTAACATATATTCACAGATATAAGTCTGCTACATCCCCTTTAACACTCAAGCTGGCCAAAAATGGATTCTTCATCACTATTGAAATGATCTATTTGCAGACTAAGAGAAGACTAGTTTTGAAAATTGTCGACTGTGATGACTGGCTCTATAAGCAAGCCAGTCATTCTAGCGATAAATTGTCTAAAACAATTGACATTTTCTTTTAGAAAATTTTAATCAAATTTGAGGGTTAAAGTGTTAATTACCAATCTTGGCTGCCTTCATTTCCTGATGGCATATGATGACAGTGTTTTATGTCGTATTATACGCATGTATTAGTCTATATTGTTGTGTCAAACATACTCTGCCTTCATCAATAATATATCCACACATAAATTGTATAGGGAATAGTCAATCATCAATTATCCCAATCTCATCAGTCCCCACACCAGGTGTGTAGGAACACATTCTATAGGGTATATCATAAACAGCTTCAGGATATATACATTCATTCCCCTTAACCCTCAAATTGCCATAGAAAATGCTCATTTGCAAACTTCTTTTTTTTTAAATTTACCACTGGAATGACTAGCTCAGAGTTATCAAACCAGTCATTCCTGTGGTAATTTTATTTTAAATATTAAGATCCCTTGTTCTGCAAATGGACATTTCTCATGCCCTCTAGAGAAGATGTTTTTGGCTGGCTCGAGTGTTCATCAAGTAATGTAGATAGTTATTGTCCCTGTCTCCGTCTCCCTTTAACCCTTTAAGCTTCAAATCTTTTCAAGAAAATTCTAATTTTCTCATAGAAAATGTCCATTTGCAGACAAAGTGAAGACTGTTTTTGAAATTGTATCACTGGGATAACTGGCTCGGTTATCGAGCCAGTTATTCCAGTGATAAATTATTTTAAATATCCTCTTGGTCTGCAAATGGGCATTTCTCAAGACCACTACTGAGGCCGTTTTTGGCTGATATGAGTGTTAAAGGGTTAAATTCACATTATAAGGGCATGGCTAATGGGTGTGTTTATAAACACTGATCTACAATCTTGTCAGAGTTGAGTAATGGATGAATCCAACCCGTCACTCAAGTATATGATATCATAATGAACTACATCACATGTAGGCTGATATCACAATCAAAATGTGTAACTTAAATGGCGTAGCTAAGTCTGTTATAAGCCTTTAAAAGTCTGTTATGTGTACACATTGTATGTCTTTGCTACTTAATAACCATTCTTTTGAATATTTTAAGACTAATTTGACTGGGCCCAGGCAAATTAGTTTCAAAATATTCAACTGCTTACCTGTATAGTTCTCTGCAAATTGAGATTCAGGGAGTTCATGGTTCGATTAATCCCAACACGGGCTAAGCGTCGGCGGAGCCTAGCTAGAGATGGCGGGGCATAGACGGATTTGTCCATTGTTGCTGCCTGTATTATTATGTGCCAACTGGTGTACATTTATCAGACAGATTAGCGAGAATAGTAAAACCTTTCATCAATATTTATAATGCAAGTTACAGTTTTCAAAACATAAAGTTCATTGTTATCTAGGCTATTGTCAGTACTGCTGGAGCAGGTTATGGATTTAAATGAAAAGCTCGTAAACAATGGACCTACATGCGTTTAATTGTTTATGGCTAATCTTATATGTCATTAACCATTTTACCACCAGTAACCAAATGCAACAAATTATCTAAAAAAATTTGAGATTATTGTGTTAAAAAAATTTGAAAATAACTTGACTTCAAACAGTTGCTACCCGGCGCACATGTTTTATTTATAGACTCGCAGCTCAACTTCCAGTCAAATAAATTTCAAAATATTTACTTTCAAATTGAGATGCATGTGTCCTTGGGTTTGAAAGAGTTTAACCCTTTAACACTCAAATTTGCTCAAGAAAATTTCAATTTTCTCATTGGAAGATGTCCATTTGCAGACCAAGAGAAGACTATTTTAGAAAATTTACCAATTGAATGACTGGCTCGGTTATCGAGTCAGTTATTCCAGTAGTAAATTTTCAAAAATAGTCTTCTCTTGGTGGACATTTCTCAAGACCACTGCAGAAGCCGTTTTTTACTGATATGAGTGTTAAAGAGTTTGAATAATACATGCAATTCAGATCAATCAAGGATATTGTGAGCTCTTAGTGCTTTAGCAAAGCATGACTAATTCTATAAAGACCAAGGTCAATATTTACTTTCTCCTTTAAAATGGAAAATATAATTCATCAAGAATTTCCATTCTTGATTCAGACTTCACAGCGCTTCAGTTCAGTGTTAGCTAGCTATAATTATTTAACCCTTAAGGACATACCAAATTTTTTTTTGATTTACAAACCCCCATAACTTAAATTGTCCATATCGAGAAAAAAAATAATGTTGGAATTTTAAGACATTATTTTTCAATATTCTTTCCATCTAGCTGCCAAATCCTTATCACTCGGAATACCTTAGAATTTTCTACAACTCTTTGTTCTCTACAGCTTTGTTACCCTTTTAATGGTCAACTTACTCAAAATTGCTTTGCAATGGGCATGAGAAAACTCCATTTCCTGGCCAAGAGAAGACTAATTTTGAGAATTTACCACTGGAATGGCTGGCTCATTAATGAGCCAGCCATTCCAATGGTAAATTTTCAAAAACAGTTCGCTTGGCCTGCAAGTGGGCACTCACTGAAAAATTGAAATTATGCATTATTTTTATTTCCCATTTCCGATCTTGTGTTTTGGGAGGGAATTTTCGTAAAACAAAACATTAAATTGATCTGCTGAAAAGGGTCAAGATTGATCGAGAAGATCTAAATTTTCGGTTACTGAATGTCTATTTGCAGGCCAAAAGAAGACTATCTTTGAAAATTTACCACTGGCATGACTGGCTCATTTATAAAGCTATTCATTTCACTTATTAAATTCCAAAATAATCTTTTCTCATCCTGGAGATGGCCATTTCCTAAGACCACTTTAGAGGCTGGCTTGACCATTAAAGTGTCAATTCCACATAAGCTGTTGGTCATTGTAAAAAAGCGTGTGTCGGTAGCGTGTTCATGGGTTCTAACATGTGGCAACGGTAGGATTAATAATTCGCCCTCGAACCATGGAAAAAAGCCCCCACCCCACCTCCATCCCACCCCAACACCACCACATTCTGAGGATGGGAGATGCGAAGCATCAAATGCATGCATTATGCGCTTGCAGCCTACTGATGTACTCCGACAATACTGTGTCTCATCTCCTCCGTAACTCGAGGCTACCCCCTCATAGCTGAGCAAGCCCGCTCTTTGGACCAGGGGAGGTCTACCGTTGTGTTTGTCTACTAATCATTAACCACCCACAATTCTCCATGATAGAGTTAGACCCATTGGGATGCGAACCAATGACCATGCTCGTTCAACTCGCTGCGAAGTAAGACCACCAGCGCTACCTTCCCTCCATCCATTCGCTACACCCCCTCTCCACCTCGGATACAAGCATGTTCCACTGCGTGGTCTGACTTCTTGGATGGCGGGGTGATGTTCAGGTGGGTCACCAAGAAAGGAGGAAGCAACGCAGGCAACAAATGTGGTTCTGATGTGGTCTGGCATCTGTGATGCGGGTGGCCAACCAGGCATGCACCGCCCTGCTACTGTCATTCTGAGAATATTGTTTTTCTCAATGAAAGCTGTTGCTATTTAATTCATCAGCATTGAATGCATGTTTTCAGAAGCAACACCAATTCAGATCTTTCAATATGTCTGCGAATACATTGATCAATATATAACAATATTTGATCACTATATGCGTGTGCACGCTTATGTGCATGTGCATATGACTGCGCACTGACATGCTTTCTACATATACACATATTGCTACCTTGTTATATAGCCTATCATTAAGGACAGCCTCTATTTTTAATATTTCTCAGTTTGTTTAGTTATATGATTAATTTGCCTAGAGTAACTGAGAGCTGAAAATAGCCACTCGGTGTGTAAATATTCCATGAGGTCTCACTTGCCAGAACCATCTATTACGTTATTCTGACAGACTGTAGATAGAAGATGTAAAGGCTTGTAGAGTACATCTATCCCGCTGTTAGTAGCCCTGACCTGAACTATTTACATAATTCTGTGATAAATAACCATCGTTAGTGCTTGCTTCAAGTGACACAGTAAATAAGGCTTTTTTGTCCAATTTACAGACACTCATTTATATATAATCATATCGAATGGACGATTTGTTTACAGTTGTCGAATGATTTATTGTCCTGTATCCATCTCTTCCACCCACCCACCCCCACATCTTGTCTCACACATTTTCTATCTCACTCCACCCTCCATTCCCTCACACATTTTACATTTTCGATCTCACCCCGCCTCCCTCCATTACCTCACTCAGTTTTTCTGGCCATATTTAAAGGTTTTCGAACCTGGAGTGCAGATACTACAAATTCTTTGCGATATATAAAATCACTTGTATTTTTCTATATTAACCATTTAATGATCTTGCCGGCGAAAACCGGCCTCTGTTATGTCTTCTTGAATGTTCATTTACAGGCCAAGAGAATATAACTTTCAATAATTTACCACTGGAATGACTGGCTCAATGCCCGAGCCAGTCATTCCAGTGATACATTTCCAAAAATTGTAATCTCTTGGCCTGTATATATGTACATTCATTAGGCAGATATTTAAATTTTCTTGACCATATTTGATTATTAAAGGGTTAATTTTCTTAGACCCTCCTTCATATTAATGTTCGTTCATTTCAGCTGTGCTAATAAAGCGTTAACGAAATATGGTCTCGCAGTTCATTAAGCAACAATCTTTAGACACATCACTGACCATCATAGAAACTATTTGTATGGACTCTAATTTCAACAATTTATTTACCTACATGTACACCAGGTTTTTGATTTAGATATACCTTAGGCTTACAATGTGTTCTTATATATAAAGTAAGTAAGTCAAAGTGCCCTAAGAGTCGAGCAATGTCAGTTAAAATTAAGTCAATGTGAGGTAGGAGTAGGTCACTGATCTGTTCTTACTCAAACCCATATAAAGGCTATCTCAATGAAGATCACGGAGCATGTTTGTTTTGTTTGGTCTGCATTTTGTCATCTACTATCAACTTTGAGCTACAAGTTAGTATTTGGTCAATGTAGGCTAAGATGTACCGTGTTTCAGTCTTATGCCGGTCTCGTCTCATTTGTCCGCAGGCGTGAGGTCAGGGCTTGGAGCAGCCGTTCCTCTTTCAATATCCATCCCTCGTTGGCGTGCGATCTGTCTTGCTTTTCTTCTGTTCCCTTTCATACGTTCCGAGGGGAGGAGGGTCACGCTGATGTGCACGTTCGTTCCGACAGAAGCGGTCTGAGCGGCAGAATTGGTCAGTGGTATGCGGCGATGGTTGAGGAGGCAGTAATGGTTCCTGTGGCAGTGGATTCTGTGCCGCAGATTCCTATGGCATTGGCGCTGGATTCGGCGGCGGGAGTTTCTGTGGCATTGGCGGTGGCTCTGTCGGCGACAAGGGAGGTGAATCTCCCAGGCGTGCATGGTCGAAAAGGCATCCACAGGCCCAGAGCTCTAGATAAGCTTGGTTTTTGCATTTTCACCCAATAAAAATGGCCAATCACCTAATTAATTTTTAACATCATGAGTACCAAAATAGCCAATCACCCAATTAATTTCAGTTCTGTTGCTAATAATGTATAATAACTTAATTAAAAAACCCAATTAATTTCCAAAAAAAACAGTTTACAAAATTTCTAAGAGTGAATCACCCAATTATTGAAAAGCGTCTCTAGAGCTCTGCCCAGGCCGATGAGTGATTCCTTCTGAGAAGATGGATCCGGTCGGGTTAATCTTGCGGGAACAGGAGGTGCGGATGTGGTACGTGCAAAACGCGAGGAAAGGGCCACAGGTGGCTCTCTTTACCGCAGGTGGTTATTTATCTTTCCTGCCCGCGTTCGAGCCAAACTCTTTAAGCGTCTCTTGGGTGCTAGTGTGTTGAGAAAGGGGGATGGGAGCGACAGAGAAGGCTTTAAAGGTGGTCTTACTTAACGTTTTTGGTTCCCTAAAGCTCTGCGCGATACATTTCTGTCGGCTGAAGGTTGCGAACAGGATGGCGCACAATAGCAATTCGCATCCTACTCGGTTGACGAGCATCACCGTATCCGAAGTAACGTCACTTGAGGGGTGGGTAGCTCTGTGACGGCCTTTCTATTTACCCCTTGTGGTCAGTATGTCACTAGCGGTAACTATTTGTCTCTTCGGTCTGTATATTTAAGGTTAGTTCGTTCTGAAAGTCGTTTGGCGCTGAAAGCTATTTCCTAGTGGTCCACTTAAGGCGGAGAAACTTACTTTAGTGTCCTAAGGGATAAGAACACGCGGGGTAGGGGGTTTGCTGGGGTGGCAGAGTTTTAGCCATCTGGTTGATCCGATGTTGTCAGCAGACGTCCAGGGCGGGCCTTCCGTGTGCGCCTAACTCTGACATTAGAAGGGATCCCGCGTGAGACGGTAGTTTAGTTACCTAAGATATTTTGTGGTTTACGGCCTGAGGCGGCCTCAGAAGGATGCGATCGGCGGTTAGATTAAGCGAGAACCTCTACCCTCGAAAGGTCGGCGAATCTTTGGCTCAGAGCCTAGACCGACTTGAGTGATGTCAAAAAGATCTTTAGTGGAACCTCTGTCGAGTCTTGACACCGATGCGGTCGATAGGATGAGAGTGCGCAGCAAGCTTGGAAAAAATTCCAGGTGATGCAGCAGCTATCTGGTTAGGTCGCAGGGAACCGGTATTAACTGCAATATCGTTTAACCATTGCTGCGTTTATCCTAACCGCTGACCAAGCGGTCTAAAAAGAAAGAGGTTCGCTAATCAATGAAGAGTAAGCTGCTGTGTTTGTTCTTGCCTATGGTGTATGCCAGTGCATCCTAGTGGGTGGTGCAGAATTTAGGCGGCGAAAACTTCTCTATAAGAAAAGAAAATGGAAGGGTCGCAGGACCGGTAGGAGCGGTCGAAAGGAAGGTTGGTGTTATCACAGCCTTGTAAGGAATGCATCCGTAGGGAGTGGTCTCACGTGGCACGATGCAATATTGCGGCGGCGAAACTGGTCACTATGGCGCAGTGAGTCGGCGACGAGGATTTCAGTCGCACGTAAGTCGAGCTGAGAGGCGCGGCGAACTGAGGGACTGCTTTCCTAGATTCTATCGATATTTCTTACTCAAAGCGGCTCAAGGCCAGCTGAAACAACGCAGATCGAGTTGTCGAAAGGCATGGGTCGATTGCGGGAGTTTCGAATGGGAGCCAAACTGGGAAAGAGTGGCAGAAGACATCCCCTGGCGACTTTACACTATTTACTGGATATCCAAGTGAAGTCTGGGCGATCTACAGAACAAGCAAAAGAAATAGCCTTTTTGGCAGTGGGAAGATGCGTCTCTGATCGCAGCCTTGTTTTAATTTCTTTACGCAGCACGAAGGGCATCACCCACTTAGAAAAGGGGTTGATGGTCCTTATTTATGTTTACAAATCCAAGGCACAATGTCGCGTGGTGACTTAATCCTCGATGGCCAGAGATCACTAAAGCCGCTCGGGCGGAACTTCTTAGAGCGGATGAATATTTGGGTGGATCCTCGCGGATCACAAATGGTCACAAGAGCGACGCGGAGGAAATCAGTGTTCCCAAGGAGTTCTTGTCGCAAGAGCGGTGCGGATGAAGGTGTTTCTCACATGGTGTTTCTGTCAAAAAGGGTGGCGCGGTAGAAGTCAGCTTTCTCAAGAATGTTCTTCAGTCACGGAAGAAGTGTCCTTCAGAATAAGACGATTTGATGCAGCTGAAGCGGAACTCGGTCGGAGGCTAGTACCAAGTGGAAGGTTTCTGAGTTCCTTCGCAGTAAGCGGTGGGTGACGGTGGTGTTTCGTGACGATGTTACGGTATGGGAAACGCTGGCAGGTTCAGCCCCAGTGGAGTTGGTGTCTACTTCTCTTTCATGTCAGGAGACAACGCAAATATTCCGTTCACGAGGTTTCTTGAGCAGCACAATAACGGTGGAAGTTTCTGAAGGTGGAAGAATTTAGCCTGTTATTTGGCCATTGTTATTTAGCGGGCTTTCAAAAAGGAGTTTTTTGCGCACTCAACTATGTTAAACGACGTCCCTCTTTGAGCAGTTTATGTTAGAAGTCCCGTTGCACTTTCTCTGTCAGGTATGAGAGCAGAACAAGTACGGTCAACCTGGTTCTTTGGTGAGGCGTTAGCACGAATACCTAGGCGGGTGTGGCGGTGCTTTAAGTCACAGAGCAAGCAGCTTTTATACTCTGCTCTGCATCTCATTATCTTTCGATGAATGGCTGGCTTTCTTAAGATATCTCCAGCTAATCGGTTATCATCTGAAAGAGGTGCCAGCCTCAGCAGCATCCAGTAGGAGTCGGCCATTGAATGGTGGGGTCATACTCTGTACTATCTTTTTCTGAGTACACAGAAGGATTCACAAATTCAGAGGTCGCTTTCTTCTTGATTTGACTCACTGTTGTCATCTTGAGGAAGCAGAATCTTCCGGCTTTCTGATGGTACCGAACATTCTCGGAAACTTTTGTGATCATGGCCATTATTTCGAGGAACAAGTCGTTCAAAGATTATATATATAACCTAAAAGTGTCCACTCAGTCACGCGAACTTGGTCATGTCCTACTCTATGAAAAACCCCTGCCCATTACATCATATCTTAGAGATTCTTGCCTTCATGCATGCAGTTAGTATAGTGGGCATAGGGGCATCTGTGGCATGGTCCGGGATGGCGTTTTACTGGTTCTGCGTTGGCTAGTCCTTGGCGTTACCCGACCACACTTACATATATTTCATAGGTCATCAAAATAAATTTGTAATTTCAACAGCTCTTCCCAAATATTGCAGATGTCCAGGGTTTCTCATTGCATCTAAATTTTGGAGGTCCCAGGTACCCCACACCTCGAAATCTAAGGGTCCCAACCTGAAATTTGGGTGTACCAAACTAAAATTTGGGATTCCCGTGTAGGTTTTCTTATCCATGCTAAAATTAGAGAGTACAATGGGTGCACAGCTATGAATTAAGGGGGTCCCATGCTAGATTTTGTCAGTACATTTGTGCAAAAAAATATAAAACTAATTCCTATTTAGCAATCATGCCAAATTTTCAGGGGTCCTATGAGACCCACTACCACAACTTTTGGGGGTTGTCAGTTACATTTTTGGGGTCTATACCCTCAATGGCTCTGCGTGTCAGAAGAAATTCTTGTCTGCAAGCATGCAGTATGGCTGATGCATCTTAGGATAAGGATCTATCAAAAGTACATCAGTGTGACTAGTAGAAATAAGTCATAGTGCATGAAAACAAGCCTATGTATCTCATTGTAATTTCCAAACTCATTAAACTACAGTTTACAATACTTGAAGTATGCATATTTCAGTAGAGCTCAGAAATAACTTAATATATTTACATAACAAGATAAATCGTACTGTTGAGTATTTTGAACATAATTGGATTGGAAGGCAAGGCAGCAATGTCTTCCTATCCAATTATGTTCAAAATATTCAACAGAGCATTTATTACTAACTAACATGTTTGTGTTTTTGTTTGGGTAACATGATAACCTGTTTTTTATTTGTACCGTATACATATATTAATCATTTAATGGTAAGCAAAAGCGTCTGTAAATTATTGCTTATCAAACCAGTCATTCCAGCAGTAAATTTTCAAAAATATTCTTTTGTTGGGATGAAAATAGATATGTCTCAATACCACTACACAAGTCATTGAAGAGGTTAGGTCGTGATGGAAACTAAAAAAATGGCACCACAATATCAAAGAAATATTTTGTATTTGTCGAGTGGGAGGATAAAGAAGCCTTTGAGGACATACAGGTCACTGAAAAGCTAGCTCATTTATTTGCTTTCATTTTATTCCTTTCTGTTTTCTCTGGGCAAGATAATAAATAATGTGAATATCAAATTCCTGCTGGCAAGATAAATTGCGTCTCCTGGGCTTGACAAAAGGCCCGCTTGAACAGTTATTACAAATTATGCAGTGAATATCCCCACTGCTTCGATTGGCTGGGGGATGTAAAAACAACACAAGGACGTGTCGCTGAATAATATTACACATATTGGCTATGTCAGTCATTTTATGATGAGCATATTTGTCGCTAGGCAACCTTATTGTGCCTAAGTTTTGACTATAAATAATGAGTTAATAATATAAGATGCTTGGATGCTTGCTGTTTTGTCACTGTCAGTGAATGGCATACTAATTTGATCTTACTGGAAACTTTAGGATGGTTATGAATATGGATGCATTTAGCTTGGAATCAATAGTAGTAGAATCTATGTATTCGTTATAAGCCAGAGCCAGCATAGATTCCAGGGCTAGCCTTTAGGAGCTGCAGAACGCAATCAAAGTGTAGTGAGAAATATTACTCTCTGATTTCATGGCTGCCCAAAGTTAATTTGGTCATAGAAATTAGCTTTAAACTGTTTTTGTATTGCATTGGCAGAAGCTTAATTTCAGTAGAGATAGATATGAAATTTGGGTGATTATTTTGAAATTATTGTGACTGACAGTTGTTGCTGTCATAGACATGATCCTTAAATGACATTGCAAGAGTCCATCTTTGGATTGGTAACGTTTTGTGGCCGAGATCAGTCAATAAATCCTATATCCTTATTTAGTGAATGTTAATGGACAATTCCAGTTTTAGCCATGCCCCGCCCATCTCTAGCTAAGCTCCACCCATGCATTGCCTGTGTAGGTGTCAATCAGTCCGTACACTGAATCTCAATTTCCAAAAACATATACAGGTATGGTAGCAACAGCACCCAGTCAAATTAGTTTCAAAATATTCAACAGAATGTTTATTAAATAGTAAAGACACACAAGTTGTACAACTTGACGGACTATTAAGCGTCTATGACAGACTATATTGCGTCATTCATGACGAAATTGATTATTACATCAGCCTACATGTGACATAGTTGATTATGACATCATATCATTGATTGAGAAACTCGATTCCTCAATTTACAGATCAAGAAAATAATGTCCTTGGAAATTTATGACTCAAATGACTGGTTCGGTTATAGAACCAGTCAGTCCAGTGATAAATGTTCAAAAATAGCCTTGACCTACAATTTGGAGATTCCTCAAGACCGTTGCAGAGGCTTGTTTTGGCCAGCTCATTAACTCTTTAAAACTCATACCAACCAAAAGACGGCTTCTGCAGTAGTCTTGGGAAATGTCCATTTGCAGACCAAGAGAAGACCTTTTGGAAATTTACCACTGGAAATGACTGGTTCAATAACTGAGCCAGTCATTCCAGTGGTAAATTTTCAAAGATAATTTTCACTTGTTCTGAAAATTGACATTTTCTATGAGAAAGTTGAAATTTTCTTGAACAAATTCGAGGGCTAAATGTTTAAACAGTTAATCTAATTGGAATCTCCCAATCTAGAGATTGTGTGGCATGCTGAATAAATATATTTATTACACTCACACTGTAATGGTAAGAGGGTATTGCAATCAAGTCTGTCTCAGAAATCTGAGTAGGATTTTAACTAAAACTCAGTATAATCTACAATGTAAACAATCAAGTTAACTTGTTTAACCAATTAATTGTTAAATTTGTTCAAGAAAATTTCAATTATCTCATAGAAAATGTCCATTTGCAAATTTGTATTTAAATTGCCACTTTAATGACTTGGGGCTTGCGATGCCATCCCCTGGATGTGAGGTGGCTCGCCAGTCATGACAGTGTCAAATTTGAAACAAAAATGTCTTCTCTTTGTCTTAAGATGGATGTTTTTCAAGGTCTTGGAAGCAGGTTTTGGCTGGAATGGTGATTAAATAGTTAACCCTTTAACACTCATATCGGCCAAAAATGGCTTCTGCAGTGGTCATGAGAAATGTCCATTTGCAGACCAAGAGAAGAGTATTTTTGAAACTGTATCACTGGAATGTCTGGCTCGATAACCGTGAAGTCATTCCAGTGGCAAATTTTCAAAAATATTCTTCTCTTGGTCTGCAAATGGACATTTTGTATGAGAAAATTTAAATTTTCTTGAACAAATTTGAAGGTTAGAGGGTTAATGGTTTATTTTCCATTGTCTGCTCACAGAATATCTCGCACTTCTGCCACCACTTGGCCTAGTGCCTGTGTGATTGTACAAGGTCAGTACTGTCAAGTGCCCAGCAGAGGTTAGGGGTCAGTCCTGTGTCCATTCTGTTTGGATTATAATGGTCAGTATTGGTCATCCATTGTGAGGACACATCTGTGCTGTCCTGCTGATGACTATTGTCTGTCTTTTATCCCTGCCTACTCATGGGGCTTAAACAGTGGTAATTGTACCCCCTGTACTCATTTGAAAAATTGTCTTTCTTTAATGATCCGGCTGTAATCTGATAATTTGTCTGGCTCTGATGTTTTATACAGCTAATTTATATTCCACCATGTTGTCATGGTGGCTAATTCTTATTCCTCTGTGGCACATTGTCTTGATTGAACATCTTCAAATTGTCTTGACTGGACGTTGGCACATAATAAAAATTTATCATTTATTAATGAATAATGGGGAAGAATAACAATTAGCATCTGGTTATGGTTGTGAACACATAAAACAGAAACATATCTGTCTTTTCTATCAAAGGAATCATTTTAACACTAGATTTCAAATTTATTCAAGAAATTGTCAATTTGTCTCATAAAATGTACATTTACAGACCAAGAGAGGATTATTATTGAAAATTAATCACTGGAGTGACCGGCTCGGTTATCGAGCCAATCATTCCAGTGGTGAATTTTCAAAAATAGTCTTCTGGGTTTACAAATGGACATATTTCAAGACCACTGCAGAAGTTGTTTTTGGCTGATATGAGTGTTAAGGGTTTAGTGTCCAAGATTGGTAAGAAATGTAAGGCTCTGCTTCTAGGTCAATGTCCATTTGCAGGCCAAGAGAATAACATGTTTGAAAATTTACAACTGTAATGACTGACTCATTTACTGAATCAATTGTTCCAGTTCTAAATTTTCAAAAATGGTCTCTTGATCTGCAAATGGATGTTGTCCAAGACGACTGCAGAGGGCCGTTTCAGTGGGCTTGACCACTACCGGGTTAAAAGTAAGTCCTACAGAATCTAGATTCATTAAATGGTTTGCATAATATTCTGGAAACCTAACAGAAAGTGGGTCATGGCATAGCTAGGGGTGTGGCTGCCCTCGCTGATGACAGTCTTACATCCCCTCCCTCCCCTACCCCCCTGTCCCTAAACAGCCTGTTAAAATTGTCTGTATTTAGTTCATTTTGCATAAAATTGATTGAATTTTTAAATTTTTTTAATACGAGTATACCAGCCCAAAACCTCTCTCCCACCCCACCCCTACATGAGCAGATTGCCTCTGATCCACCCCATTTGTGCATCACACATTGGGGATGGAACATATGGCCCCTTTAACTCAACCCAGTTTTGCATCCCTGAATTTGGCGATGGAGTGAGCAAATTTGAGAGTTAGATGTGACTGACCATATACACAACGATAATGTTGTCATTGTGATGAATGTCATTGTGCTGAATGTCATATATTATCTTTTATGTTGTGTTTTTATTCACAGATGTTCCCTGATGGGTTTTGACTTAAATAGACATTGGCAAGAGCCCTCTCCCTGGGCACACCCAACTGTGTACGCCACTAAGAATCTTCTTATGGAAACTGATAGGAATGAAGTAAGCCATATAAAGCCAGCTATAAGCACTCGTCTAATGAATCCATAAGGCTAGCTGAATATTTTGTAAACAATTTTCGCTGAATATTGTTGTTGTCTCATCAAAGCTTTGTGGGTATATGGCATACTGTAGAGTGATATGGGTTTTAACCTGTTAACCCTCAAAATTGTTCAAGAAAATTTCACTTGCTTCATAGAAAATATCTATTTGCAGACCAAGAGAATACTATTTTTGAAAATTTACCACTGGAATGACTGGCTTGGTTATCGAATCAGTCATTCCACGGGTACAATTTCAAAAATAGTCTTCTCTTGGTCTGCAAATAGACATTTTTCAAAACCACTCTAGAAACCATTTTGGATGATATGAGTGTTAAATGGTTAAATTCATATATATATATATATATGCACACACACGTATGACATTATTTAGCATATTTTCTGTAATTGGTCATGTAGTGTGCTGTATGCAGGATGGGGTGGGTAAAGGTGATTAATATTACTGTTCAAAAATCAGTAGAATAAATTAATATAAATATTTAACAGCCTGACTTCTGACAATTGTCTGTCCAATTATCTGCCATTTTGCCTACCTGACCATGCACCTATGCACGTCTGTCTATCTACCGATCCACATGACCACCCATGCACTCTGTTCATCTATCCATCCACCCGCTCACTTGCCACCCATGCAACTAACTATCTGTCTATCTGTCCAACTACCCATCCACCGTCCTACCTGATCTTCACCACATGAATCTGTGTAATATCTGTAACTATCTGCTCATCTACATGCATGAAGCGCTCTAATTAAATCTACCTGTCTAGCCCATAGAAATCATATTTAATATAGTAGTAGATTTCCATGGTCTAACCACCCATGAATCTATTTCTCTCTACCTGCTCATATATATAACTATCTATTCTTTCACCTGTCCTCATATATACCATCATATATATTTTATTTTTTAGAAATTTGATATGGACTTCTACATTGACATTCACGCCCACTCCACACTTATGAATGGCTTTATGTATGGCAATATATACGAGGACCCGGAGCGACATGAAAGACAAGCAATATTCCCTAAACTACTGTGTGCAAATGCTGATGACTTCTCTTTAGCTAACACAAATTTCAACAAAGATTCTGTGAAGGCTGGCACTGGTAGGAGGTAGGCCTTAATTAAATCCCATCTTAAATCCTCTATGCTCCTTGTCATAATGATGGATGCCATATTTATTTCTGAAGGGTATGATGGATTGGAGGTTCCAGGCGCTATGTAGAATAAAAGAAACCATAGCCTATCATTGCTGTAACATGCTGAGGAAGTTTCATCATAGCCACTTGTAATTTTTTAACCCTTTAATCTCTCAAGCTGGACCAATGTCCAATTGCCCATTTTCAGACGAAGAAAAGACTATTTTTGAAATTTTACAACTGCAATGACTGGCTCGATTATCGAGCCAGTTATTTCAATGGTAAATTTTCAAAAATAGTCTTCTTGGTCCGAAAATTGGTATTTTTTATGAGAAAAATTTAAATTCTTGAAAACTGTTTACGGTTAAAGAGTTAATGTTCAGTATTATTCATTAGGCGGGCGGTGAGCATGAACAGCAGTGGTCAGGATTCCATGTGAGAGTACTGGTCAGAGAAAACAACACACCTTGTTATATTACCTCTTTAATACTCACGCTGGCCACAAATACCTGTGGCAGACCTCTTGAGATGTAAATATCCATTTGCAGAGCAAGAAACCATTTTTGAAAGCGTCCAGCGGAAATCACTGGCTCGATAGTAAAGCCAGTTATTTCAGTTGTAAGTTTTAAAAAATAATCACTTGGTCTGCAAATGGAGATTTTCTATGAAAAAGATTGAAATTTCTTGAACAAAATTTAGCATTAAAGAGTTAAAATCGTGCTGATATAAACATCCTTAACCCTCAACTTTCTTCATGAAAATGTTCATTTGCAGACCAAGAGAAGACTATTTAAAATATCTTATCACTGGAATGACTGGATTGGTTATCGAGCCAGTCATTCCAGTGATAAATTTTTTTAAATAGTCTTCTTAATCTACAAATGGACAGTTCCCAACACGACTGTAGAAGGTATTTATGGCTGACTTGAGCTTTAAAGGGTTAAACCAAATAAGCATATATAATACATGTTCATGCAGTTAACCATTTAATGGTCAAGCCCACCTCTGCTGCAGTAGTCATGAGATCTCCATCTGACAGGTAAAGAGAGGAGTATTTTTTGAAAATTTACCATTGGAATGGCTGGCTCTGTAATCGAGCCAGTTATTCCAGTGATAAATTCTCAAAAATTCTCTTCTCTTTACCTGCAGATGGACTATTTTGATTTTCTTGACTAAGTTTGAGCAGTTGATGCAGTTAAACCTGTTTATAAATGATATCTTCTATTGGCACCATTTACCATAGACAAGGTGTATTAACCTTTTAACATTTCAAACTTCACTGTCTCAATTTGAAGATAACTATACAGGAAAGCTGTTGAATATTTTGAAAGTAATTTGTCTGGAAGTTGTTGCAAACAAATAGTCAATAACTGTCTTTGAATTTACCTTGAACAGGATATACTGTTATGGGGGTGAGGGTGGTGGGGAGGGGGGTGGGGAGGGGGGTGGGGATGTGTGGTAATCCTAGGCCATTATCTCTATCTACCCAATGTTTTTGGACTAAAGCAGCAGTGACTGACAATCAAATGCACCTTTCCAGTTTTAGCTGTGCCCCACCCATCTTTAGCTAAGCTCTACCCACACCTCGCTCATGTTGGGATCGATCGATCGATCCCTGAACTCCCTGACTATCAATTTCCAGAAAATTTTGCAGGTAAGCTGCTGAATATTTTGGATGGATGGATAAACTGGAAAGGTCAATTGTTTAACAACCCTAAGTTGCAGGATATTAACCCTTTAATGGTAAAAATTGCTCAAGAAATTTAGGAATCCTTACTGAATGTCCATTTGCAGGCCAAGAGAAGGCTATTGCTGAAAATTTGCTCCGCGTATAACTGACCCGTTTATCAAGTCAGACATGCCAGACTGTCAGTGGTAATTTAACTTAAAACATAGTCTTCTTATTGGCCTGCACCTGGATATTCCTCAAGCCCACTATGGAGGCTATTTTGGCCATTAAAGGCTTTAATATACAATGTTATTATCATTGTCAGAAATGGCTGAGAATACTACAGCATGGCATGGGTAGTTGTTAACCCTTTAACACTCATATCAGCCAAAAAAAGTCGTCTTGATATATGTCCATTTGCAGACCAAGACTATTTTTGAAAATTTACCACTGGAATAACTGGCTCGATAACTGAGCCAGTCATACCAGTGGTAAATTTTCAAAGATAGTCTTCTCTTGGTCTGCAAATGGACATTTTTTATTAGAAAATTTGAGGGTTAAGAATCTTTTTCTCTATCTCATTTTCTTTCATTTCACGCTTATGTGAGAATAAGTTTGAACAATAGACTCTGCCAGAGCTACAGAAATAAGTTCACCATATATCACTTATAGCCTTCAGGGGAGAGTATGTTGATGATTTTCAGTGATAGTGACTGATAATACCAAACATCTGTTCAAACAATGACCATAGGGCGATCAGTCCAGAACAAATTGCCACAGTGAGCGTTGATATAAATAATTAACTCATTAATGAATAAAACAACTCATTAATATTTAAACCAATTATATCTTGTATGCCATTAATGATATTCCATATAGGCATGATTAAAATCATGATTATTATTTTGAAAATAATTTGACTGAAAGTCGTTGCTTTTAATATATAGACTGATACTTCATATGCAACGGAATTTAGACCGGAGTTGATGTTGGAACCTAATAACGAATATGCCTGGAAGTGAATTTTTCCCTGGATACAGTAACCTATAGAGGTTCACTAATTACAAGACAGACGTGATTAGCTTAATAATTTGCCAGTAGGAGGACAACGACAGTACGGCTTATAAATAAGTTAAAATTATTCCAAACAATTTACCAGGAATTGGTTAATTAGTAGGAAATGTACTATTTTATATTTTGATCACAATTAGATTGGAAGACATTGCTGCCTTAGGCAGCAATAGCAATGTCTTCCAATCCAATTATGCTCAAAATATTCAACAGTACATTTTATTCTGTTTTTGGAAACCTTCTAAGTTATTTCTGAGCTGTACTGTATTCTTACTGATTAATCAATCATCATCTATAATTAGACTCGTTATGGTATTAGTCTGGACATAGCTGCGTTGTACACCACCCACCCGCGGATAGGCTAGCATGCATATCATGCTCCATCCACAAACATTGCCCACATTGTACACCACCCACGCACAAGTACGCTGGGGCGCACATCACGCTTCTCCTAATACCACCTCACCCTCACCTGCATACCAAGATAAACATTCCAAACATTCTTTGACAATAGAAAGGTGTTTACTTAGTATTGAATGGGCATTACAGCTAAAGGGAGACAACTCTTCTCAAGCTTTTTTTTTAGTTTTATGACATGGTCACTATTTAACACTAATGCCCAAATTTGGGTTCAAGAAAATTCAAAATTTCTCATAAAAATTTCCATTTACAGACCAAGAGAAGAGTATTTTTGAAAATTTACCACTGGAATGACTGGCTCGGTTATTTAGCCAGTCATTCCAGTGGTAAATATTCAAAAATAGCCTTCTTTTAGTCTGCAAATAGACATTTCCCAAGACCAGTGTGAGAGCTGATTTGGCCGGCTTAGGCAATTTATAAAGGGTTAAGGGCATTAAATAATCATAAAGAGATATGTTTAAATATAGTGTGTGTGTGTGCATGCGTGCGTGCGTGCGTGGGTGCCTGCAGGTGTGCTTGTATGTGTGTGTGTGTATGCACAGGGGTGTATTTGTGAGTATGTACATGTATGTTATTAGTCCCCTACCGGTAAAACTGGTGGGACTATAGGTTTGCACTCCATCTTTCCGTCTGTCGCAGTTGGTTTGCCGCACTTTTTTTCGCAGTCCTTCAAGGTATTCAACTGAGAATTGGTTTATTGCTTTGTTATGAGAAGTTACAGACCAAGTTCGAGTTTCAGACGTATGCGTCAATTTTTGATGAAGTTATGCCTCCTTTCGAGTTAAGAAATACGAAAAATATCAGCTTTCCACACTTTTTTCACACTCCTTTAAGATATTTAAGCGAAAATTGGTGCATCGCTTTAGTATAAGGACTTACTGAGCAAGTTCGAGTTTCAGACATTTTCGTAAATTTTTCATGGAGTTATGCCCCCTTTCAACATGAAATACGAAAAATATTAGTTTCCGCACTTTTTCGCAGTGTTTCAAGATATTATACTGAGAATTGCTACATTGCTTTGTTATGAGAAGTTACAGACCAAGTTCGAGTTTCAGGTGTATGCGTAAATTTTTGATTGAGTTATGCCACCTTTCGTCTTAAGAAATACGAAAAATATTAACTTTCCGCACTTTTTTGCACTCCTTCAAGATATTTAAGCGAAAATCGGTGCATCACTTTAGTATAAGGAGTTACAGAGCAAGTTCGAGTTTCAGACATTTTCGTCAATTTTTCATGGAGATATGCCCAACATAAAATACGAAAAATATTAGTTTCCGCACTTTTTTTCGCAGTGTTTCAAGATATTATACTGAGAATTGCTACATTGCTTTGTTATGAGAAGTTACAGACCAAGTTCAAGTTTCAGGTGTATGCGTAAATTTTTGATTGAGTTATGCCACCTTTCGTCTTAAGAAATACGAAAAATATTAACTTTCCGCACTTTTTTGCACTCCTTCAAGATATTTAGGCGAAAATCGGTGCATCACTTTAGTATAAGGAGTTACAGAGCAAGTTCGAGTTTCAGACATTTTCGTCAATTTTTCATGGAGATATGCCCCCTTTCGACTTATGAAATACGAAAAATATTAGTTTTCCACACCTTTTTTCGCAGTCTTTCAAGATATTATACTGAGAATTTCTACATAGCTTTGTTATGAGAAGTTACAGACAAAGTTCGAGTTTCAGGTGTATGTCTAAATCTTTGATGGAGTTATGCCCCCTTTCGACTTAGGAAATATGAAAAATATCAGCTTTCCGCACTTTTTTTTGCACTCCAAGATATTTAAGGAAAAATCCATTCCATCGTTTTAGTATAAAGGGGTTACAGAGCAAGTTCGAGTTTCAGACATTTTCGTAAATTTTTCATGGAGTTATGCCCCCTTTCGACTTATGAAATACAAAATATATTAGTTTTCCGTACTTTTTTCGCAGTCTTTCAAGATCAAGAGTTTCAGGTGTATGCATAAATTTTTGATGGAGCTATGCCCCCTTTCGACCTATGAAATATGAAAAATATTAGTTTTCCACCCTTTTTCTCGCAGTCTCAAGATATTCAACTGAGAATTGGTACATTACTTTATTATGAGAAATTACAGACCAAGTTCGGGTTTAAGGCGTTTGCATCATTTTTTGATGGAGTTATGTCCCCTTTCGACTTATGAAATACAAACATATCAGCTTTCAAGACTTTTTCCTTCTCCTTCACCATATATAACTGAGACTTGGTTTATTGCTATGTTATGAGAAGTTACAGATCAAGTTCGAGTTTCAGCTGCTTTTGACAATTTTTAATGAAATCTTTGACTGTCAATCTCTAAAGATTTATATCACCAGGTAGGGGACATGTATTGCAAAGCAATACTTACAGAATGCTTATTTTAATTTATTATTTTAATAATTGAACATTAAAATACCTATAATCCATTGCTTTGAGAGGGAAAACTATTTGTATGAATATAAACTCTGCAGTTCTCTATACATGTGTGATACATGTATAAGTGATGTCATCATTGCTGATCGCAGCCTATGTCTGTTAACCAATGAATGGTCAAGCTGACCAAAACTAGCCTGTGCAGCGGTCTTGAAGAATATCCCTTTGCAGACCAGAAGCCTTTTTTGAAAATTTACCAATGGAATGCCTGGCTAGATAGCCGACGCCAGTCATTCCAGTGATAAATTTTCAAAAATTGTCTCCTCTTGGCCCTGCAAATGGACATTCAATGAGCAAAATTGTGACGATGAAAGGGGTAATTGTTATTAACCCTTTAACACTCAAATTTGTTTAAAAGTGTTTCAATTTTCCCATATAAAATGTCAATTTGTAGACCAAGAGAAAAGTGGGTTTTTTAAAAATTTTACCATAAATGACTGGCTCGGTTATCGAGTGGTACATTTTCAAAAATAGTCCTCTTGGCCTGCAAATGGACATTTTTCAAGACCACTGCAGAGACAGATTTTGGCCGGCTTGGTGGTTAAAGGGTGAAAAGCTGATACAGATAGAGGACAGATCATATATATAATGTAACATGTTTCCATAGCACAAACAGAAACATGTCAGCCATATTCTGTTGTATATTTTGAACATGATTGAATTGGAACACATTACTGCAGGGCATAATTTAGAATTTGATATTTGCATAGCTTGTATTGCTATGCAAACTATAAATTGTATAGCTATCGGCAAAATTGTATAGCAATCTGATCAACACTTTCACTGATAAATTCCCTGTATCTCAATCTCAGAGCAAACAAATAGGAAAGCTGTTGAATATTTTGAAATTAATATGACTGGAAGCCATTGCTGCCTTAGGCAGCAATGTCTTACAGTCATATTAATTTCAAAATATTTTACAAAATATGGTATACATTGTAAAGAAATGTACTTTTTCAGGGATTTATTGTTAAAAGGGTTAATGATAGAATTTTGAAAATCAATGATAAATTGCAATCGCGTACAAATTTTGCAAAGCAGATACAGCTATGCATGTTGCAGAATGTATAGCAACTGCTTAAATATGTGTAGCAAATTGAGATGCAATACCAGATAAATTATGCCCTGTTGCTGGCTTGGCAGCATTCTTTTCCAATCCAGTTATGTTCAAAATATTCAACAATGCGTTTTATTTAGTGTTGGTAACATGTTAAATTATTTCTGAAATGTTCTGAAATATCATTTAAATGAAATATATTTTTTGTCTTGTTTTGGGAACAGGTTATTTTGTAGCTGTATTGTAAGCCTTCTAGCCCGTTCCATATTTTTCGATATGAGCACACGTGCCATATTCAACGGAGTATTTTCATTGACTGTTGGGTGCGCGACCCATTTAAATCGACCAATTAAAACATCGATTGATGTGAGTGTGATGCGTAGGGATTACTATGCGGTACTGTTTTACTACGATTTGTCATTCATGAAACGTCTTCGCAAAGTGTCATCGTTTGAAAGTTTATCAGTCGGCAGCGAAGTAACAATTGATGGCTGTGGCTATAATTTTCAATGACCGGTTAAAATACTATTTAACGGCTGACATCGCCAGATTTTGTGTTTGTCACTATATTTTGCTGCACATTCAGTATCTGTTATCAAGTAGTGGTGCGTCACAGCGGCGGTATCAATTTCACGAAAAATCAGATAAAAGTCACATCAGCAACTATTGGCAAATATTTCAAAATTACAGTTTATATGATAAACAAAGTCTCAAACTCGGTCACTCTTCATATCCCTATTATGAACCTCGTTGAAAATTATCAATTTTGCACTCGCTAAAGCTTGTGCAAATTGATAATTTTCAACTCGGTCCATGATAGTGATATGAAAAGTGACCTCGTTCCAGATTCTCTATTTATTATCTATTTTGGAAATAATATTGCCAAATACATATATATAAAGCTGTATGACTGTAGTTGCTGATTTAAAAAAAAGTCTGACTGCAAGTTATTGCTAACCTCCTGCAGAAAACATTTTTATTAAAATTGTTTCCAAATCATTTAATAGTCTTCATATAGTATGTAATTTCCATGAAGCAATATTTCTGGGGGAAATCTGAATAAAACGGATAATATGTGTATTATCATGAGACAAAATTTCCATATAAATTGCCTTTTTTTGAATTCCATAAATGTAATGAATATTGTTTGTAGCTTGCTGATGCACTTTCTGGACGCGTACCACGAGAGCGACAGGTTTAGTGCCCAACACGTACGAGTCCCTTGCGGGAGTGGTTGCTGTCATTTACTCCTGCCACAAATACACTTAGCTACTTTGGCGTTATGTGAAATTGGGAATGAAAAATGATGTCTCCATGTCTGTGATGTCATTGTTCTGAGTGGAATATCCAGTAATTTCCCCTGAGAGCTTTTACGCTTGCATACATAACAAAGTCTATATAATGCCCTTATGGCTGTCAGTCAATCAATCGTGTTGCTCAGTCTGTATGGTAATTTATTAACCATTTCACTGATGAATTTCCAATATCTCATTTTAAAATCAACCATACAGGAAAACTGTTGAATATTTTGAAATTAATTTGACTGGAAGCTGTTGCTGCCTTCCAGTCAAATTAATTTCAAAATCAACAGAGTAAATTTTAAATCGTGAAAAATATACTATTTCAGAGATTTGTCACTGAAGAAACTGTTATTCTGAGTTTTAAGTTAGATTTCTGGATGGGATTTATGTGCCATTTCCCTGTAGCACATTTCTTCTAAAATGCTTCCTGTAAAGAAACAGAAACATTGCTTGCCATAATAGTGCTCAAACGAAGCATTTCAAGATTAATTTCGATGATCCTATTTCTTTGAGAAGAGCTATTATTACCACATAACGCTGAAAGCATGGAGTTTATGCAAGTAGCTTTTGCAGTCATAAAAATAATACTTGAATATATTGAAACAAATTGAATTGAAAAATATTACTGCTTAATGCAATGAGAGATTTCCTGTTGATTCTCTAACATTAATCAATTGTTAACATAAAAAGGTAGCTTGATTCGACGACATAAACAAATGTACCACCAAACAAAACAGAGGAAGTATTCTGTGTAAATTGGTCCTTTTTTATATGTCAGAAAGTGACATAACGTCATCAAACTTTGACAAAGCAAGTGCGACGCTCTATCATTGCAACTTAGGCAGCTTTGTCAGAATTTTGAAATGTAAAAGAAATTGGACAAATGGATGGATGGGCAGACAGATAGACAGACTGGATTATGCTAGTTATGTGTCACTCCTAAGAACTTGGAATATCAACTTGATCTGAAACAGCCATATATAAAGTTTCTGTTCATAAATTGTCCCGAAGAAAAGCAATAAAAAATCTGGAAAACTGATATTTTGCGTATTTTCTAAGTTAATAAATTGTCAATTTGAATCAGGTGATCATTTTTATCCAGTTATCACCATTCTCTGCGCCTGCAGAATTATTATCACGGTCTTTATTTCAGTTGTTCATTATTCCTGTCATACATGTTCTAAGCCTCTATCCATGTAATCCTATTTAGTCCTTTATTACCATATATTCATAGAGAATGTTCATTTTATCTCTAGCTCTGGAACCTCGAAATTGGTATGGGCCCTTTTTCCCCAAGCTGTCACATTGCCTTAATGGAAAATTCTCCAACTTGTGTCCAATTTTGATAAAAGCGTGTTTATGACATTTTTATGGGAAAAAACTGGTTTAACTCTTTAATGGGCAGATTTGGTCAAGAAAATTTAAATATTTTCTTATTGTATGTGTGTTTACAGGACAAGAGAATACAATCTTTGAAAATTTACACAGGAATGACTGGCTCGGTTATCAAGCCAGTCATTGCAGTGGTAAATTTTCAGAAATTGTATTTTCTTGACCTGTAAATGGACATTCCACATGACCATAGCAGAAGCTAGTTTTGGCCGGCATGACTTAACGGTTTAATGTGTGTCTACTGACGCTATCCGATGTTTAATACAGATAATTCCAATATTATTTCTCTAGTTTGGCTGCCTCTGGTTTTAAATTTGCTGCTTTTACCAAGTTTTGTTGATTAATGTTGGTCTGTTATATTGAAAAAAGAGACTCATTATTAATGTGATTGTACTCTGAATCTTTCACATCCTATTAAGAATTTTAATTTTTGTCTCGCCTGTGAAGCAGAAAAAGCGAGACATAGGTATCACTTTTCCGACGGCGGCGTCAACATTAAGGTTCTGCGTTTAGCAAAACTTCTCAGCTTATATATCAGAATTGGTTAAGCGTATTGCAAGTCAACTTGGATACATGGTTACCTATGATGTTCGGAAGCAGAATGATGATGTTGACATCACACGGTCAAAGGTCAAGGTCACTGTGACCTTGATAGAGAACTCTGTTATTTCAACATTAAGTTTTTGTGTTTAGCAAAACATCTTTGCTTATATTTCAGGATTGGTTACGCCTATTGCAATTAAACTTGGATACATGGTTACCTATAATGATAGGAAGCAGCATGATGATGTTGGGGTCACAAGGTCAATGGTCATGATCACTGTGACCATGATACAGAACTCTGTTTTTTCAACATTAAGTTTTTGCATTTAGCAAAACTTTTCAGCTTATATTTCAGGATTGGCTAAGCCTATTACAACTAAACTTGGATACATGGTTACCTATAATGATAGGAAGCAGCATGATGATATTGGGGTCAGAAGCTCAAAGGTCAAGGTCACTGTGACCTTGATAGAGAACTCTGTTTTTTCAACATTAAGTTTTTGCATTTAGCAAAACTTCTCAGCTTATATATCAGAATTGGTTAAGCGTATTGCAAGTCAACTTGGATACATGGTTACCTATGATGTTCGGAAGCAGCATGATGATGTTGGCATCGCAAGGTCAAAGGTCAAGGTCACTGTGATCTTGATACAGAACTCTGTTATTTCAACATTACGTTTTTGCGTTTAGCAAAACTTCTCGGCTTGTATTTCAGGATTGTTTAAGCCTATTGCAATTGAACTTGGATACAAGGGTGCCTATAATTTTAGGAAGCAGCATGATGATGTTGGCATCACAAGGTCAAAGATCACTGTGACTGATACAGAACTCTGTTATTTCAACATTAAGTTTTTGCGTTTAGCAAAACCTCTCAGCTTATATTTCAGGATTGGTTAAGCCTATTGCAACTGACCTTGGATACCTAGTTATCTATAATGCTAGGAAGCAGCATGATGATTTTGGCGTCACACGGTCAAGGTCACTGTGACCTTGATACAGAACTCTGTTATTTCAACATTAAGTTTTTGCGTTCAGCAAAACTTCTCAGCTTATATTTCAGGATTGGTTGAGCCTATTGCAACTGAACTTGGATACCTGGTTACCTATAATGTTAGGAAGCAGCATAATAACATTGAGGGCTGAAGGTTAGATTTCAATGTAACTGTGACAAATAGGAGACAGGCGCGACATTTAATTCCGCAGAATTCTTGTCTGGGTAATTTTATACGCGACCTGATATTAAAGCGAAATTAATTAGCATATTGCTATCAAAATTAATCAATTTTAGTGTGTTCTAATTTTCTGTTAAAAGAAATGATCAAGTGAACCAAAACTAGCCTTTGCAGTGGCCTTAGCGCTGTTGATTCTCATAGGCTTCAGGAAAATATCTAACCATGATCATTATAGAGGTAATTAACATACATGTACTATAAAGAAATATCTGATTAGGAGGCCTGTATTTGCTGCGACTTATCAGAGGTCCTAGTTCTCAATATGTCATAAGATACCAACAAATTAGTGATACCTTTTCTTATTCTTGGACCATGCTTGAGAAAATATTCGGCTGTACACTTGGTCACTGTGATGTGCCTACTGGCGTGTTACTGCTTGACCCTCTGTGCACATGTATGCATTTGTAAATCACTAACTGTCTAGCCAGTTACAGTAATTGAAGGTCAAAATCAGCTACCACAGAATTCCACTGTGTATCAGAAACAGACATCTTGAAAGCCTCACCGGCAAAGTAAGAGTATTTATGTCTTGCCGCGTTTGCCTGGTGGAAGTGTTTGTGGGCTATGATGCTTTGCTTTTTCATCGATTGTGGGTTTGATTCCCTGTCAACACTAATGTTCAGAGCACTAATGTGACAGACAGACTGCCACTGTAGTTGACCAAAGCTACAATGTGTCAACAAAGTGACAATGTGTCTCTAGGCACAGCATATATTAACCATTTCACTGATATATCCTTGAAAAAGTACATTTTTTACGATATAAACTTTATTCTGTTGAATATTTAGAAATTAATTTGACTGGAAGCCATTTCTGCCTTAGGCAATGGCTTCCGGTCAAATTAATTTCTAAATATTTCAAGTTTTCCTGGATGGTTGACTTGAAAAAGAGATATACGGAATTAATCGGTGAAACGGCTGTTATATAAGAATGACATACAACCTTGCAGATATTCTTCGTCAAACAATAAAACACAAACATGTACAATAAATTGTCCTTTACAGAAACATAGACGGAACAAGACTGCATTAAATGACATAGCCATAGAGATTTCTATTATAGATAATTGCTGTAGACTTACCATAAGTGAATGACCTCTAGCTACTGCCCCAGCACTGCCCATCTGATGATGTACTGCACTTGTCGTGGCTGGTACATAGCCATACAGAGGCTCCACCTCCTATGGAAAAATACAACACAAGAATTGTTCATATTTATGTTAGTTATAACGTTTTACTAGTTATGCCAAACATGCCTCTGCAGTAGGATTAAGATAAGTCCATTTACATGTCAAGAGAAGACTATTTTTTTTAAAGTTATCTCAGTGGTAAATTTTCAAAAATAGTCTTTTCATGGTCTGTAACTTGCATTCAGAGATATGTCCAGTTGTTGACAAAGAGAACAATATTTTGAGGAAAAATTATCTTTGGAATAACTCCAGGCTCAGTCCTGGACAATCTCTCAGATTTTCTTGACCAATTTTGATCATTAACCCTTTAACCTTTGAATTTGTTCGAGAAAATTTTAATTCTCATAGAAAATGTCCATTTGCAAACCAAGAGAAGACTATTTTTTTTTAATTTACCACTGGAATAACTGGCTCGGTTATTGAGCCAGTCATTCCAGTGGTAATTTTTTTTAAATAGTCTTCTCTTGGTCTGCAAATGAATATTTCTCAAACCCTCTCCAGAAGCCTTTTGAAATGATATAAGTGCTAAAGGATCAAATCTTTGTGCCATCACTAACCTTTCATTCCTGCATAATCCTTATGTCAATCAATTCATTCCAGAAAGATATTAAGCTTTATGCTTTTATTCCGGAGGGTGTGTTTGGGTGGGTGGTGGGTGCGGGGTTTAGTTATATTTTGCTCTAGAATGTCCAATTATGTGAGATTAGGAAGATGGATCCACTTCTCGATATAATGTCCCGGCCATTTCTAGCTATGCCCCGCCCATTTCTAGCTATGCCCCACCCATTTCGTATGCGTGTTGGAATCAATTTATATACTGTGAAGCCTGAATTCCCAGTATTCCAATTTCAAGGTATCTATAGAGGTAAGCTGGTGAATATTTTGAAACTAATTTGACTGTGGGCTGTTGCTGCCATATTGCCGTTGTTGCATAAATTATGTCAGCAACAGCACCCAGTCCATTTAGTTTAAAAATGTTCAACAGAATGTTTGTTAAATAGTCTTATTTAATTCATCAAAGACACAAAATCCAGTGATAAATTTTCAAAAATAATATTCTCTTGGTCTGTAAATGGACCATTTTTCAAGACTAGTGCAGAAGTCATCTTTGGCCGGCTGAAGTGGTAAAGGATTAAGTGTTTAGATGTGTTTAGATCGTGATGTCGGCCTACATTTGACATCATTAATTATGCTGTCATATACTTGAGTGAAAGATCATATCCATCAATTCTCTTCACTTGTACAGCTCAATCACAAGTGGACACCTGGTGATAACTTGTGTATCAATACTAAGCCTAAGGAATTTAACCCTTTAGCACTCATATTAGCCCAAAACAGCTTCAGCAGTGGTGTTGAGAACTGTCCATTTGCCTACCAAGAGAAGACTATCCGGTATTTAAAAAAATTTACCACTAGAATGACTCGATAACCATAGTCATTCCTGTGGTAAATTTTCTAAAATAGTCTTCTCTTTGTCTACAAATGGACATTTTCTAAGAGAAAATTTAAATTTTCTTGAATAAATTCAAGGCTTTAAAGGGTTAAAGTTTCTTACCCTTTTATAATTATACTTTTTGTGAGACTGTATCAGTGAAGATTTTGTGAGACTGTATCAGTGAAGATTTTGTGAGACTGTATGAGTGAAGATTTTGTGAGACTGTATCAGTGAAGATTTTGTGAGACTGTATCAGTGAAGATTATGGCCAGACTTTGATGATATTTCTCTCACCTTTAAGTTGAAGGTCATGAAATTGTCCAGTATTATTGAAACAAATTTTTTGGAAATCCCAAGACAGTGTAGTGAAAACAAATGAATTTAACTCATGATGCAGGTTATAACTTATTGAGGTCAAAGGTAAATTCTGTAGCTGTGGTGATGATAACAGTAATGTGGTGAGCAGCAGTAGTAGTAGTAGTAATAGTAATAGTAGTAGTAGTAGTAGTAGTAGTAGTAGTAGTAGTAGTAGTAGTAGTAGTAGTAGTAGTAGTAGTAGTAGTAGTAGTCATGCATTGTCTAAGTATTTTGTGTATGGGTGATTTTCAGAAATACCCCGCTAATAATTTACTATTTTTAGACAAAGTGTGCTAAAATTAGATGTGTTTTACTCTCCGCAATTACTACAGGTTGTAGTGTGTCACAATTGTAACTCTCAACATGCCTGTAGGATAATTATCATTCAGGTTAATTACTGAGATAAGATTAGTCAGGCTTGCTGTTGTTAATGAAAGTGCACTGCTGGGGTTTCCACACATCACAATATTTAACCCTTGCCACTCTGATGTCAATATTCTATCTTTTAATGTGTCAATAGCAAAGAAGTTGGTGTACATTTTTCAACAATTTTGGTGGATGATATTGCTGTCATAGACAGCACCATCGTCCACCAAATTTGTTGAAAAATGAACACCAGTTAATCTATTAGTTTAATTAGAAAATTAAAAATTTTGACATCAGGCTGTTAGCGGTTGACATCCATATCAGAGCACTCTCTCAATGGACATTTTCACCCATCAGAGACACAATTGAGAGGATTTGTCAGATTTATAGAAAGATGAAAGCTCTAAAAACTGAGAAACTGCTGAACTCAGGACACACTCACTCATGATGAAATTCACACCAAAGCTCTTTAGCCAGTTGCCATGACTACGCAGACAGGGCTATATTCTGGTGTTAGGCTGAATAGATGAGTGAATTTATGGGACATTGATTTTTCTCTATCATCCTACATCAGTCAGTTGGCACATGAGGCGATGGTGGGGCAGAAGCCAGCAGCGTGCCATTGTCTTGACCCTATTTTGTTGCTTAGGAAATTGCGTTTTCTTGTCCAGGCTATAAAACATTGTTAAATCAATAGCAGGAGCAGGTAATTTGAGACAAGTGCCAGACAATAATCTATCTGATCACTGACTGAGGAATATTTGCATGCATTTAAATGTATTGATCATGCTTTAATCGTATGACCACGTGACCAGTCACTGCCATAAAGCATATCAGTGGGTGAGAGAGCCGAGGGAGGTGGGGTGGAGAAGTCGCATCAATCTTGTTATAAAATTACAGCATTTCACAATGTCTTGGAAATCGTCCAATCAAGACAGATCTGTGTGTGATTTCACTGTGAGTTACGTTCAGACTTCACTCAGTCCGTGCTTAGAAGCGGTATATTAATGCTTGGTCTGAGGACAGTCTAAGCACATTTTATCATGTTTTATCATTTGATTTTATGGTGCAGTCAAACTCTCATGTGATCAATAGGATATGCCGGTTCTCCTCTTCATGTATCCACACAATAATGGCGATCATCCGATTTCAGAAATGTCAGATACAGACGTACATAATAACTCATTATGACGTCATTCTTTAACCCTCTAGAGCCACATCTAACCATTTAGCCCTAAAATTCACTCTAGAAGATTTCAATCATCCCATAGAAAATGCCCATTTGCAGACCTAGAGATGATTTTTGAAAATTTTCCACTGAAATGACTGCCTTAGTTATTGAGCCAATACTGGAATTCCAGTGATTTTTAACCTAGCTTGGCTGTTTACAGAGGTTTAACCCATAGAAAATGTCCATTTGCAGACCAAGAGAATACTATTTTTGAAAATTTACCGCTGGAATGACTGGCTCAGTAACCAAGTAAGTCATTCCAGTGGTAAATTTTCAAAAATAGTATTCTCTTGGTCTGCAAATGGTAATTTCTCAAGACCACTGCAGATGCCATTATTGACTGATAGCAGTGTTAAAGGATAATGAGCGCAGTTTCATCAAAGAAATCAATATTGATGGTACTCACAGACAGGTTTCAGTAAGGATCATTAAGAAAATGACATTACACCGGAGAGGAATATGAAGCTAGTTGAATATTTTGAAAACAGTAACTTTCAATTAACTCGTTTTCAAAATTATCAACTAAATTGTATTTATAACATGTAATCCAGAACGTTCAGAATAAAATGTGTTAATTGTTTCCTTTCTGTGGAACAACGAATTTAAAAGAAATGGTCCTAATCCATATTGATTATTATTACATAGCTAAGATCCTGCTGCGTGAGCCACTCCTTTGAGATTCATTTGAATAAAATACATTCAACTTCACCCAGGTTATTCCTCTTGCTCCTACCACCACCCCCATCCCCTATAATTAAGTAATATACTTGTACAAAACTGTCCACAAATCTGTTCAAAGGATATATTGTTCATAATTAAGCCTATTTCAACCAAAACTGACCAGATGGACCGTAGGCATAAATTGTATTAGTAAAAAACAAATTTCCATTTGCAGACCAAGAGAAGAATATTTAAGTGTTGTCATTATGGAGCATATAAACATGTGCATGCGCACACATACACATGAAAGTGTGTGCATGTACACATTCATCTGTGAGTTTGTATTGCAATACAATGGGCGCTATTAAATTTCTGAACAAATTTTCAGTTTATATGTAAACATGTTTTGTTTGGATTGCAATCAAAACTATCACATACATTTCTCCTGGAAATTAATGTGAAGAAAGCCCATGAGTATTACTTTATCATGGACAGACCTGATGGAATCACTGACTATTTACAGAATGTAAACAAATTCTAATTAAATAGCAGGGATTCCAATTGACCAGTGTGGAGCTGAATGTATACCTATAAAAACATGACATTGTGTGAATTAAATATGAACTCTTCTAATTACTCTTAACACAATTTGGTTGAAAGCTGTTGCTGCCTTTGGCAGCAACAGCTTACAACCAAATTGTGTTAAAATTTAACCTGTAGTAATTTAGTTGTATGTAATGACTAAGAATCAAGTCTGGCTTTCAGAATGATCTGGTGTATTATCAGTAGATTTGCACATGGCAGCATTAATTCCAATAAGCTAATGATAGCATCTTTACACAGGGATATTACATGCCAGTTCACTGAATAGTTCAGTTTGTATTCATGGTGATCTATCATCAGAAATCACAAACCTGAATTTAGTCCAATCATTAAGGAGAGGTTAAAGCTCTGCAGATGAGAGTATACATTAGATATAGTAGGTACTGCATATCCCCTCTGGAGGTGTCCTTCCCTGGAATAGTCCAATAAGCACTACATCATATTGCTCTCACAGTTAGCGAGCAAACTGCTTAAACCCTTTAACACTCAAATTTGTTTTTAAAAATTTAATTTTCTCATAGAAAATGACCATTTGCAGACCAAATATAAGTCTATTTTTGAAATTTTATCACTGGCTCAGTTCTCGAGTCAGTCATTCCAGTGTGAAAATTTCAAAAATAGTCTTCTCTTGGTCTGCAAATGGCCATTTCTCAAGACAACTGCAGAAGCTGTTTTTCGCTGATATGAGTTAAATGGTTAAGCTTAAATCTAGCAGCAGTGGCTCTCACTTCAATTTTGTCATTCCCTGATAACATCTTTCCATTAGAGCTTGGGTGCCGCTATCTCTGTAGATCTCTTGCAGTTTGGGGTCAGATGTAATGCCAGTTTGCCAGTTAGCAATGCATACCTCACGCCCATGCATGATTCAGACCACAGATATGTGTGTGTGTGTTGCGTGACCCTATCACTTCTGTAGCATTTCCAATAAACATGTGATATTGAGATGATAAGGTTAATCCATGTCTGACCATTCTCACCAGATCCTGTTCCCGTTTTATCAGACCTTAATCTAATATTATATGCTGCTTGTATCCATATTTGCCTTATTTATCACCATATTATGCTTACTCCCCACCCACCCACCCCACCCCATGATTCTACAATACAGCTCATAAAGTGTTTAAGATGTTCCCAGACCAAAAACAGAAACATGGTTGTGCCACTTTGAACAGCAAGTAAGAAATGTTCCGTTGAATATTTTGGGCTTAATTTTATCGGAAGTCAACATTGCTGCCTTAGAGAGCAATGGCTTCCAATCAAATTAATCCTTTAGCAGCGCTATCGTACCAAAGAAATATTTGACGATATTATAATATTGTTTATATTTAATGTAATAATAATTTTATCCAAAAAAACCCATTGTGTACAGTCTATACTGGTTTGAAGTCAGTGGCACTAAGCAGCTCATCAAGGAACAATAGCATATTACAAGGATGTATTTATTACCAGTTATTATTGAACTGTTTAATTGTTAAATAATCTGTTGGTTCTACAGACCACCAGCTGCTAAGTCATTAATTGACCCATTGTGTTTGAAGAAACATACAACCAGCACAGGAGTGTATTAACCATTTGAGCCTTATGGCATGCATATATGTATTGCAATTTATGATGTCATAATTATTCTGCGGAACATTTGGGGAATGATTTTACTGAAAGTTGTTGCTGCCAGAAGCAGCAAACATTTTCTGTAAAATTATTTGAAAAATATTGAATAGTTACTTTGTATGACCATTATAAAAAGTAAATACAATTAGTACAGCATTGGAATGAAAGGGTTAATCCTCATACTATGGATATAGATTTTTAAATATAGAGATTTAACCATTATACTGCTGAACCCAGACATTAACAATTTATAATTCTAAAATGGAATCAGTATGGCTGGCAGACCAGTCTGTCTGTAATAATAATTTAAATTCAGTAAATTCAGCATTACAATGGTTAAGTAGCTACATGAGGTTTAAGCCTGGTATTATTAGCTCACATGGCCTGAAAGCCCAAGTGAGCTTATGCTGTGGCGACCGTCCGTCCGTTGTCTGTCCGTCGTCCATCATCCGTCAACTTTTCATTTAAATGACTTCTCAAGAACCACTGGGCCAATTTCATTTATATTGGCAGGAAGCATCCTTAGGGCATCGGGATCCAAGTTTGTGCAAATGAACCCCATCGGCCAATTTGGCCGTTGGACATTTTGGATTTAGGCCGATTTTAGGAAATGTCTTTAAAAATCTTCTTCTCCTAAACCGCTTAGGAAATTGATGCAAATCTCATGAAATTTGATCTATGGCAAGAGCTGAACCATGTTTGTTCAAGGGAACTTGATTGGTCAAATGGTTTGGCAGCCATCTTGGTTGACCTAGTTGTAGCGAAAATGACTTCTCCAGATCCGGAGGGATCGGGCCAAAATTTGGCAGATATGATTAGGGCCTAAGGGCCATTAGACTTTGTTCAAGAGAAGTTGATCCGTCAAAAAACATGGCCGCCGTGGGCCAATCAAAATATAGTGTGTTTTGTGGCCATATTGGATTATTTTATTTGATGGATTTTGAGGCCGAAATTGGTTTTGTATGTGTTTTGCGTTATTCTGAACACAAATTTACAATTTTTGAAACTGTCGGATAAATGGTTTGGTGGCCATCTTGGATCATTTTCCCGCCAAAAGCTCCCATACTAAAGCAATGAGAAATTTAAAATGTTTTCTTCTCAAGAACTACTGGTCCGATTTAAATTATATTTCGCAGGAAGCATCCTTAGGGCATAGAGATTCAAGTTTGTTCAAACGAAGCCGATCGCCCAATTGGGCTGGTGGCCATCTTGAATTTTGGCCGATTTTTAGAAACGTCTAAAAACCTCCGAAACCGCTTGGGGGATTTATGCAAACCTCATGAAATATGATTTAGGGCAAGTGCTGAGCTAAGCTTGTTCAAGGGAATTTGATTGGTCAAATGGTTCGGCGGCCATCTTGGTTGATCTAGTTATAGCAAAAATTACCTTCTCCAGGACCACTGAACGGATCGGGCCCAAATTTGGCAGATATTATTATGGCCTAAGGGCCATTAAAGTTTGTTCAAGAGAAGTTGATCCATTAAAAAACATTCCCGCCGTGGGCCGATCAAAATATAGCATGTTTGGTGGCCATATTGGATTTTTTTATTTGATGGATTTTGAGGCCCAAATTGGTTTTGTATGTGTTTTGGGGTATTCTGAGCTCAGATTTGAAATTTTCAAAGCTGTTGGATAAATGGTTTGGCGGCATCTTGGATCATTTTCCAGCCAAAAGCTCCCATACTAAAGCAATGGGAAATTTAAAATGTTTTCTTCTGGAGAACTACCTGACCGATTTCAATTATATTTGGCAGGAAGCATCCTTAGGGTGTAGAGAATCAACTTTGTTCAAACAATGACAATCGGCCAATTGGGCCAGCAGCCATCTTGGATTTTGGCCGATTTTAGAAACGTCTATAAAAATCTTCTCTGAAGCCGCTTATGGGATTGATGCACACCTGATGAAATATGATTTAGGGCAAGAGTTGAACCAAGTTTGTTCAAGGGAACTTAATTGGTCAAATGGTTTGGTGGCCATCTTGGTTGACCTAGTTGTAGCGAAAACGACTTCTCCAGAACCGCTGAAGGGATCGGGCCGAAATTAGGCAAATATGATTAGGGACTAAGGGCCATTGAAGTTTGTTCAATGGAAGTTCCATCAAAAAACCTGGATACCATGGGCCAATCAAAATATAGCATGTTTGTTGTCCATATTTGATTTTTTTATTTGTTGGATTTTGAGGCCGAAATTGGTTTTATATGTGTTTTTGGGTATTCTTATCTCAAATTTGCAATTTTTGAAACTCGGATAAATGGTTCGGTGGCCATCTTGTTGATAAAGAGCATTCTAGTTGAAATGCCTATGATCCAGGTGAGCGATACAGGCCCCTTGGGCCTCTTGTTAAGGATTGTATTTAATTTAATATACACCTGTGCAAAAGTTAAGCACCAGCAAAAACAATAGAACGTAGAAACATGATGGTACAACTAGGCTGCCATACTTTTTGTCCCCGCGTTAGCTGACATAATTCCAAGTACAAAATGCACATGCATGCATGACTTCACGCCGCTTGATGTCCGTGCGTGGCGGGAAACAGCACACGTGTTCAGTTATGTAAAAGTCCAGTTTGAGGTGTAGAACATTACATACAGATTTAGGCGACAAGATTAGGAATTTTGTGTTCATGACCGTGGTTTATTTGTACAGAGAGAATTAGCTCTTGATTGTGAACCGCTATGGCAAGACGAAGGTTAAGTGATCGTGTGAAATGGCAAATCATAGGCAAGCATACCACTGGTATGTCATGCAGAGAGATTGGCAGACAGCTGAACATTAACCATACTGTAATCAGTCGTTTGATTGCAAAACATGGGCAAACTAACGAGGTGAAGGACAGGCCTAGATCTGGAAGACCGAAGAAGACTACTGCCCGTGATGATCGAGCCCTAGTACGCCTTGTTAGGAGATCTCCATTCACCAACAGCAGAGTGCTCAGCCAGCAATGGGAAACGCGCAATAGAGTGTCAATGTCTACCGTCAAAAGGAGACTGTATGCTGCTGGCATGAAAGCTAGGAGACCTGTCAGACGTCCTCTCCTCACTGCACACCACAAAGAGGAGCGTCTGAGGTGGTGCAACGAAAGAAGACACTGGAACATGAGATCCTGGAGACGGGTACACTGGTCCGATGAAAGTCGGTTCCTGCTTCATGCCACAGATGGTCGAACTCATGTATGGAGGTCCAGACGCACGGGGTACGACCAACGTAACATCATGGAAGAAGTTCCATTTGGTGGAGGTTCCGTTATGATATGGGGGTGCATCTCATTTGATTGTAAGCTGGATCTGTTGACTGTACCTGGAACACTAAATGGACAAAGATATCAAGATTCCATACTGGATAGAGTTGTGGTCCCTCATTTTGTAAATCATGCACCTGGAACCCACCCTATATTCATGGATGACAACGCCCGACCACATCGTGCTAGAGCTGTGCATGAATACCTCCGCCAGAATGCCATCGAAACCCTACCATGGCCATCAAGGAGCCCTGACATGAACCCTATTGAGCATATCTGGGACATTCTGGGAAACATGGTGAGGAGGAGGGATCCTCCTGTGCAGAACCTACAGGAATTAACAGACGCACTCCATCTTGAATGGCAACGAATACCACAATGGCGTATCAGTCGGTTGGTGACCAGCATGAGACGTCGTGTCCAGGCCGTCATCCAGGCACAAGGTGGATATACCCGGTATTAATAATGACAGTCTCAAACTCGTGCACAGATGTTAAACTTCGTTTTCAGACACCATTAATGACAATCTAGCCATGTGTGTCAACTGTAGGGCAATAGTTGTCAGTTGTGTCAACGTAACCATATTCAGGCCTCGTTTTCAAGTTCAAACAAAAACATACAGTGTTTCCCCACCATCATAATCAGCATTCCTCTAGTTGCATTATTACCTCTTGCACTAAGATGGATGGGTACATAAATGTTTATGCTATTGCTTTCTTCATAGCACATGAATATACCCTCGCATGTGCGTAAAAATAGGGTGGTGCTTAACTTTTGCACAGGTGTATATATTGCTGAAAATTCATGTTTTTACAAATTATTGAACAGACATGTTTGAATGGTGAATGTTTGTTTGCCTGGAAACTAGTATGCTATATATGTGTGAAATTATTATAAAAAAGTAGTTACGGGCTTGGAGAGCATGTCAGTGAATAAGGTTGTAAATGAAGAGTTATGCAGAAGTTTGATTATATAAAGTTGCTATGTAATGTTATTGAATTTGAAGTTGAAAAACAAAGTACAAGTTAAGACTGCATTGTTGTCGCTCTCTGGAATAATTATAGTCAACCTCCAGAATAGAGAAAATACCATGTCGGTCTATCCAGTCCATAGCCTAATCGACAATCAGTCAGTCCGTCTGTCACTCCATCCGACAGAATGTATAGTCAGATGCTCGCGCTCAAAGTCACAACCAACAAACCCTGGTTACCTTAGTGCTCTTGAGAAATGTCCATTTGCAGACCAAAAGATTATTTTTTTTAATTACCACCGGAATGACTGGTTCGATAGCCGAGTCATGACTGGCTCGATAACCGAGCCAGTAATTCCAGTGGTAAATTTTCAAAAATAGTTTTCAACTGGTCTGCAAATGGACATTTCTCTATGAAATTTTCGTGAACAAATTTGAGGTTTAAAGGGTTAAGTTCAAAATATGCAAGAGTACATTTTATTTTGGTTTGTAAACATTTAAAATTATTTGTGAGTTGGACTGTATATTGATGTGAATCCGGTGTCAGTATTTAATTACTATTATCTCACCATCTTGAACAGGGACAATATTGTCTCTGTTTTGAAAAGCCAGAGCAAAAAACTGGCTTATGATATTGGGAACGTGATTACATCCTTTGTAATTGCATGAGGAAATCTTCTAAAAACTTAGCCGTTTAATATTGAAGCCGTCCAAAACCAGTAGTTGTCTTGCGGAATGCCTGACTATGTTTTAATATTTCATATCTGTTTTGTGCAAATGGAGGTGATTTGAGTTATTGCCCTTTTTCTACAGTATGGGGAGCAATATTTCTTTTGAATGTTTAATCATATTTATGGCTATTGATTTCTGACATTGTGCGTGGGAACCTCTTGGCATAAGCTACCAGCCATATAAGAACTAGGTCAGTCTAGCCTATTTCTGTATTATATAGGTCAAATATCAATTTTCCCATTAAAAGCAATCTAATAAATTATTCACGCAGAAATTTTGTTTTATATTTCACAAATAGCAACAAAACTCGGTGTATGGATATATTGTCAGCTAAAGGTCTGTCCCATATCAAAGGTATGTCGATGTGGCTACCATTCCATGGTTCACTGAATAACATATATAAAATACTTATGCAGACCATAGTTTCAAATCTTTCACATATAGTCACCAAAATTGGTGTACGGATGCCTAGCTTTGTTCACGGTTCAGTGGACATCATAGCGTAATTCTTGCTACAGTTTCAAGAGTTTTTCCTGTACAATAATCAGACTTGGTGTATGGACATTGTAGGTTAATGGTGCACTATATTTCAAAAGTCAGTCACTGTGACCTACTTTTCACATTTCACTGAACAGCATAGAAAATTGATGAATCCAGTTTTAGCTATGGGCCTCCCATCTCTAGCTAAACTCCATCCACGCTTTGACACTCATATTGGCCAAAAACGGCTTCTGCAGTGGTCTTGAGAAATGTCCATTTGTAGTCCAAGCGAAGACTGTTTGAAAATTTACCACTGGAATGACTGGCTCGATAACCGAGCCAGTCATTCCAGTGGTAAATTTTCAAAAATTATCTTGGTCTGCGAATGGACATTTTCTAAGAAAAATATTTCCTTGAACATTTTCGAGAGTTAAGGAGTTAAATAGTAAAGACATACAATTCGTACAACTTGACTGACTATTAAGCGTTTATGATGGACTAAATCATGTCATTCATGAGGTAATTGATTATAATGTCAGCTTACATGTCACATAGTTGATTATGACATGATACGATTGATCGATAAACTGGATTCATCCATTCTTGTCTGGGCTCCAGTCTAAAGAGTTTTTTGTATAGAGTAATCAATCATGATACGTGTATATGAATGTATCTCTGGCTAAAGGTGTACCCTGTATCAATGGCTGTATTCGACTGGTACTTTTCCGTAGAGTAAATTTACTAGCGCAGTGCCCAAAATGTTCTCTAGGCAAACGTACCATTAGAATGAAAAAAACTATCAGTATGGAAGGGGCAGAAAAACAGCATCGCCTAAATTTTACAATCTTGACAATAAAATCCACCTTTCAGCAGTGTTTTCAGTCATAGTGAATGATAAATAATAGTAGTATTCAGCTTCCTGAAGTTTCCAACGTTTTCATATTTTTCATCACGTGATCTACTTCACGAAATATGCCACAAGTTTTGGTTCCGGCTTGTTTCATTATCTGTGTTTTTCCTGGAAATAGCAATCAAATGAAAATTATTCTCTATGGAGCCACAGCGAGTGTAAGTTTTCGCCCAGTTAATTACGGCCAAAGGCACAGTAACCTGAACTTTTCACAGTTCAATAAACAACATATAAATTTGTGTCCAGTCTGTTTTCTGAACACTTGCATTCCCCCTATGGTCACCAACCTTCGGAAGTGGGTGATACTTAGTCTAGAGTGAATCAAAAGCACCATCTTTCATAGTTTGTTCAATATTATAGAAAAATTTAGTTCTGTGTGGGGAGGGGATCCTCTGCAATGCACAATACATCACTAAAATCTTAACCATTTAATGGTCAAGGCGGCCAAAACCGGCCTCTTCAGTGGTCTTGAGGAATGCCCATTTGCAGGCCAAGTGAAGACTATCTTTTGAAAACTTACCACTGGAATGACTGGCTCGATAATTGAGCCAGTCACTCCAGTGATAAATTTTCAAAAATAGTCCTCGTAGCCTGCAAATTGACATTGAATAAGCAAATATTTTGATTTTCTTGACTAAATTTGACCATTAAAGGGTTAAGTTACTTTATTAGACCAATAATAAACATGCCAGCAGTACTTTTGTACGTGGTATCTTCAGTTATTTAGACAAAATATATATTGTGATCACCTTGGAATTATATTCATGCCATGCATTTAGGCTCAAGAACCTTCGCCGTTAGACATTTAAGCAGCCTTGTGCCTCTTGTTCATGTTGATTTTTACTTTCACGCTGCTGCTGATGATGATGATGATGTACATCCATCACTTAGCAACAAACATAATGGTGTTCATCAAGAATACCTGACTCCTGGGTGACATGAACCAGACCCTTTTTGCTGGTATACTGGCAGTTCTGATTAAGTATCTACTGATGAAACCGCTTATGAATATGACATGTGTTTTGTTTTCTTTTGCGGATAGTATCATACTTATTAGAACCACAAGGCCATCAATTCAATCAGTGAACACACCTTGTTACACTCAGTAGAACCCAGGGGAGTGGTGTATTATATCACACTGAAGAATAAATAAACAGGTTTGGCATAAATTAGTGTCTAATAAAGCATTCAGAAAAGCATCATTGTCTGAAAAATATAATAAAAATAGGATTTTATTGTCAGATGCTTAAGAGACCTCTGCCAGCTACCAGAGATACTGTCTATATATACACCTGTGCAAAAGTTAAGCACCAGCAAAAACAATAGAACGTAGAAACATGATGGTACAACTAGGCTGCCATACTTTTTGTCCCCGCATTAGCTGACATAATTCCAAGTACGAAATGCACATGCATGCATGACTTCACGCCGCTTGATGTCCGTGCGTGGCGGGAAACAGCACACGTGTTCAGTTATGTAAAAGTCCAGTTTGAGGTGTAGAACATTACATACAGATTTAGGCGACAAGATTAGGAATTTTGTGTTCATGACCGTGGTTTATTTGTACAGAGAGAATTAGCTCTTGATTGTGAACCGCTATGGCAAGACGAAGGTTAAGTGATCGTGTGAGATGGCAAATCATAGGCATGCATACCACTGGTATGTCATGCAGAGAGATTGGCAGACAGCTGAACATTAACCATACTGTAATCAGTCGTTTGATTGCAAAACATGGGCAAACTAACGAGGTGAAGGACAGGCCTAGATCTGGAAGACCGAAGAAGACTACTGCCCGTGATGATCGAGCCCTAGTACGCCTTGTTAGGAGATCTCCATTCACCAACAGCAGAGTGCTCAGCCAGCAATGGGAAACGCGCAATAGAGTGTCAATGTCTACCGTCAAAAGGAGACTGTATGCTGCTGGCATGAAAGCTAGGAGACCTGTCAGACGTCCTCTCCTCACTGCACACCACAAAGAGGAGCGTCTGAGGTGGTGCAACGAAAGAAGACACTGGAACATGAGATCCTGGAGACGGGTACAGTGGTCCGATGAAAGTCGGTTCCTGCTTCATGCCACAGATGGTCGAACTCGTGTATGGAGGTCCAGACGCACGGCGTACGACCAACGTAACATCATGGAAGAAGTTCCATTTGGTGGAGGTTCCGTTATGATATGGGGGTGCATCTCATTTGATTGTAAGCTGGATCTGTTGACTGTACCTGGAACACTAAATGGACAAAGATATCAAGATTCCATACTGGATAGAGTTGTGGTCCCTCATTTTGTAAATCATGCACCTGGAACCCACCCTATATTCATGGATGACAACGCCCGACCACATCGTGCTAGAGCTGTGCATGAATACCTCCGCCAGAATGCCATCGAAACCCTACCATGGCCAGCAAGGAGCCCTGACATGAACCCTATTGAGCATATCTGGGACATTCTGGGAAACATGGTGAGAAGGAGGGATCCTCCTGTGCAGAACCTACAGGAATTAACAGACGCACTCCATCTTGAATGGCAACGAATACCACAATGGCGTATCAGTCGGTTGGTGACCAGCATGAGACGTCGTGTCCAGGCCGTCATCCAGGCACAAGGTGGATATACCCGGTATTAATAATGACAGTCTCAAACTCGTGCACAGATGTTAAACTTCGTTTTCAGACACCATTAATGACAATCTAGCCACGTGTGTCAACTGTAGGGCAATAGTTGTCAGTTGTGTCAACGTAACCATATTCAGGCCTCGTTTTCAAGTTCAAACAAAAACATACAGTGTTTCCCCACCATCATAATCAGAATTCCTCTAGTTGCATTATTACCTCTTTCACTAAGATGGATGGGTACATAAATGTTTATGCTATTGCTTTCTTCATAGCACATGAATATACCCTCGCATGTGCGTAAAAATAGGGTGGTGCTTAACTTTTGCACAGGTGTATATATAGCATTATGGCTGTCTGTCTGTCTTTTTATTAGTGTCAAACATTACTTCTACAAACTCTGGTCACTGACAACGCACTATAATCACTGAGGATATAGCTCAGTCAGTCTCATCTTGTTACTGTTGTATACTTATTCTAAATTGTGAATGCACAAAAAAGTCTTATATTCATTTTGTTTGCGGTAAGAATGGTGTCTAACTGACTTAGTTACTGTAGTTAATGTTACTATAATGAAGAATTCAGCAAATGTTGGCCAAGCCAGCTAACAGTGGAGGAACCCAGTTTTAGATATGCCCCCGGCCATCTTTAGCTAACTCCACCCACACTTCACCGGTCTCGGGATTGATCGATCCCTGATCTCTGTGTTTATCAATTTTCAGAAAACTATACCTGTAGGTAAGCTGTTGTATGGCAGCAACGGCGCCCTGAGTCATAGTCTCCAACAGCATGTTATTAAATAGTAAAGACATACAATTCGTACAACAATGCTTAGTCTGTCATCAATTAAGCATTCGTGACGAACATAGTGACGAACTTAGCTACGTGTTTCATGATGTAATGTATTATGATGTCATCCTACAGGTCACGTTACGTTGATTTGATGTTGTCATATGATTGACTGAGAAACTGGAATCCTCCATTAACACTAACAGAAAATAGGTGTATGACCGTGCGTTGCTTGCTTTCTCCAGACCGACCCAATAAAAGTCATGCATGTAGCCTAACATCCTGACCTGTAGCCTAACATACTGACTTAAAGCCTAATACGCTGACTTACAAGTAACCTAACATGCTGACTTGTAGCCTAACATGCTGACTTGTAGCCTAACATTCAGATTTGTAGCCTAATATGCTGACTTGTAGCCTAATATGCCGACTTGTAGCCTACCATACTGACTTGTAGCCTCACATACTGACTTGTAGAATAACATGCTGACTTGTAGCCTAACGCGCTGACTTGTAGCCTAATATGCAGATTTGTAGCCTAACCTTCTGACTTCTAGCCTAACTTGCTGACTTGTAGCCTAACATACTGACTTGTAGCATAACATACTGACTTGTAGCCTAACATACTGACTTGTAGCCTAACACGCTGACTTGTAGCCTAACACGCTGACTTGTAGCCTAACATGCAGATTTGTAGCCTAATATGCAGATTTGTAGCCTAACTTGCCGACTTCTAGCCTAACTTGCTGACTTGTAGCCTGATATGCTGACTTGTAGCCTAACATGCTGACTTGTCGCCTAACTTGCTGACTTGTAACCTAACATGCAGACTTGTAACCTAACACGCTGACTTGTAGCCTAACACAGAGACTTGTAGCCTAACACACTTACTTGTAGCCTAACAAGCTGACTTGTAGCCTAACTTGCTGATTTGTAGCCTAACACGCTGACTTGTAGCCTAACACACTGACTTGTTGCCTAACTTGCTGACTTGTAGTGTAACATGTTGACTTGTAGCCTAATATGCTGACTTGTAGGCTAATATGATGACTTGTAGCCTAACATACTGACTTGTAGACTAACATGCTGACGTGTAGCCTAATATGCTGACTTGTAGCCTAATATGCTGACTTGTAGCCTAATATACTGACTTGTATCCTAACTTGCTGACTTGTAGTGTAACATGCTGACTTATAGCCTAATATGCCGACTTGTAGCCTAACATGCTGACTTCAGTAGCCTAACACACTGACTTGTAGCCTAACATGCTGACTTCAGTAGCCTAACACACTGACCTGTAGCCTAACACACTGACTTGTAGCCTAACATGCTGACTTCAGTAGCCTAACATACTGAATTGTAGCCTAACATGCTGACTTGTAGCCTAACATGCTGACTTCAGTAGCCTAACATACTGACTTGTAGCCTAATATGCTAACTTGTAGCCTAACACGCTGAGTTGTAGCCTAACACGCTGAATTGTAGCCTAACATGCTGACTTGTAGCCTAACATACTGACTTGTAGCCTAACAAGCTGACTTCAGTAGCCTAACATGCTGACTTATAACCTAACATGCTGACTTGTAGCCTAACATGCTGACTTGTAGCCTAACAAGCTGACTTCAGTAGCCTAACATGCTGACTTATAACCTAACATGCTGACTTGTAGCCTAACATGCTGACTTCAGTAGCCTAACATACTGACTTGTAGCCTAATATGCTGACTTGTAGCCTAACTTGCTGAATTGTAGCCTAACATGCTGACTTGTAGCCTAACATGCTGACTTCAGTAGCCTAACATACTGACTTGTAGCCTAATATGCTGACTTGTAGCCTAACTTGCTGAATTGTAGCCTAACATGCTGACTTGTAGCCTAACATGCTGACTTCAGTAGCCTAACATGCTGACTTATAACCTAACATGCTGACTTCAGTAGCCTAACATGCTGACTTATAACCTAACATGCTGACTTCAGTAGCTTAACTGCATTCCAGTGGAAAATTTTCAAAAATATTCTCTTGATCTACAAATGGATATTCAGTGAGCAACTACTTGACCATGAACGTGTTAACACTAAACCCCTTTCAATGCCAGCATCTCAATTTCTCAATGCCTAGTACATATATATATACACTCACAGGACAAATGCAGTACATCATAAAGTCTTGGTCAATTATGTTTTGTAACTTGTCAGGATTAGGTTTACGTGTTAATCTTATTGCTGGTAAACGTGGACCCCTGATTACTTACTCGTACACAGTTATACCATTAGAATGCAGCAGGATGACATTGATGCAATTGTAAGGTCAGAGGTCAAGGTCTGTATGAGCTTGGTCATCCATATCGATCAAACACTGCTCACTTATCAGTGAACTGAACTATGCTAATGAAGGAATCCAGTTTTAGCTATGCTCCGCCCATCTTTCTCTAAGCTCCACCCACACTTCACCCGTATTCAGTGATCGATCGATCCCTGCATTCTCTGAATCTCAATTTGGATTCTGTTCCTGCCTATGGCCTATAGTTTCAAAATATTCAACAGCATGTTTATTAAATATTAAAGACATACATACAACATGATGGACTATTAAGCGTTTAAGACGGACTAAATCGAGTCATTCATGATGTTATTGATTATAACATCATCCTACACATAACGTAGTTGATTATGACATCATATGATTGATGGATAAACTGGAATCCTCCATCACTCTTATGTTTAGCGAATAGAGGGATCCAATCTGACACTCGAGTGTCTGCCATCCTAATCAATTACATCAGATGTTAGCTGATGTCACAATTAAAATAGTCCATTATGAGTGTATGAATTGTGTATCTTTGATGAATTCACATATAAATAAACATCTGTTGTATATTTTGAAACTAATTTGACTGGGTAGATGATATAAATCAAATGATCCTACCCCGCTTTGTAAATGGCAGCCATATTAGTGGGATGACATAATCACACTGGTTTGCATAGACAAATGGATGCATGTACTGATGAAAGAGGATAATGATTATGAATAAGAACTATAACTAAAGAAGAATGAGCCTTCACATGAAGTTTCGTCACGATCCTCCAAACAAAATAAAGTTATTGAACGATTTTGCATGGACACATGGTCAGAAAGACAGGTGGATGGATGGATGCAGGTAGACTGATGGATGGACTTACTGACTAACCTACTACTGTTCTAGCCAACCTTCCCATGAAGTTTCGTCATGTTATTGTAAGCAAAAGCAGTTATCGAAGGAAAACCCAAAATTTGCACAGATGAACGGACACACTCAGAAATTCGGAACAGAGGGATGGATGGACTGATTGACCCACAAAGTAACGTGCAGTTCCGTACTACCATAGCCAACCATCCCATGAAGTTTCGTCACGATACTCCAAGCAAAAGTAAGTTATCGAACAAAAACCCAAAATGTGCACGGATGGATGGACACAAATTCAGAAAGACAGACGGATGGATAGATAGGTGGACTAACTGATACACAAAATAACATGCATTTCCCTATTACCCTAGCCTACCTACCCATCAAGTTTCGTCACGATATTCCAAGCAAAAGCAGTTATCGAACGAAAGCCCACAATTTGCACGGATGGATGGACATAAAGTTGCAAATATGGACAGACGGATGGATGGTCTAACTGACCCACAAAATAACGTGCAGTTCCCTACTACCATAGCCAACTTTTCCATCAAGTTTCGTCACGATACGCCAAAGAAATAAAGTTATCGAACGAAAACCAAAAATTTACACGAACGGATGGACACAAACTCAAAGATGGATGGAAGGACTGACTGGCCCACAAAATAACATGCATTTCCCTACTACCATATCCAACCTTCCCATGAAGTTTCATCCTGATTCCTGATACTCCAAGCAAATGTAAAGTTGTCTAACAAAAACAAAATTTGCATGGACAAATGTACACAAACTCAGAAAGACAGACGGACGGACAAAATAACATGCAGTTTTCTACTACTGGATACCTCTATTCTGTTCTCATACCTAGATGTGTAGGCAGGCCTACATTGCCTAATGTCTTCGAAGAAAGACATACGTGTTAATTGGCAAACTGTTAACAAGCAAATGCTTAGACCTTGGTCATATTGCCATGAGCACCTATATTTGTACTCTAACCTGGTATTCTCTTTGATTAATGTATTTGTCTGACATGGCACACATTTCCCAAACACCCCTGTAGCATAACAGTTTCGTTTGGAATTCCAAGCAACACTGTCTTGAAGACCAGACTACTGCTACCATTTGAAACCTGATGAATATCTTGAAGACAACTTGACAAATTGTTTTCAAAATATTCTGCCAAAATTTAACCGTTACAACCTTAAAATCTTAGAAGCTCAACGTTAACACTACCATAAGCACAGGAATGTTGTTGATATATTGAGGTCAATATGCCGAGAAACTGCCTAAATGTGAAATGAAGCGAGTGACAAATGTTTGGTGGATCTCGGATGCCAGCTAATTACTGGCTTTAACCCTTTAACTCTCATATCAGCCAAAAACAGCTTCTACAGTGGCCTTCAGACATGTCAATTTGCAGACCAAGAGAAGACTATTTTAGAAAATTTACCACTTGAATGACTGGCTCGATAACTAAGCCAGTCATTCCAGTGCTAAACTTTCAAAAATTGTCTTCTCTTGGTCTGCAAATTGACATTTTCTTTGAACAAATTCAAGGCTTAAAGGGCTAATTAGGTTACATTAAAAATAATACCCATTAACCCTTTATTGGTCAGGCCTGACAAAATGACCCCCTGCAGTGGTCTTGTGGGATGTCCATCTGCAGGCCAAGAAAAGATAATTTTTGAAATTTTACAACTGAAATGACTGGCTCAATGACCAGTGGTAAATTTTCAAAAATAGTCTTCTTAAAGGTCATATTTGGAGAAATCCCTTTTATGTACAATTTTGCAAGTATTTAAGGCATTCTTGTATACTAATTAATAACAAACCAGCTGTATGTGTCTAACATTCACCAAATAGATAATATTACGCCGCGAAGTCGGCGTATGATCGAATACACGAAATTACATGATGACTTACCTCCCTTGATTTTGAGCTCTTCAGCGTCAATAATGATTTAATAGTGGAACAAGCTATTATACCGTAACGTTGAATACATGTAGCTTCGTTCAACTTCAGCAGGAAATAAGTACAGTTTGGTTGCATTTTCCCGATCAGGCAAAGATAAAAATAGCTTTTTCAGGTCTTATGCCAATAGAAATAATAGAAAGTTGGTATATGTTGATTGATTTTAACCCTAAATAAACAACTGACCATAGAGTCTAATGCGCGCTCTTACTTAACATACATAATATAGCCTACATAGCGGAATGACAGTTTTTGTAGCTGAATTAAATACATGTGCATACATAAAACAAACACACATAGGTCAGCTAGATCTTTCTTATCTGTCTAAAACAAAAATTGTGTGAGATCTCAAGGCATTTTCTTTAATTCTGACATTTTTGCTGCGGCTACGTAGGCTACATGGTTTAGGCCTAGAGGGTGTGTGTGTAGTTAGAATCACGCAAAAATGGCAACAGCTACGAAAAACCAATGCAGCAGATTTTTCTCGGTTTTATGTTTCCAGGCATGTTTAAGAACACGATTGCTTCAATGGCGATTTTGGCTCGATAGAAATTTACCGGAAATTGTCAAAATGCATATCCTTCTTTAAAAGATGGGCAGATTTTATCCAAATTTGGCTGGAAGGATTCTATTGTGGTAGACTAGAACTTCTATTCAGAATTTTGGTTGGTCGATTTTTTGGTGGCTTTATCATGAATTTTTGTTTTAATTTCCAGAATCATTTAAAACGCTGCTTCATTACTGGCCAGATTTCAATCAAACTTAGGTGTATTGATCCTTATTGCGGTTACGGCTTCAACATATCAAACGGGAATTTTTATTGCTCACTTTCATCGGTGGTCATCTTGTTTTGTTTTGTCTCGCTTGCGAAGCAGAAAGCGAGACATATGTCACTTTTCTGATGGCGGCGATGGCGTCAACAATGTTAAAGGTCTTGTGAGGACTTGCGGTCGATAACGAGTTTTAATTAATTTTATGGTCTACTACACTATTTAAACACAATGGCGTCACTTTGGAGTGAGAAAAATATGTTAGGCAGCCCAAATAATGATATTAAATGACGCCTCAATCTGAATCACATCACCACTCCCTGTGACGTCACACCGGGAACGGCGCTGTGAGCTGGGTCAACATTTTTCTGTCTATAGTACAAAGGTAACATATTTTAAAACGTGCGTTTGACAGGATAGACTTCACCTACCATAACCTAAATTATGTCAGGTTGAAGCTAAGTCTTCAAGAAATAAAAAATCATGATTTTTTAAAAATCTATTTTGATATTTACTAATTTTTAATGGTTTCATGGATAGCTATATTCGCATAATAATAGGCCTGTAACTACGGTAAACAATGGGCAGTGCTGAAAATCGGCAATATTTCAATGCATGTGACAAATACTCTGTAGTCTATTAGGCCTAATTGCGGATCCATTACCATTCTTGAAATGACTGGGTGTACCATTTAATATCTGGGATGGATGGATGTGAGCGTGATGATCGAGGTTGGTGGGAGAGGTTGACGATGGCTATAGTTGTACTATTATTCATATCTAAATGTATAGGCTACAGAGTGCAGTTACAACTTTTTCTGAAGATTACGAATCTACAATAAGTGTGTCAGTGTGTCCTATGTGAAATTTCCCGTGACTACTGATTAGAATGTAATTGTTTACCTATAATAAGCTTTTGGCAATGTGTTTGTATAATAATAATGTAGAGGCATGTAGGGGTCAACACGCACGTTGGTGTGTGGGGGTGGGGGGGGGGGGGGGCATCACGCCTGTGACAACCATATGAACTATATCGTTTTCAAACCAACTTCTTCCATGTATGGAAGTAGCATACACTCATATTTCAATGTTATGAAAAAGCAAAACTGTAGCGGATGAACAAATTTTAAATAGGTAGGTGAACTGACAGATGTTCAGAGGTCGCTAGCGTATCATCTTTACTTACAGTGCAACTCATAAATAAGTTTAAATGCTTCCAAAGCAAAAACACAAATATGGTAGTTAGAACCATATGAACATGATACAAGAAACGTTATGTTGAATATTTTGAACACAATTTAGGTTGAAATCCAACCCAATTATGTTCAAAACAGTCAGCAGTATATGTTATTTAAGTTGTACTATAAGCGTGCGGACGGCAGTGAAAGCCTCGCTACGCGCCTCGACTGCTGCCTAAATTGTAAACAAACCGTGTACTCTCAATAATATGTCAATGTAGACTATACGCAAATAGATTAGTTTTGATTAGATTTATATTTACCCGACATTTTTGTTAACTTTAAACACATAACTGGAGTAACTGCTATAGTGTCATCATAAATTTATTCATACACCTACACAATGGTAAATTGCGATCGTACGTGCACTGAGGCCTACTTAACTATCATTTAAAAAGTTGTGTACATGCATCCCTATCATATATGCAAAATCTCTGCAGTCAATCCAGAAAGATAACATATATATGCATTTGTAGAATTGTATTCCAAGAAGTGTGTGGGTGGGTTTGATTAAATATAGCCTAATTCACGTACACGAAATCCGATGTTACTGTCACGTCTAACAGGCCTATACGTTAGAATTGTGATGTCAGGCACCGTGACCATGAGGTCTGTCCTTTAAATTTTAATCAACAAAAATATCATCAACTTCGATATTATTGAACCTTTGTGCATCTCGAACAATGTAGTGTTCCTGTGTGAACAATGAATTGTCAAAGGAATATGTGCATAGGTGCCTAACACGCGCAGCAGTAGAGAGCCTAGCTTTGCTACCGAGATAATAATCTGGACTAATAGGAATTGGTGTCATCCCGGTGTGACGTCACAACTCTAGCGCGATAGCTGAAAACGTTTGGTTGTCAAGGTGGTTGCTATATGCTTATCTCAGCTTTGGCTGGGCCAATTACAAAAATTTAAAAAGCATTTTGTTCTTCTAGTAAAGGAGAATCTGTATTATGATTGTCAAGTTAATCAGAGTGATCGGGTATCTAGTCCTCATAACATCTTTAAGGTTTTGCGTTTATCAAAACTTCGCAGCTTATATTGCGGGATCATTTAATCCTATTGCAACTAAGCATGGCTATGTGGTTGCCTATACTGTTAGGAAGCAGCATGATGATACTGAGGTCACAAGGTCAAAGGTCAACATCACTGTGACCTTAATACAAAACTGAATTTTCAATGTTAAGTTTCTGCGTTTAGCAAAATTTCTTGGCTTATCTTTCAGGATTGTTCAATCCTATTGGAACTAAACTTGGATGCATTGTTCCCTATAATGTTAGGAGGGAGCATGTTGGCACTGAAGTCATAACATCAAAGGTCAAGGTCATTCTGACCTCTACAAAACTGTGTTACTTTTCAATGTTAAGTTTTTAGGCTTAGCAAATCTTATCATGTTATATTCCTGGATTGCTAACCCTCTTGTTTAGAGAATAATCCACCATGTCTATTTAAGCGCAAATAGTAATGGCCCAGGTGAGTTTTAAGGTCATTGGACCTCTTGTTTTCTTGACCATTGAAAAGGATTAAGTGATGTATAGTTGCCTTATATATTGGATATTGTCCAAGAATCTTGAACATATTCATCTTTTGCAAAGCGTCAAAGCTCGTGTAACCTAATTCATCTTTGGGCCAGACACTTAGCAGGGGTCATCCCAAATCCACTTTCAATGACACACTAATTTCAATAACTATTTTGTTGCTCCAAGTTTTGTCTTTGCACCCAAGATTTGCGAGGTGGCTTACTGCCATTGCTTTAGGTAGCATCAACTGATCAACTTATTGTAAAGAATTCCGTAAACTACTCATACTATTACAAATGATTTGTCCTAACTGATCTGGGTTAAAGGAGGTACCACTCACATTGAGGGATTACTATCAATACAAACACAGCTGTGGAGAATTGGTATCATTCCCAGCAATCAATTTAAAGTGTGTATTTTCACAGACACACATCTGGTACTTATAACTAGAATAAGGCCACAGTGTTAACCCTTTAACACTCATATCAGCCAAAAATGGCTTCTCCAGTGGTCTTGAAATATGTCCATTTCAGACCAAGAGAAGACTATTTTTAAAAATTTACCACTGGAATGACTGGCTCGATAACCAAGCCAGTCATTCCAGTGGTAAATTTTCAAAAATAGTCTTCTCTTGGTTTGCAAATTGACGTTTTCTTTGAGAAAATTGAAATAATCTTGAAAAAATTTAAGGGTTAATACACTGCTATATAATTGTCTAAATATTGCTCTTGTTAAAAATGTACTAGCTAATGAATCTTATAGAAAGAAAATGGGACTTCAAAGATAAGAAGGATGTGTGCATGTTTTATGTGACCATTAGAGATCATGTATAGTTAATTCTTCCCCAAGGCATGTATGTGTCCATTTGTGCATCTCCAGCAATGGTGGTACGTTTTGTCATTTCTAAATTAATTTAAATCAAGGATATTCAATTATGTTCATATCAGCATCTAGTGGGTATATTCTGAAAATAAAGCTGCTAGTTTCATTGGAAACATGAGAGTTATATGTATATCCCTTAAAAATGTTCCTAAAAAAATGGGGAATGATATTGATTCGGTCATATTTATAGTTATTGACTTGTAACTTGGTGGATGGGCCATAGGCTACCATCAACATAAGAACTAGGTCAGTTTGACCTAGATTATGAATAATACAGGTTAAAACTAAATCTTCTCATTTATAGGATTCAGGCAACAGTTTATCAACTTTCACGTACAGTAATCTAACTTGGTGTATGGATGCATCGTAGTCTAAAGGTATGTCCTAGATGTCAAAAGTAGGTCAATATGACCTAATTCTCATAGTTCACTAAACATAATTGAAAAATGTTAACCAGGCTCTAGGTTGAAGTTTTTCATAACCAAATTTGGTGTGTGGATGCATTGTAGGCTAGCAGTGTGTATTAAATCAAAAGTCGATCAGCATGACCTACTTTAACGGTTCATTGGACATCATAGAAATTTCTAGTCCAGACAATAGTTTCAAGACTAAATATATCAATAATAGTGGTAAATTTTCAAAAAATACTCTTCTTGGCCTGTAAATAGACATGCCCCAAAACCACTGCAGAGGCCGGATTTAGCCGGCTTCGCAATGAATGGGTTATGTGTTATACAGCTCCATGAGCATCAGGGCTTTGTTCTATGAAAGTTAGAACGTTTTGTGTCTCCGAGCTAGAACGTAAGACCAGACATGGCTGGAACTTTGCCCTTGTGTTCCCGAAGAACTCGTTTGATTCTGGTGTCAAAAGGTCAAATGGTTATCATGTGATTAGCTCACCTGACCAAGTTTTGGCGAGGTGAACTAATAATCAAACTTTAATATAAAAGAGCTGTCTAGTGGTAAGTGTACTGTTTATGTTTACGGTAAATGAGCCAGTCTCTCGAGTAGTAAATTTTCAAAAATAATCTTGGCATGCCAATGGATATTTCTCAAGACCACGACATAGGCCAGTTTTGGCTGACGCAATCATTAAATGATTAAATCAGTTTCACAGATACACAGACACAGTATGTGTTAAATGTGTGTCAGTACTTTTTGCGAAAACCTGGGGGTGAGGCCTGAGCCCAAATGTTCAGCGAACATTCGCTTACTTATGTTCGCTGTTTGTGGCGAACTATATTCGCCTTCCTGAACAAGTTGTCATGCATAGCTTCGACGAGCATTCTTTTACAATGTCACATCATTGTTATGAGATTTAACTTTTTGTCAGATGCGATGCATTATGATGTCATATTTATTATGTCATAATCAATATCAGGGTCTCAGAAACAATCTACAAGCATACACATATTTGGTGAAGACTAACATAATACTACGATCCCTAAAAATTCATTGGTATGCATTATTTATGGTTAAATTGACAATCAACATGTCTCTCAATTGACGATACTGTATATTTTGCCACCATCTTGGTTTTCACGGCAAATCATGGCGAGTCACATATAAAGTTGTTCGCCTCGCCACAAGACGCTCGCCGCGAATGTTCAGCGAGCAGCCTGTTCACGAGGGCGAATGTACCACATGACCTAACAACTGTTCGGCGAACTGAAAATATTCATGCTCCTGAACGGACCCCTGGTGGTGGCATACTGTAGTGGACAAGTCTTTCCAGCACCAAAATAACAGCAACCAGCAGTACTGTGCAATGGTATGGTATCATTGGGCAGTCAAAATCTTCCAAATATTACATGTAGTTTTCCACATATTTTAATTGAAAACGATTGCCACAATGTTTTCTGAATACATTGCATAGCATCCTATGAAAGGTCATACATGTGACCTAAATAATCATGTGACCCACATGGTGATGTGATGAAGTTAATCATGTGCCCTAGATAACTGATTGGTGGACTAGGAAATTCATTCATGGAATGACAAACATCTAATACTCAGCCTGGTTCTTAAAAACATTAAGATTATTATTACTGCACTCTCTGACTAATAACATGTATATATCACACAGCATGATAATATATTTTGAGTGTGGCAGCTTTAGTGCTTTGGATAATATACAGATGTACCATTACAGATTTCCTGGGACCCCATGAAGATTCTAGAGGAGTTTGCTCCCATTTGTAATATGATGTGTGTGATTGCACTAGCTTATGCAAGATACAACCCCTGTCATGCCTGCATATTATTTGAACCCTTTAACACTCAAGTCGGTTAGGGATTGATCGATCACAACATGGGCGAGGGGTTGGTGGAGCTTAGATAAAGATGGGTGGGGCCGAGATAAAGCTCTATTCCTCCATTACTGGCAGATAAATGTTAACATTTTTCAAGAGACATCTAATTCATTAAGGGCTTATCACGCATGCGAAATGGAAGACGGGAAAGTATGAACTAGTATAGTTTTCATTAGTTCATGGGTGTGTGGCACTGGTTAACCGTGGTTGACCATGTTTTGTTAAATGGGCCACTTTCTCCAAGTCATCTGTTATTGTCTACTATGGACCATGGTGTTATTTTACATTACATGTTCTATCAGGATTGACCATGGTCCAATTACCATGAAATACTCTTGAAAACTGAGGTCAATTAAACATGAAATAACATGTTCTTTATGATTATCTCTCAGGGTTAACCGTGGTCATGTAACTATGAACTACCATGATTTTTCATGTTAGTTCATGAGTGTTTAGCCACTGGTTAACCATGAGGAACCATGTTTTGTTAAATTATCCACGTTCACCGGGTGAGATAAAAATGGTCTACTATGGTGTCATTTTGCAATATGTGTTCTGTCATGGGTGACCATGGTCATATAACCATTAGCCAGCAATCCAGCTCCACCAAGGCTGAGAAGCGATTATGTACAATATTGTAAGTATTGTCATGAAGATCTAAATATTGCTCAAACTTATTGGGATATATAAAACTGAAAATGTTGGAATGGTTAACCTACATTGGCATTATTTCAAATAAAGTTTATTCAAGATTCAGAGTTTATTATTACACATATGTTTCTGTAGGTATACGTATGTATATGACATTTACTATTCAAGATGTCATAATTAATGATGAATACGTAATTTATGTGTATAAATCGAATAATTATGACATTAAATGCAAAACGACATGTTTACAATTAAAGGGTTGTCTCCGTTATTAAATTATACCAACCATGGTAGGACATGGTTGACCAAGGTCAAATAATTTTTAAAGATTGACGATCAAAATATAGTTGACCAAGGTCATACACAGAAATTTGTTTGACGACTATGTCCAAGCTTTTATTAATTATCAGATATTTTACATTTGTTTTATTTGTGAACTGTTCTTCAGTTATTCCTGAAAATCTTCAAGAACTGTCTAGGAACATCTTAAAAACTTTAAAGTTTAAAAAAAACTTCTAAATTTGATTGTGTCATTAAATTTAACCGTATAACTAATTATCATGCTTATTATGTTTTATCATGACTAATCATGGTATGACCAACTGTTATAACATATAGTCTCGCTGGGTAACAGTGACGGCCAACCATGGCCTAGCTGGCTTTATCATAGTCATCCATGATCTGATCTATTTGACCATGGTCTACACCATGACCTTGCTGACTTAATAATGATTGAGACAGCAAGAGCAAGACAGCATTGACTAGGTAACCATGGTAAAACATGGTCAGGTCAGTCTGACCATCATTTGAAAAGCCTGGCAATGGTTGCAAGCATGGGAAAACTGTCTGATAGGTTTGACCAATGTCAAACATGGTCTGACCCGCTGGGCAACCATAGTAAAGCATGATCAGCCAAGTTTGACTATAGCCTGACCTGCTCGGTAACGGTTGAAGCCACAGTAAAAGATGGTCTGGTCAATTTGACCATAGGCAGGCATGGTCGGACCATGTTTTAGCAAACTCTACAATGATTGTGACCATGATAAGACATGTTCTGATCAGTCTGACCATGGTCTTCCCGGCTCTGTAATGGTTTCAACCATGGTAAAACATGGTTTGTTCAGTCATGGCATGGTCTAACATGGTAGAGGCAACTTAACAATGGTTGTGACCATGATAATACATTGTGTGCCCATACTGACCATGACCAACCTTGGTCTGGCCCTCATGGACATATTTTGACCATGTTTGAATACACAGCATTTCATTACCAACCATGATAATTCGGAGTGCAAATGTGGTAAACTATGTTCTCCATTCGTCTGCAGCCACAGCAATCTCAATAAAGGTTTACAGACTTGTTCTAACCATCATTTAACATCCAGTCTCCATCATAATGAAAGGAAGAGCAATCAGTGAATGCACACCCTCATTCTCTTGCATTTGTCACATTGTAAAAGTTTTCCGATTATCCGGAATTCTTTTAATTTGTGGTATTTTCATGGATCCAAATTGTGGAATCCTAGTGTATTGTCACACCCTTTGCAGTGTTAAAACTTGGGCTAAATTGAACCAGTAGTTTCCAAGATATCAACAGGTCCTGAATTTGGTCTGATCTGAATCTAGGTTCTATTATCCGGACCACAGCCAATGTTTGGAAATCCTCTTGACCCACAAATTCCTTCGTTATGTTAAAATTTAGGTGAATCGAACCAGTTTGTTTTTTAGGTACAGCTCCAGACAGACACACACACGCACATATGTACCCTCACGAGCACACAAAGCAACATGTTCCACCAAACCAGTTCATCTTTTAATTTAATTTGAAAAAATTACATGTTAGAGAATTTGGGCCGACATGCATATAACATTATATGAATTAATCATTGAACCCTATAATGGTCAGGCCGGCCAAATCCGACCTTTGCGGTGGTCCTGAGGAATGTCTATTTGCAGGCCAAGAGAAGACTATTTTTGAAAATTTACTACTGGAATGCCTGGCTCGAGTTAACCGAATGGTCAAAATTGGTCAGCAAGATCAAAATATTTGCTTCGCGAATCTCCATTTGCCAGACGGCTATCTTTTAGACTTTCATGTCAAATTAGTTCGAAGATGTCACCATTATTTATTTCCCCCTTTATTTATTTCCCTCTTGTGTTCTAACTTTCTGTTGAAAGAGTAGTTCATTTTGTCCCTAAACACATGTATTCTTGTAGGCAGTTATGCCTGGGTAGTGTATTAGATCTTACCTTAGGTAGAGCGCCTATGTCATAGAGACTAACACATTGCATGACAGGCATGTGTCCTGCTGATGGAATTCCTGATGTCAATCCCAGATGGTCATAGAAGTCAGCCGCAGAGGCTAGCACAGAATTCATGGAGACCCCGTTTGGTGCTCCGAGTTCAACACAGAATTTGTTATTGATTAATCCACTTTTCAACGAATGGGTAAAATCGGATTGCATTTAGAAGCAGAATCAGTGAATTTTAAACTTGCTTTATGTTCTTTTTTCTTAACTCGTTAACGCTGTTTTCATCTGGAAAAAAAAAGACATATAGAAATCTAATTAAATTTCGCCAAAGATATTGTATTTTTTATGTAGAAAGTCTGCCTTCACTTCCCAAAGATTTCAGACAAACAAGTCACAATGGAATTTATGATATTTCCCTTATGTTTGGTTGCGTGTGAAGAATTGTTATAAACTTCAGAAATCAAGATATAAAACACTGCTTAAACTGGCTGTCAATCCTTGCAGGAGAATGCTGTAACAAGAACAGAGTAAGCATACTACACAGAGTTGAAGACAAAGTCACACCTCACGAGAATTGCGGCAAATTGGGTAAAACTCCCAATCTCTCTTCAACTTGGCTTTCACTAACTGTTTTTAACCACTGTCAGGTAGTCTGCAGAATCTGGTGATAGACGTGAAATTTTTTGCTCACTAAGGAATATAATATATTAGAAACAGAAGCTGGTTGAGCTCAGTGGTCTATGAAATATCATCACACAGGAACTGTGTAAGCAATAGCTAATGTTTTCTAAACGCTCATGTTTTAAATGATAACCCGTCACAGACACAGAGACCGTTACTGAGTGAGCAAGTCGTTACTTTCACTGATACCTACACGTGTTTCTAACTTCCACAGGATGTATATTATTTGTGGGGTTGTTTGAGTTTATTAAGAGTTATGATTGGGCAGAAATTCTATCTTGAATCCGTCTCCAAGACTCCTGCCGTTTAAATGCAGGAATATAGCACAGTATAAAATACAAGCAGCCCTGTATCTTAAACATCTGAGATTGGAGTAAGATAAATTAATCAGATATAGCACTATCTTAGATACATTTAATGCTGAGTGATAACAGATTACTGAAAGGAATCGCATCTATAGTTTGTTTGCCAACTGCTATGATAACGCAGCTTACTGGGCCGATATGGGCCAGCCCAGCATCAGCCCAGTAAGCTGCGTTATCTGGGTGATATTTCTTCTGAAGATGTTGCCTTTTGCCAGGTGTCTAAGACAGCAACACTTCAAAATGAATGTACAGGTTATTAAAACTGCGTGCTGAATTTCTGCAGACAACATTTTCCATTGGGTTTAACTCTGAACTTCATGAATATTTTGAAAACAATTTGACTGAAAGTTGTTGGTGGCTAAGCCACCAATAACTTTCAATCAAATTGTTTTCAAAATATTCAGCATGTCCAGAGTTATTGCCCATTACAATTACTGTCTGTTGGCTTACAGCCGTCAGACAGATAAGGTCCTGTATCTGCAAGCTGAATTGAATCTCATGGTTGCCATCTATTGGTGCCAGAGTTAGATATATATACAGCATCTATGTACAGGATGTAGCATCCTGCATCTGGAGCGTATAGCTAGTATAGCTATGACATGTAGGTAAACATTGATATTTAAATGTGGATAAAGAAAAAGTACACACACATGATTTACCATCCCCTAAATGCTGCACCTCCCCCACCCCACCCTCACCCTTACCCTCCCCTTCCAATAAACTATCATTTCTGGATGAAAAAATGGTGAATTAATTTGTTTCGCTTACGGGATAGTAGTACCCATGCACACAGATTTTGGCATCCAGGCAGCACCTCGCATAAAACTCAATCTCCAGTCGTATCTCAAGTGCGTCATAGAAAGATCAGTTGGTTAAGAAACGTTTTATCCACTGTAGTATCATATTTTATATACAATATGGATGTTGAAATAAGAGCAATATTTACCCAGTACTGCCGCCTGGCCTCAGTAATATGTTATAAAAGCATTCCTAGCCATACACATGATATACCTCGAGAATTATTCCTCTCTGATACCCATGATTGAAGCTGCTGTACTATGCTAATCAAAATAGCCAGCCTTGCTTATATACTCCTGGCTACCTGTTCCCATGGTACTTCTCACTGTTTTAGAGTCAGGGTGATTTCCCTTGGTGTTTTTATTCCAATCAGCTTTAATTCATCAATCTGCCAGCACACCTGTTTGCCAGGTATGACTGAACTGAATGCTGTTATTATTTACTCAGCTACAACATATTCAGTAGAACTCAGAAATAATTTTGAATGTTTTTAAAACAAAAAAAAATGTATTGTTGCATATTTTGAACATAATTGGATTGGAAGACATTGCTGCCTTTTTAGGCAGCAAGTCTTCCAATCTAATTATGTTCAAAATATGCAACAGAACATTTACTAAGTAACAGGTTTCTGTTTTTGTTTTGGAAACATGGTAACTTATTTATGAGCTGGACTAGTGTTCCATATGGAAGACAGATCCTTTGCAGACCTGCTGGACAGACCACCTGAGATTAGGGCCAAAAAGATGAGGGTTCTCTAAAACAGGTGGTTATAAGACCACCTATGTTACATCCATTGCCGCCTTATGTCATATCTTATGGCAAATTTAATACCTTTATTAAGAGGCCACCTGTCTTTAGTGAAGATTAGTCGTACTTTATTAAGAGTTCCATAAGGTGGTCACATAAGACAGGTTTGTCTGTCATTATATTTACACAGATGATTATTTCTACAGGGAGACGCATTACACACCATTTAATACCTGTCTATTATATTCCGTCAGCATGATTTTATGCCCTGTTTTACCAATGCACTTTAGTGACCCAATGACCTAGATATTTGAACTTTTGACTTCAAAACCAAAGCAATTCTAGAACAAAACAATATGAAAGTGTGTGCCAAATGTGATGATTCTACTTTCTTTTATTCTGGAGTTATGGCCATGTAATGAATATGTTTTTCCGAATGCACTTGTTGACCTTATGACCTATATATTTGCCAGTATAAATTGAAGTGCCAAATTTGGTGATCCTACCTTCTTGCTTTCAGGCGATATACTGTGGATAAACAGACTGACCGATGAATTGACTGACATCACTGCAATACTCAGACCCGTCTTCGAGGACATGTAGGATTATATACTCAAAGACAAACAGATTATAATTATTTAATCCATCATTAAGACTGGTGAAGAACATCAATATGTTTCCTCCGTAGATGTCCATTTGCAGAAAAAAAGAAACAAATTTTGAAAATTTATCACTTAATTGACTACCTCAGTAATCGAGCCACCAATTCCAGTGATAAAATATTTCAGAAATTCTCTACTTTTGGCCTACAAATGGACATTTCGAGAGAGAGAGACAGACGAAATGCTGGTTTGACCACTTACAACTAGTTAGCACTGGAAATAAGGTCAGTGCATGTTTGAATTGCCAGTAACCGCAGTTGCTTATTGTTACAATCAATATGCAAAAACCTTTAGCAGGACTTGTCCTAGTAGTCTAGCTGTGACGCCTTTGGTCCATACTTTGTTGGCTTCCTGATGAATTGACAATTGTTTCTGTTATGTAATAGATTCATTGCAAATTCTAGCATTTAAAAAAAATTAAAACAGTGATTTGTTTACGTAAATATACTTTGATTTTCATTCCCAGTCAATCTAGGAGAGCCTGTAAATAAGCACCTTATTGAGCAAGAAAGTATATTCAAGGATTTAAACAGCCGGAGATATAATGCTACCATGTTCTAACAGACGAAATCAAATTGATGAAAAAATTGCACATCTCTAGTGGTCGCGTTTTATGTCTTGAGAGGATTGATGGTGGCGGTTGTGGTTGGACAGTTTCATGGTAACTGTATCCTATTCTATAACATGTATATAAGTAGGGCATGGCCAATGTGTTAGTTAAGCCTTACCACTCTGATGTCAATATTCTATCTTTTACTGCGTCAGTAGCAAAGAAACTGATGTACATTTTTCGACAACTTTGGTGGATGATGTTGCTGTCTACGACAGCACCATCTTCCACCAAATTTGTTGAAAAATGAACACCAGTTCATCTTGTAATTTCATTTGAAAATTTTAATCTTTTGCACCAGAGTGGTAAGGGTTAACCATTTTACCTGTAAATCGGCTGTTAATGCTGCTTTTGCAGTGGTCTTAAAGAATGTCCATTTGCAGACCAAGAGGAGAGTTTTTAATTTATCACTGGAATGACTCAGGTTTGGTACCGAGCCAGCCATTAGCAGTGTTAAATTTAAAAATAAATAGTCTTCTTGTTCTACAACTGGACATTTTTCTGTGAAAAGAATTTGAATTTTTTTACCATTAAATGTTTTTTAAGTGTTGGTAATGCTGTCAGAATTTAATATTGCCACCTGCACATCGATGATAACCATACACTAGCTGTTAATGCATCATGGCCTGCAGGCTGTACATGAACACTCCTGTTTTTCACATTACACGCGCTTTATCACCAGTGATATTATCAAGCTGCCAGATCCACATACTAATAGCAATAGCATGCATTGAATCTGCTAGCAAATTGCAGTGGAAAGAAAATCCTAATCTTATATCATAGAGACATTTGCAACAGAGGGTGTAAAGGATCTGAGGAATGTGCTGTTAATGCTTGTACCATCTCTTGATGGGATTCTCTTCTAACCCAGACAGCCATTCATTGATATTCCAAAACTACATTCCTCCAGAATGCATGTGCTAGACATTCTTATAATGGCTATATAGCATCTGTGCTTTGTCTGATATTAGATAACGCATATCTAGTCTTGTAATAGTGTAGGAGTATACGGTTGTAAATATTTTGTCTGCATGTATAAACCAATTCCAATCTATGTTGATAGTATTTCCTGCAGAGAATTGTTAAGTTGCTCCTTGAATGCATTGAAAAATAATTTGACTGAAATTTGTTTCTAACTTCAGTCAAAGATTTTTAGAATCATCTTGAACATTTTTTTAATTTTCGCTCCATTGAAAAGATCCTCGACCGATATTAACCCTGTCACTCATAAATTCTCTATATTTCATTTCCAAGTCAACCATACAGGAAAAACTGTTGACTATTTTGAAATTTATTTGACTGGAAGCTGCAGCCATTGCTGCCTGAGGCACCAATTTCTTCCAGTCAAATTATTTTCAAAATATTCAGCAGAATAAGTTTAATATAGTAGTAAAGTATATACTTTTTTCATGGATTTATCATTGAAAGGGTTAACTGGTAAACATTTTGATTGCAAAAAGCTAAGCTTGTAAATATATCAGTCAAACATTAAAAGCGGTGCAACACATAGTACCTCTGAGTGCCATATGGTGGTGATGATGTATGGAAAGAGTGTGAATAGAACACCCACATCTGACATATTCATGTCTAAATATTTGTAAATTTGCTCTGTTTAACCCTTTAACCATCAAATTTGTTCCAGAAAATTTCAGTTTTCTCATCGAAAATGTCCATTTGCAGACAGACCATTAGAAATTATTTTTGAAAATTTATCGCTGGAATGACTGGCTTGGTTATTTGAGGCAGTCATTTGAGCGGTAAATTTTTCAAAAATAGTCTTCGCTCGATCTTTAAATAGACATATTTTCTCAAGAGCAGTGCAGAAGCAGTTTTGGCCAGCTTGGGTGTGGAAGGGTTAATTGCATCAACATCTTATATATGTGCTTGCATTGAGTTAACCCTTTAACACTCACATCGACCAAGAACGGCTTTCTGCAGTGGTCTTGAGAAATGGCCATTTGCAGAGCAAGAAAACTATTTCTGAAAATTTTCCTCTGCAGTGACTGGCTCAATAACCGATCCAGGCATTCCAATTGTACATTTTCAAAAATAGTCTTCTCTTGGTCTGCAAATGGACATTTTCTATAAGAAAATACAATTTTAAAAAACCAAATTTGAGCGTTAAATGATTAAATCATTAATCCACATGTGTCACACACAGTCTTGCAAAACTCCTACCATGTGCTTACAGGCTTATAATCCAAACACACAACCACACCAATGTGACAGTACAACGGTTTAGGTATCAAAGTAAAGATAGATTTATTTATAATATTTAATTTTACAGGACTCAAAAGGATGTGTAAATCCGTAAATAAATAAAATTAAACAATCTGCAAACGTTACAGCTTTGCTTTCGTTATACTTGGGATGATTATCCTGATAATGATAAAGCTGAATGAATCTATATATGGTAAACACTAGTCCTTCCATTGTTGTTTTAGATGTTTTGATTTTCGGGACAGGACCAATTAGACCTTTCCCAGAATGCATTGCGCATGCCACTTCTAGCTGGTAACTGTGATAGCCGACGAACAAACAGCATTACTTTACTATTAGAATCAGATACAACGCACTTTAATAAGTAGTTTATATGAAGAACTAATTTCATAATATTATTGAAGTCATATATCATTGGAAAGCTAAGCCAATTTTCTATGCATTTCTGTATTAGTTTTTATAGTTTTATAAAATGTAATACAGTTGATTGTAATTATAAAAGAGATCCTTAATTCAGTCCACTTAATTTAATGAATCTCGGTATAATGGTGTATTTTATATGCGCAAATAACTCAGTGAAAATTTTACATATGACTTAAATTATATAGTGATTGTAGTTTATCATAGGAACGGTTTAAATTTCCGTCTATTTTAGTGCAATAGTTACTAAACTAAATGCAGGTCAGCTGTTTGTTCGCAGCGTTACTAGCCAGCAGTTGTGCTCTGAGCGTTGATTTATGGGAATCCTGGCCTAATGACGTCAATGTGGGAAAGATGTATTTGGTATTCTTAGTTTAATGGATGGCTTGTTCTTGTGCAGAAATGCCAGATATAGCTGCAGGCAAACAAAAGGACAGACAAATACATACAAAATACCCTCTGTAAATTGTAACTAACTTGACCGTTGGATTGAGGTTAATATATAGTGGTCGATGAAAACAAACATAATACAAAATATTGCAAACATATCAAGTCAGACAAACTGCCCTGATTGCAGAGTTTGATGAATGACCATTTGTAGGCCAGAAGAAGGCTAGATTTTACAACTGAAATAACTGCCTCAATTACCAAGTCAGTGATTCCAGTAGTAAAAATTTTTTTTAATATTCTCTTTGACCTGCCAATTTACATTTACTCAAGGCAACAGTTAATTCTTATACGAATGAGGATAAGGAGAAAATACTCACCTTAGAATTTAAATATTCCTGGATCACTGTTTGCAATTAGTCTACAGATTATATATCTATGAATCTTAGCAAGATTTGTCTTTTCTTGAGAAAACTACTGATATATACCAAATTAATGAAACAATGTAGCAATTTAAATGGGAAAAAATAAAAAAATGTCCTATCCTTTTCCCTTTAGAATTAGTCCTGAGTATAACATGTATCCTGGTCAAACATCACAGGAGTACTGGTGTCTGTTTCTGTCCTGGCAGAGAGACTGCACTGTGTTGTATCATGAATGTGATGATAACTGTAATCACTGTTAGACTGTCTCCCTGCTACACTAGCCACCAGACTATAATTTCAATGAGCAAAAACTTGACTTGTTGAATATTTTGAAAACAATTTGACTGAAAGTTGTTGGTGGCTTAGCCACCAACAACTTTCAGTCAAATTGTTTTCAAAATATTTAGCAGGTCCAGCGATATAACCCATGGAATAAGTCTTCTGTAAAATCACAGCAGTCATACAGTTAATAGGTGCTCACTGCAGTAAAGATACTGAGCTGTTAATTACACACCTACATAACTCATTAACACTAACACTTACATGGCAGAAACTACAAATTCTTTCTAATCTAAGCAATATTCTGTTGATCATTTGGAAACTAATTCGAATGAGAACGGTAACGATATCTGTTTCAGTCAAATTAGTTTCAAAATATTCAACATCTTTTGTGTATAGTTGTCTTGAAATTGAGATGCTGGAATATCAAGGGTTAACACGTATCAACTAATTCTTGCGGAATCGGTAGAAGAAGGACTGATCATGTCTATTATGTAAATAGCGTTGGTGTTTCTGTCATAGACACAGTGACAGTGTACAGCAAAATTGTTTACAAATAAACGCAAGTTATCATTAAAGTAAATAGAATGAAACTAACCCTTTAACCCTTTCACTGAGGAATTCTCTGTATCTCATTTTCAAAGCAACCATACAGGAAAACTGTTGAATATTTTGAAATTAATTTCACTGGAAGCCGTTACAGCAACATCTTCCAGCTAAACTAATTTTGGAATTTTCAACAGAATAAGTTTTGTATTGTAAAGAATATACTTTTGCGGGGATTCGTCGGTGAAAGGGTTATTGGTCAATTAAGCCAACCAAAGCCAGCCTATGCTGCTGTAGTCATGAGGAATGTCCATTTACAGGCAACAGAAGAAATTTTTGAAATTTAAGTGCTGAAATGATTCACGATTTGATAACCGAGCCAGTCATTTCAGTGTTAAATTTTTAAAAGTAGTCCTCTCTTTGATGGAAAACTTACATTCTCTATGCTCAAATTTTGATTTTCTTGACCATTACCACTCTGATATCAAAATGTCAAATTTTCAAATTAAATTAAATGATCGAACTGGTGTTCATATCTTAACAATTTTGTGGGAAGAAGGTGGTCATAGAGAGCAACATCTTCCACCAAAATTGTCTAAAAATGTACGCCTTTTTCCTTGATGTTGACAAGTAAAAGATAGACTATTGTCATCAGAGTGGTTACAAGGGTTAACCCTTTAACCCTAGAATTTATTCAAGAAAATTTAAATTTTTTCATAGAAAATGTCCATTTGCAGACCAGGAGAAGACTATGTTTGAAAATTTACCATTTGTCTCGGTTATGGAGCCAGTTATTCCAGTGGTTAATTTTCAAAAATAGTCTTCTCTTGGTCTGCAAATGACATTTCGCAAGCCGACTACAGAAGGCGTTTTTGGCTGATATGAGTGTTAAAGGGTTAAGTAATCTATCTATGAACTTGATTGGATGTCTAAGAGTTGAGTAATGTAAATATAATGCATAAAGCCATAATACCATGATATAATATTGTTACGAAACAGTCAGACCTGTGCTCACAGAACTTATTCATGCGTGCCATTATCCGACCACTTTCCCGTAGCCACATGGTGGTCATTGGGCAAGCGAGTCATAACCGGCTCGATAATGGTCCCAGTCTTTCCAGTGGTAGATTTTCAAATTTATTTTCTCCAGGTACAAATGGACATTCAATAAGCAGTTACTTTTTATTTACAAAGTCTGACCATTAACCCTTAAACGGTCAAGATTTGTCAAGAAAATTGATATTTTTGCATAGTGAATGTCCATTTTTACAGACCAAAAGCTTATTTTTTAGAATTTACCACTGAAATGAGTGGCTCGTTTATCGAGCCAGTCATTTCAGTGGTACATTTTCAAAAGTAGTCTCTTGGCTCGCAAATGGACAATTCACTTAACAGATGTAGTTTTTGGCTGGTTTAATCAATAATGGTATATTCTAAAAAAATGTAATTATTCTTGATCAATCTGCACCCTTAAAGCGCTAAAGCATTTGCAAATTACAGATAGTTATATTTCTGATTTAATTTGCACAATATTTGGAAAAGATTTAACTCAAGGTTGCTGCTGAATGTTATCGATGAAAACTATTTTATCGAACATATGTAAGTTTTAAATTATAGGTATAGTACAGGTATAGGTCAGGTGATATAGTCCGCTTCCACTTGTGAGCTCAGTCGCTGTTGGTACCTCTGGTCATTGTAAGGGCCTTTGTATTCCCGCACAACCTCAACTCCATTTGAAATTAGTGATAAGCATAGGGGTACATTTCTCATTTGTCTAACATAGTCATTTCAATGTAGAGGTGAACACTGACTGACATTCTCAATGAATGTACATTCTGCCTGTGCATACCCTACTTTACAGACAGTACAGCTCAAAGAATACCTTAACATGTTTCCAAAACAGAACAAAACTCACTGTTCAATAGTTTGAACATAATTCAATTGGAAGGCATTTCTTCGTAAGCAAGCAATGCTTTCCAATCCAATTATGTAAAAAATATTTAGCAAAACTTTTCGTGCACCGTGTTCAAAATTGTACTAATTAACGTGTTTTGTTTTTTTATTTTGGGAATACATTAGCTTATTTATGAGCACCACTGTACCCCTGACAGAGAAAGTTATCATCTCATCGTTAAGCAACACGTTACTGAATGAATGGAGTCAGCCAGGTATTTGCAATATTTATAAACCATACAGGATGATTGTGTTGATTCCGGGACGTGTGCCTTCTAAAAGAAGCATGTGTGAATTACCTCTAGAATCATTTGAAAGTCCTTTTTTCAGACTAAGGCATCAATGACATCATTAACCATTTTATGGTCAAATCAGACACAATGGTTTCTGTTGTGGTCCTGAGAAATGTACATTTACATGCAGGACAAGAGAAGACTATTTTTGAAAATTTATCACAAATGGATTGGAAGGCAAAACTTGGACTATAAAGGAATTACTTTGATTTTATTGCCCAATATTGGCCTTACAATGTCTTATGTCTGACTGCTGGCTAAATTGTCAGGCTGAATTTAATCCAGCTACAAGATAATAACTAGGATGAAACTCCTGGAATGCCGAGCAAAGTATTTTAGGTAGTTTAACTGAGTAAAACAATCAACAGATCATCGTATTGAGCGCTGGTGAAGTGTAGTTTGACAGGAGATACCTAGAAGCTTTATTTAAAGTCCACAAATCAATATGACAAACTAAGGATAAGCAAGAGAAATTAGAGATTGCAGATGCTCGGCCGCACATTTTTGTCAAATTACTGTTTAAATGTGGTTTTTGACTGGATTGTTTGCTTGGATGGTCAAGTGAGCTTATGTGGTAGTGAGTGTCCATCATTCACCTATCATATTGAAGTTTTCTATTATCTAACTGAAGTTTCTTAACGCTTCGCTTCCCACGGCGGTAAGGCCTGTATGTGTGGTTGCTGCGACAACCGGTCTTACCGACAAGGAAAGTGGTCGATACGAGCTCGCCTCGTGTGTAGATGAGAATCACGATATTTATGTTCGTATCTGGGCCTGATCTGACTGGTATAGAAGTCGGTGGTTCGTGACGGTGGTCTTCCGTCGCTTCCAGAATTATGCAATAACTCAAACTCTTGCTTCGAGGATATCGAAGTGATGATTTTATTTTACTAATCTTACTATATATATATTTCACTATCAATTATAGGTGGCTTATACTACCACCGATATATCTCCCTATCAACTATGAGTGGCTTATACTACCACCAAAATACTTTGAGCAAAGAAGTCTGACTTTTATTCAATACGAATACTGGTTACTCTACCATTTAAAAGTTGCTTTTCACGATTCGCTAATTCACTTTTATCAAATACTGTTCTTGGCTACTTAAAGCCGTTCACCAATAACTTGTGTGAATTTCGACAAATTCAGTTCCACAGAACTATACGAATTCGAGGCTAGGTTTACCTAAGCGCAATAATTTTCGGACTCCCGATCAAATTTGAAAGTTCCCCTTATGTACTGCTTCGCCATGTCACGGTCGTGTTCGGGTTGTTACACCCCACCCTTGGAGCCCCCGCTTTGCCTCGTTTTGCTTACTACTCTTATAAAACTTTTGACCAATCCATTCCGGCCATTCGCGTACTCCGAAGATATACCTGAACATTGGCAAAGCAGTACTTGAGTGATGGGATCTGTCGGATTTCGGTCTCAATAATGGATTTTGCTTTGGCAACCATTCCTAATCTCAAGCTTAATGGCTTACTTGACGGACGTCCTCTGTCAGTTTTTCGTCTCGTTTTCTACTCTACCTGGCGCCGGACGTTACCACGTCCATGTCCGGCCCCTTGCTCATTAGGCTTGCGCCTGCATTCTACAAGGGTGCTGTGACGTAGTGACCATATGGCCCGCCTGACTCACCAACATCTGGTGCTGTTGGTCGCTTTTACAGAAACTCGGTTACCGTTATCACGGTCCCACGGTAAGTCGGTCGCTACGTCATTTCTATGAGTCATCCAGCTTATGCTACCTGTACTCTGTCCGTAGTACCCTACCGACGCTCCTGCTTGAATATTTGGAAACTATTGGTCATAACTTCTGCTGAATACTATAAACGGTTGTGCCGCTGCTACAGCAACAACTTTCATCTTTTAATTACCGCCAGATACCATCAACTCACAACCCTAGGTCCTTCTCCATTCTATCCAATTTCACTCAATATTTCGGCTATAGTTTCGCGTCAGTTTCGCATCGACTCCCTATTGATGCATCCAGTTATCCGTTCATTAACTCATCTGGTATTCACAAATACAATAATTTCACTGGGCCATCCCTGCAAATATAAGATGTCCCCGGGGTCATGACTCCCCGTACGACAATCCGATATCCACATACGCCCCGCAACCAAAGTTAATTGACCATCTCTCTTAAGGCCCTAAGAGAGTGTCAACTAACTCGTTGTGCCCTATCAACAACCCAAACCTATACCAGCAGCTCCGAACGGATACCACCTGAAATCTCCGAAACTACCAACAATCCCCTAGCCCACGTTACAGCTCGATATGCTATACATACATACTTGTCCGAGTAGCGGAATACTCGGAAATACGTTAGTAGCAGTCATTAGTATATAGCCAATAATTATACAAACATACATGTCCGGGTAGTGGTGCGCACTTGACCGCCCCCGGAAACACAGTAATAGCATCATTAAACCGTGGACGTAACCCGTCTCACGCGTAACTTAACAATAAAGGCGAGCAATCGGTACAGTTTAAAACAAGTGAATATATATCACATAATGTATTAATATAAACTGCCGCTACTGCCTGCAGCGACAACATGGTCAGCAGCGACACACTTTTCGCGTGTCGTAATGATTCGTCGTCACACGACACAGCATTATAGTTCAAAATCTTAATCCTACAGTGCAAATACCATTACAGATCATGTGAATTTTTCCTATTACTAAAACAGTACACAGTATGATAAAGTTCGCGCCACAATCATCAACATTCACCAATTATTGTTCCAGTAGAAACATATAAAGTTAGTGCCAAAATGTCATGGTGATACCTCCAAGCGGTTTATGCTCACGTTAGGATCCACCATGTCAACGTACGTCTCCATCTCTATCCACTCGGCAGCCGTCGGGTCGATCTCAGTCCTGGCGTTAGCATTAGGCGACGACCCGGCTGCCATCCGCAGCGGCTCCGGTAGAGCTGCAGGTCTCCGGGGCTGCTGGGTCTGAATAGTTGGTGCAATGATATGCGGTTCACTACTATGGGCCGCACGTGGCTTGCATTTATGGGCCGCACGTGGCTTGCATTTAAGCGCATTCCACATGCGTGATAACACGCCACATCTATATAATATAAGCACAATTACTAACACAACTACGAAGGAACCCGTTGAATATGATATGAAAGAATGTACCCCAATGCCATCGACCATCACCGGGTCGATCATGGATAACGGTGCTAGCGGCACGTACTTAGACTTTTGTAAATGGTTCCACGGTTGTAGCTTTAAATGGTCAACTATCATGGATTGATTTAGAACGCCAGACACATCCAAATGGGGCATTTCAATGGCTAGGCCTATTCGAGTGTACGTCCGACTATAAGACGCCACAGGCTCGAATCGCCAGCCCCTCCCACTATACCCGCATTTTCCAGACATCAACGCATACACACCATTACTCACCATACATCGGTCCGTCAGTCGTCCGTCGCAATGAATTTCCACCGTCTCGCCGAACGTTTGCAACACTACTCCGATTTTCTCGTTGGCAAATAATTTACTAATGGTTACGTTTGACTTCGTTAGTTGAATATTACAGTTGCTATCAGTCGCATTTGTCAGTACGCTCACAATACAGGGCACGTGGGTCTTGTCGACCCGTAGTTGTCCCTGGCACACCCTAGGGTCGGCACCACGACATTCCGACGCATATACTTGCTACCATGCTAAACCACAACGCCATTATACACAATTTAAACGAATACATTTTAGTATCTGCGAACAAATTTAGTCTTAATTGTTATGATATTTTACGTACTGGCTATTTGCGATGTTAAAGTATAGTGATACAATACACACTATCGGCGGTTGTGCCGCTGAATAACGGCATTTACACGACTGACGAAATCAGCGTATAGCACGTCATCGTAAAGGGCGGAGTCTATTACGCCAATTCGGAGTCGCTTGTTACCGGATTCGTTCTCCCACCCATACCCTTGCTTTCGCTTCAAGTCTAACCTGAGTTGCTTGCTGTCATAATCGTCATCTGGTATATGTCTGCGCTTGCGCAGCATATACGGATGCGATGGAAGCATCTCCATTGGTTCAGAGAGCAGCTCTGGTGCCGCCTCTGGAGCGTCAATCACCATGGGCCTGGGAGTTCCGATGACGTCACTTGGTGACTCATGGTTTCGACTGCGATTCCTACTGGGTTGCACCCTTTTCCGGTCAACCCTCTTACCCCCTGTACGCACCTCTGGCTCCATATCCGAAGCTGGCCGCTTCTTACGAGCCTGGGGTGTCGTCTCAGCGTCGGTGACCATAGGTTCTGGCTCGGGCAACATCGCCCTGGGGTGATGGCTAGCTTTCGTCCCCTTGGTAGGGTTACGAATGGGGCGTGGTCGCACCCCGTCCCAGCACATTTCCGAGTCGACTACGCGCAGCTTACATATATTAAGCACACGCATTCTCCCGGACCTTTGATGGCGGACATGGGCCACAGGTCCGTTAATTTTGAAGATCTCATACTCGGGGTCGCTGCGAGAGGTCAATTTCATCCTCTCTTCAGCTTTGACGACCACCGAATCCCCCACCTTAAACTCACCCGCGTTCGCACGCTTATTAATTTGTTCCCGGTGAACCTCTCGAGATCTAGCTGTCCCCTCACGAGCACGCAGCAAGGCGTTGTTGAGATACGTCAGTCTCTCACCAAGGTCCTGCGACGCATCGATTGGAACGGCTTTTGGCAATCTCGCCCGTCGCCCATAAGTCAAATAAAATGGTGTATACCCGGTCGTCGAATGACGAGTACTGCGGTATGCTGTTAAAGCCGCACCCAACTCATCTTCCCACGCCCGCGAGGCGTTGTTCACCCCTTTCTGTATCAACTCCTTAAGAGTGCGGTTGAATCTCTCGGTACGCCCATTGGTTTGCGGATGGTATGGGCTAGACCGTCTATGGTCGATACCGTGTTCTTTAAACCGCTCCTCCAGAGAATTGGAACAAAATTCTTTACCTTGATCCGTTATTACAATCTCAGGGACGCCATGACGCGCGACATATTCGTTGAAGAACTTCTCTTCAACATTTTGAGATGTCTTCGCTGCAATCGGATATGCTTCTGCCCAAGCAGAACAGTGATCGATCACCGTCATGATATACACGTTACCCTTATTTGATTCTAACAGTGGACCGATCAAATCCATTCCAATTATCTGACTCGGATAATTGGCCATGGGCATCTCACTATACCTGGGTCGGGTGGTGACAGGTCGGTTGACCTGGCACTTCGTACATGTCTCAATCATACGAACCACGTCTTTTCTCAAAGACGTCCACACAAAAGAATCTCTTACTATACCGATGGTCTTCTGCAGACCTTGGTGACCGGCTCGTTCATGAGCCATCCGGAGTACCTTCTCACGGAACAGGGTAGGTAAGACAATTCTAGGGTACTCAGCGTCCAACGCTGAAGGCGTAACTAAAGAATACAAAATGCCATTCTTGACCATATACTCCTCCGGTGTGTTTTTGAACAACGCCGGGTATTCTTTGGTCTGCTCGGCACACAATCCGTCATACGGTACGTCGAACGCTTCTAGAGGGACGTGAGGTAACACTCCCTCGTCGACATCGGGTATTACAAAGTCGCCCGTATCTAACGTCGCGACTTCCACCGGACGACGTAACCTGGACAACATGTCCGCTCGAATATTCTTCGAGCCTTGGATGTATTCAATCTTACATCCGTACTCGGCAATCAGTACTGCCCAGCGCTGCACCTTCGTGTTTTTAACTTCGCCCACAAACAAACTCTTTAGGGGTTTGTGGTCGGTATACACGGTGAACTGCGCGCCAAATAGATAAGGCCTAAGCTTCTTTAGCGCATATATTACCGCATAAGCTTCCTTTTCTATCACAGGCCAATTCAACTGACTGTCTTTAAGAGTAGAGCTAACATACTGAATCACCCGCTCAATACCCTTGTTATCTACTTGTACCAGTATCGCACCTATCGCATAGCTAGACGCATCAGTATACAATCTATATGGAGCATTCAAATTCGGGTATGTGAGAACCGTCTCACTACACAGCAAGTTTTGCAATTTCTTAAACGCTTGCTGTTCCTCCTGGCCCCACTCAAAACGTTTATATTTCTTAGTCAATTCTATCAAAGGCTTAGCAATTTCGGCATAGCCTTGCACACAAGAGCGGTAATACCCTGTAGCGCCCAGGAAACTTCTCACCTCACCCACGTCGCGTGGCGGTGACATTTCTCTTATGACCTTGACCTTCTGGACCTGAGGAGCCACTCCCTGTGCTGAAACACGATATCCTAACAAATCAACTGATGGTCGGGCGAAATCGCATTTCGATTTTTTAACTTGCAAATTATATTCTTGAATTCTACGCATAACCTTACGCAAATGCTGTGCATGCTCAGCCGGATTTCTCGAATATATGACTATATCGTCGACGAAAACATGCAGATATTTTCCCACGAATTCTCGGAAAATATCGTTCATTGCCCTCTGAAATACGGCACCTGAGTTCGCAAAACCGAACGGCATCCGAACAAAGTCGAACAAGCCTTCACTACAAACGAACGCTGTTTTCTCTATGTCTTGGCTGTCCATTGGTATCTGCCAATAGCCAGACTTCAAGTCCATAGTCGAAAATATCGTTGCGCCGCACATCGAATCAAAAATATCGGCTATGTTTGGCAGTGGATAACTATCCTTCTTGCACACAGAATTCAACTTTCTGTAGTCGACACAAAATCTAGTCCCCCCGTCCTTTTTAGGGACCAACGTAATGGGCGACGCCCATGGCGATGACGATGGTCTTATGACGCCCGCTGCCAGCATTTCAGCCACTTGATTCTTGACTATATACTGCTTGGCCAACGGTAGACGGTAGGCTTTTTGCCTTATAGGATAAGCATCTCCCGTTGGTACCGTACACCTCACTTTGGGGACCAGTCCTAACGTGTTTGGACGAGCCGTATCAAAAATATCTGCAAAGTCCGTCATGACTTTGTCGATATTTTTATATCCGGTCGTTTCCTTACAGCTTGCATAGACATAATTTGTCTGCTCTCTATGCGGATATTCAAAGGGATATATCTGGCCAAACCATACTACAATTTTGGCCCGATAGTCAATCTTTGCATTTCCCAGGTGCAAAGCATCCGCTCCAAGTAAACATTCATGCCTCATTCTGGCCACAACCGTACTAGGGATGGGTCGGGCGTTCTTGAACTTTACTTGTGTCTCCCCCAACAACTTTATCGGGGAACCATTTACAGCCAAGAGCGTTCTTGCTCTTTTCAATGGCCTAGCATTCAACATGCTACGCCATATATCTTTACGAATCAAGGATGTGCTAGCACCAGTATCCACTAAGGCATGCAGGTACTTACCCTGATCCGATGGACCGTCTCTATCCATTTTCAGACGGATTAAGAACCGCTCGGTCGGTGCTTTCACCAACGGCTCTCTCCGTCGTCGTTTCCCGGGCTCCTTCGGCCACTAACAACTTCGGCGTAGCTATTTTCCCGGGAGGATGCGTCCTGTGCGGAACCGTATGAATAACGGCCCTGTGCATCCGTCCCTTCTCCGGTCAATACGAACCCATCACGGTCTTCATATTCGTACTGGTTACGTCGAGCATTGTTCATGTCCATTCGATTGTTTCTCGAACATTCTCGTGGCGTCGTTCATATGTCCGCCTGTCGGTCGTTCACCGCGTCGATTTCCATGTCGTCAATGCGGGGACGCTTGATTGCCCCGCGGTTAGCCGGACCCTTTTGTTGGGTCCCGGCAGGACCATTCTGCAGCGGACAGTCTCTTATGTAGTGGCCATCTTTGCCACACCCAAAACATTTTATTGTTACGGCAGGAGTCGCCTGCCGGCTCATATACGTTCCAAAACAATTCTGGGCCGTATGTCCTTCTCGGCCACATGTAAAACATGTCATGGGTGGCCGTTGTGGTCGGGGCTGTGGTCGCGGTTGTAGTCGTCGTGCAGATGGTTGCACTGTCTGATGGCAGTCACTCTTATAATGGCCGACCCGGCCACAGTTATAGCAGGTGATGTTTCGTAAGTCTTTTCCCGCCCTAACTGGTCGGGGCGACGGTGGTGTACGTGGTTTTGCTAGCGGTGGGGTTCTCTTCTCGGGCTTGGCGGCCCCAGTCGCTGTCTGCCGCTCTAGCTGTAAGTCGCTCACCAACCCACACAATTGCTCAACCATTCTATTCTGTTGAGCAATCTGTTTCTTTAGCGTGCTAACCACGCTCCAGATCTCCTTTTCCTCCCCGGGACCCACTACGTTTACCTCCATGCCCTGTTCTCGTCGTTCGTTGATTTGCATGGCCTGGAGCAGGTCGTCACAGGTGGCCTCTTCCTCTGCAATCTCAATAGCACGGGCCAGGGTGGTGGCCTTCTTGCGGACACAATCCTTTTGCTGAGACGATGATCAGATAGTCCCTTGAGGTAAATCCCCAAGATGGTCCTCCTGTTGTCGATGTTCTCGACAGGGTAAGCCCGGGCGCTCAGTTCCCTATAACGTCTGTTAAACGTTATGATGGTTTCATTCCGCCTTTGTCGTACACCCTCCAGATCATACTTGATCCGTTCTCCATCGTTTGCTGAGATGAAGTTCAGTGTTATATACTCGTGGAATTCTTCGTAAGTGATATTCTCCCTTACTTTTCCCACGAGAAATCCATCTATGGCTCTGGACAATTGCCCTCGTGCCGCTCGCGTGATGATGTAGGCTGGTACGCCCTCTAGCCGTCCTTCATTAGCGACCCATGCTCGCCTGGTTTCGTCGAGGAAGGTTCTCACCTCCTCCGGCACCACTCCGTCGCAGGGTTGTATGCGGTAGATCGTGTCCCGGATCTCCTTCCGGTACACCCGCTCATTTTCTCGGCGGTCGCTGCTTTCGACGATCGCCCCGGCCATCGCCGTCCCCATGGCCTGCATGGCCGCCACGGTCTCAGGACGTAGCTCGACACGTCGATCGATGCCAGGCAGGGTCACGGTAGGGGGTTCTTGCGGGTTTGCCATTTCGCTAGCGATATTCTAATGTAATAACAACCTTTGCTAGTCTTGGTTGCTCAGGACAGTCTATTTCAGTCGTTATTTTAATTATGGTGCTGTCGCTATACTCTCTATGTTGGATGACCCTCGTTGTCTCTGTTGACTGGGCCCTCTCTATAAAAACCTTCACCCGGTCCGCGAGGTCTCTCAATACCACGTTGGCGGGTCGCTCTCTCAGTGCTTGGGCCATACAACTTTTTACTCACGGTTTTCACAGTTTGTCCAATCCTGGAAACATAAATCCTGACAGACGGAGCCACTGAAGTTTTCTATTATCTAACTGAAGTTTCTTAACGCTTCGCTTCCCACGGCGGTAAGGCCTGTATGTGTGGTTGCTGCGACAACCGGTCTTACCGACAAGGAAAGTGGTCGATACGAGCTCGCCTCGTGTGTAGATGAGAATCACGATATTTATGTTCGTATCTGGGCCTGATCTGACTGGTATAGAAGTCGGTGGTTCGTGACGGTGGTCTTCCGTCGCTTCCAGAATTATGCAATAACTCAAACTCTTGCTTCGAGGATATCGAAGTGATGATTTTATTTTACTAATCTTACTATATATATATTTCACTATCAATTATAGGTGGCTTATACTACCACCGATATATCTCCCTATCAACTATGAGTGGCTTATACTACCACCAAAATACTTTGAGCAAAGAAGTCTGACTTTTATTCAATACGAATACTGGTTACTCTACCATTTAAAAGTTGCTTTTCACGATTCGCTAATTCACTTTTATCAAATACTGTTCTTGGCTACTTAAAGCCGTTCACCAATAACTTGTGTGAATTTCGACAAATTCAGTTCCACAGAACTATACGAATTCGAGGCTAGGTTTACCTAAGCGCAATAATTTTCGGACTCCCGATCAAATTTGAAAGTTCCCCTTATGTACTGCTTCGCCATGTCACGGTCGTGTTCGGGTTGTTACACCCCACCCTTGGAGCCCCCGCTTTGCCTCGTTTTGCTTACTACTCTTATAAAACTTTTGACCAATCCATTCCGGCCATTCGCGTACTCCGAAGATATACCTGAACATTGGCAAAGCAGTACTTGAGTGATGGGATCTGTCGGATTTCGGTCTCAATAATGGATTTTGCTTTGGCAACCATTCCTAATCTCAAGCTTAATGGCTTACTTGACGGACGTCCTCTGTCAGTTTTTCGTCTCGTTTTCTACTCTACCTGGCGCCGGACGTTACCACGTCCATGTCCGGCCCCTTGCTCATTAGGCTTGCGCCTGCATTCTACAAGGGTGCTGTGACGTAGTGACCATATGGCCCGCCTGACTCACCAACATCTGGTGCTGTTGGTCGCTTTTACAGAAACTCGGTTACCGTTATCACGGTCCCACGGTAAGTCGGTCGCTACGTCATTTCTATGAGTCATCCAGCTTATGCTACCTGTACTCTGTCCGTAGTACCCTACCGACGCTCCTGCTTGAATATTTGGAAACTATTGGTCATAACTTCTGCTGAATACTATAAACGGTTGTGCCGCTGCTACAGCAACAACTTTCATCTTTTAATTACCGCCAGATACCATCAACTCACAACCCTAGGTCCTTCTCCATTCTATCCAATTTCACTCAATATTTCGGCTATAGTTTCGCGTCAGTTTCGCATCGACTCCCTATTGATGCATCCAGTTATCCGTTCATTAACTCATCTGGTATTCACAAATACAATAATTTCACTGGGCCATCCCTGCAAATATAAGATGTCCCCGGGGTCATGACTCCCCGTACGACAATCCGATATCCACAATATGTCCATTCATAATCCGTCCATTCATCCGTCAACTTTTTCATTAAACGACTTCTCATGAACCACTGGGATGATTATCCTCCAGCTTTAGCGAAAAGCAAAGGGATGATGTTTTCGCCTCCGTCCATCCATGCGTGTGTCCATGCATCTGTCACACACACACACACAGGTTTTCTTTCGATAACTACTTTTGCTTGGAATATTGTGACAACACTTCATGGGAAGGTTGGCTAGGGTAGTAGGCAAATGCACCTTAGTTTGAGGGTCAGTCAGCCCGTCCCTCCATCCGTCCATCCCTTTGTCTCTGAATTTGTGTCCATCCATCCATGCAAATTTTGGGTTTTCATTCAATACCTTTATCTTTGTTTGGAGTATTGTAGCGAAACTTCATGGGAAGGTTGGCTATGTTAGTAGGGTAGTAGGGAAATGCACCTTAGTTTGAGGGTCACTCAGTCCGTCCCTCCGTCCATCCATTCATTTGTGTCCATCCATCCGTGCAAATTTTGGGTTTTCGTACAATAACTTTATCTTTTCTTGGAGTATTGTGAGGAAACTTCATGGGAACATTGGCTATGGTACTAGGGAAATGTACATTATTTTGTGGGTCAGTCAGCCCGTCCCTCCATCCATCCATCCCTTTGTGTCTGTGACGTCCGTGCAAATTTGGGGTTTTCGTTCAATAACCTTATCTTTGTTATGGAGTATTGTGATGAAATTTCATGGGAACAATTGGCTATGGTACTAGGGAAATGTACATTATTTTGTGGGTCAGTCAGCCCATCCCTACATCCATCCATCCCTTTGTCTCTGAATTTGTGTCCTTCCGTCCGTGCAAATTTTGGGCTTTCGTTCAATAACCCCGTTGCGGGGGGGGGGGGATTATTTGATTTATATCATCTAGGTTTTTCTGTTGTTTTTGACACGAAGCATCTTTGCAGCATAGAAATCGACGTTTGTTCAAAAGAAGCTGTTTTGTCAATTTGTCCTGTGACCATCTTGGATTTTGTGCTATTCTTAGAAACGCCTTTGAAAATCTCTGTAACTGCTAGAGCGAGCGATTTGATAATCGGGAAAACTTCATCTAGGGCAATCATAGCTTAAGAAAGTTTGTTCAGGAGAATCTGATTGGCTGAATTGACTGACGGCTGTCTTGTTTGGGATATTTTATTTGGTTCACGATCAAAGTTGTCTAATCCTAGTGTATGATCACAACCATTCTTGTGTTAAAATCTTTGCCAAATCAGTCAGGTGAGACTAAATATAATACAGATAAAACATATACTTTGAAAAACATTCTTGTTTATTATGTTTCTAAATCATCCGTAATAATTATGATTAAATATTCTGTATTATTTTGTAATCTATGACTTGTATTTTGTTGTTCTCAGGACCCTGGGTGGGTGTCTTGATGAGAGTGCCTTGTGTTATACACTGGAAGTGTCCTTTTACAGCTACATGACGCAGCCATCAGGCATAGCTTTGCCATACACAGAAGATGCATGTATCCTTTCTAATAATATCAGTATTAATAAACATATATCTACAATATCTTGTTGAATTGCTTGTCAAGTCCCTAAACTGTACTTTTAGAGGCAAAAATTTGTTTAAACGTTTTCCTTGTTGAGCGTATCCAATCTTTAAACACTAGAATGCTCAGGCAGTTATGGTTTCCGCCAATAAACAGTTCTAATTTTGTCCACTGTAAAAGTAGTTTACATGCCTGTCTTATAGTCAATGAAATATCGAACATACCACGGTAAATTTAGCAAAATATTGGATTTTGAAAGGTCTTCATTAAGATCGCCATATCAGACTGTATTCTTCATCTGATAAGAGTTTCTTCGTCTTTTAAAAATAGTTTGAGATTCTTAAAGGAAATCTCACCTTATCTTATACTAACCATTCATGTGACAGAATTTGCCACCCACAATTCATCCTGGCCATTTTAGCTTTTATCATGCTAACAATCGACAGATATTCAGGCTTCTGAGTAGCTAAATGTTGATACATTTCTACAGCCTATGGTGGCTGTCATGATTTACTTTTCAACCAATCAGAAAAAAGCCTAGCGTGTCTGCCTCGGTATATACGCTCAGTCATAGAGGTGCCAGCTATAGTTTGGCAACGTGGTATAAAAGCAATCATATGGGTAAGCTGTTGAATATTTTGAAACTAATTTGATATGGCAGTGCTCAACAACTTCTAGTCAAATTAGTTTCAAAAGATGTATAGTATTACATAATAAAGAATGTAATGCATTGGCACTTACATGACATCACACACTATCGTTTGAGGAGACAAAATTGTGGCAATCACTGTTCAACACAATGTTGCGTGATATTACAAAGCAGATAATTGTGATACAGTTAAGGGACTGTGACAGCATAGGAATGATATGGAATCTATAAACCATAATGTATCAGTACAGTACAACATTTGAAATGAGATGGCATCCCCTTAAAATTAAGGCATGAATAATCAAGCCTCTGAGTTTGACCAACGTTTGATATATAGCAACAAACATCTAAACAGGGATTAATTTCTAGCTATGCCCCGCCCATTTCTTGCTAAGCTCCACCCACTTCGTACATGTGTTTGAATGTAACACTTTGAATTCTCAGAATCTAAATTTCAACATTGCTATACAGATAAGCTGTTGAATATTATAAAACTAATTTGACTGGGTTGTTGCTGCCCATTCAAATTCATTTCAAAATATTCAACATAATGTTTATGAAATAAATTTTGCAATGAAATTAAGACAGTTACTGTCAAACCTTTGCACCCATTTCATGTCGGACCTAAGTCTGATTGTTATACATCATTTAACAAGTGACATATTTTGATTATGACATTAGATACTTGACTGACCAATCATATCCTCCCATGCTTGTACTCAAATGAAATTCACATCTGATCTACTCAGCTTACTGTAAGCTTGGCTTGATTAGCTTCTATTCAAAACTTTCTATAAATATAGAAAGGATGTGTCAGCTTGTTTTAACTGTCTGACTCCTGCAAGCTACCAAACAATAATTTCAGTGGGCAATAACTTTGGACATGCTTAATATTTTGAAAACAATTTGACTGGTTTAGCCATCAAAAACTTTAAGTCGAATTGTTTTCAGAATATTCAGCATTTCCAGAGTTAAAACCCATGGAAAATGTAGTCTGCAGAAATTCAGCAGGCAGACAGTTAACCAATGGCTGATTTGTGCACCCAGCAGCAATTGAGTATCAGTTTCTTAAGAGTTGTAAAAAAACAGTGCAGTTAGCAGCAATTTGTTTAGATTAATCAAACACAAGCATACTGACTGACGCTTGGAGCAGCTTTCAGCCTTCAGAGATGACCTTAATGCTTGAGAAATCCTCAAAATGTACAGGAAATTACATTACCACTTCACTATTGAATGCTACTGATTAAAAATTTGAGATTATTCTAGTAAATATTTTGAGAACATGAGCGGGTTATGTTAAAATCAGATTTTCAGAAAGTTACTGAAAGTTACTATTATAGAATTAAACGGTATGAGAATGTAAGCTATTCTTATAGTCTGGTGTCCATAGTGTATGATCGTGCAGTATTTAACCCATAGTATATATTATACTGCTTTTCTGTTGAGGGGTGAAATGGGGTCAGTCATTGCAATGTCTTCTTTTTAGCAGCAGGTAGCGCCTCAATAAACCTCCATCTCCCTTATTCAGGCAGGCTAGCAGGCTGGCAGACAGTCATTCAGTCAGCCTGACAGTCAGTCAGTCAGTCACCAAATCTTATTTTCGACTTGTTTCAAGAGTTTTTCATCGAGAGTAATCACACTTGGTGTATTGCTTACATTGTAGGCTTACAAAAGTAGGTCATGCTGACCTACATATGTTACAGTACATACCGTACTGTAACATATGTAGGCCAACATGACCTACTTTTTATGCTTCAGACTCAGCAACCGAGATTCTATCGACTTTGTTTTTTGTGGTTTTAACAAATTTGATATGCTTTCACTTAAGAAACACCGTTTTAGAAGTATTTCAATGATGCATGTCTAGCGCCAATATTTTTATAAAAAGCTAAGAGATGTAATATTTGGCTAATAAAAAGCGGCTTATATTAGGACCAATTAAGACATACATTTTCAACACTCATCTGTAGCGTGTCACTGTTTGACATCACAGATTGGAAAATGTTAGTTTAGTACAGTGTTTCTCATGGTATCTAAATCTTGGAGGTCCCTGGGACACCACACCCTGAAATCTGGGGGTCCCATACAGTATTACCTCATCCATGCTAAAATTAGAGGAACAATTGACTCACAACTATGCGTTATGTATGTCCCTGGTTGGATTTTGTAGGTATTTTTATGCAAAAGTCTATAAAACTGCTTAGCATTTAACAATTATAGAATATTTTCAGGGGTCCCAGAGGACCCACTGCCACTACTTTTGGTGGTATCAGGCTGAATTTTTTGGGTATATACCCTCAAAAGAACCGTTATGAGAATCACTGGTTTAGTATAAACAATTTTCCGATCATTTCAAACAGGCTTTAGCGCCCAAACATGTCAGGAATTTAAATTTCCTGATTATATATGTATGGTAATGAAATTATGGTGAGACTAATTTTGAACCAATGTTATTTATTCATCATCGTCAGTCAGCCTTGGAACAATGATGATGATTTTCTCTAGAAACACGATCAATCACCCCCAGCCTAAGCTAGTCCAGCAATTCACCTTTCCAGAGTATCCATCGATGATTTTATGTCCTATGACATCATAATCAGCTAAGCGGCGTGTAGGATTATTCCATAATCATTAGGTCATAAATGATTCTATTTGGCCCGTCTTTAACCCTTCATAGTTTGACACGTAAGAATTGTATGTCTACTATTTAATAAACATGCTGTTGAATATTTTGAAACTAATTTGACTGGACGCTGTTGCTGCCATAGACAGCAACAGCACCCAGTCAAATTAGTTTCAAAATATTCAACAGCTTACCTGTAGAGTTTTTTGGAAATTGATAGTCAGGAAGTTCAGAGATCGATCGATCCCAGCACGAGTGAGGTGTGGATGGAGCTTAGATAGGGATAGGCGGGGTTTAGCTAAAATGGAAAGGTCCAAGCTACTACTAATACCCAACAGTCAGCACACACCCAAAATCACCAGATTCTGGCAATGGAGAGATCTGCTCCATCACTCCAGTATCTGACATCATAATCACGATATGTCACTTGTTAGCTGACGTCACAATGGACCCTTATAGTTTATCCATCCATCATAAGATGCCATAATCAACTACATACATGATGTATAAGATAAAGTCATAATCAATTATGGCATGAATGACTCCATTTAGTCTGGCTTAAATGCATAATAGTCCGACATGTATGAATTGTACGTCTTTGCTATTTAATTAAACATGTTGAATATAGGCAGCAACAACACCCAGTCAAATTAGTTTCAAAATATTCAACGGCTTACCTGTGTAGTTTTCTGTAAATTGATAGTCAGGAGGTTCAGGGATCGATCGATCCCAACATGGATGAAGTGTGGGCGGAGCTTAACTAAAGAAGGGCGGGACATAGCTAAAACTGGATTCCTCTATCGCATGTGTCTGAGGGTAGTGACAGGGTTGGTGAGGTGCTAAATAGTTGACATGCATAACATTTGATTTGTTTATCTCACAAGAAGATGAGTGACTGGTCAGCTGATTTGAGGTGTGGACTGACTCCCTGACCCATGTGAACACTGCAGCCCTAACATTCAATTAAAACTTTAATCATAAAATTTGTTAAAAAATTGTCTATTTTCTAATAGAAAATAACCATTTGCAGACGAAGAGAACACTATATTTGGTAATTTATCACTAAAATGACTGCCTTAGTTATCTAGCTTTTCATTACAGTGGTAAATTTTCAGAAACCATCTCATGGTCTGCTAATGGACATTCCTCAAGATCATTGCAGAGGCTAATTTTGACTGATATGATCATTAAATTGTTAATCACTAACAATTTGCTTGATACATATAGCAGCTTTCCATTTGAAACTTACCAGGTTCAAATTAAAAGCCTATTTTGTATTGACCTAGTAACTGACATGCAGAAGCAAGGTCATTTGGCACAACTTCATACATGAAATATGATGATTTAAAATGAGACTTAATCATCATTCATATTATTTAGTAGCTATGTATGCTGCCATTAATTGATTAAGCGGGAACATTCCAAGAATTCTGCTCTTTCAGGCCAGCTGTTTGTGGACCTTACCCAGACCATCACCACCCCTCACTCGGCTGTTCTTGGACCTTGCCCAGACCATCACCACCCCTCACTCAGCTGTTCTTGGACCTTGCCCAGACCATCACCACCCCTCACTCAGCTGTTCCTGGAATTTGCCCAGACCATCACCACCCCTCAGTCCCTCACCAACACTGTCTAGTAATCTTAGCTTTGTTCTACAGAAATATTTGATATGTTCCCTGCTTATGTAAATAAACTTGACCACAGAAACTGGCATATCTGAAGAGAAGAAATAGTTTTCTGAATATTTGATTATCTGATAATGGATGTTCTGGGTTGTTGTCCACATAGCTCAGCTGCTTAATCAACTGAAGTGTTTGTTTACCTATGCTTCGCATGTCATAAGTGAGAGCGTGCATGCATTTGTGTGTGTGCGCATGTATGCATGTGTATATGTTGTAGACCCTTGTTATCTCTGTGTTTTTTTCGAAGGTTTTCTCAGGATGAAGTCTGAAGATGGTAAATCTTGATGAGCACACTTTCTTGTGTTACAATAGACCTTTCCAGTTTTAGCTATGCCCCGCCCATCTCTAACTAATCTCCATCCACACCTCACTCGTGTTGGGATCGACCGATCACTGAACTCCCTGGCTATCAATTTCCAGAAAGCTATACAGGTAAGCTGTTGAAGATTTTGAAACTAATTTGATGTCATATGATGGATAGATAAACTGGAAATGTCCATTTGAGTCAAGCCAGATCAATTAAGTTTCTGAAAAACAACCCCAGACAGATAAAGCAAAATGGAAATGGTCTTTCTACTACTGGTCAATGATATAACTATGGTCATATACTCTTGCTTGTTGCTCGATTTACTAGCATTGCAACTAGCATGTGTGTACACACGCACATACACACTCACACACACATGCATCTATTTTCTGCTAAGTTCTGATAGGTCTGTTTATTTATTGTATACTCTGACGATTTTATTTGCCTTGTATTATTGATTTCCTGTTTGGCATATTCTCTTGGTAAAGTCTTTCCATTATCAGTAATTAGTTTTAACCGTTTAACACTCATATCAGCCAAAAAGCGCTTCAGCAGTGGTCTTGAGAAATGTCGATTTGCAGATCAAGAGAAGAGTATTTTTGAAAATTTACCCTGGAATGACTGGCTCGATAAACGAGCCAGTCATTCCAGTGATAAATCTTCAAAAACAGTATTCTCTTGGTCTGCAAATGGACATTTTCTATGGGTTAAACAGCCAAGCTAAGTTAAAAACTGACTTCAGCAGTGGTCTTGAGAAATGTCCATTTGCAGATCAGGAGAAGAGTATTTTTGAAAATTTACCCTGGAATGACTGGCTCGATAAACGAACCAGTCATTCCAGTGATAAATCTTCAAAATTAGTCTTCCCGTGGCCTGCAAATGGACATTTTGTATAAGAAAATTTAAATATTCTTGAACAAATTTGATGGTTAAAGGATTAATAATTGTAGTAATACTTGGTGTTGAGTGGGTGGATCAGGGGTGGGGTTGGGATGCGTTTTAAGCATCAAATTCCAGTACACAAATCCCCTGACAGACAGATAATAATCATCCCAATTCTGATTTTATTACAAGTCCTGTGTTTATGCTCATACAGCTCCTATCATTACCCTTACTGAACCAGAGTCTCAAACTGCAGTTGAGTCCCGGAATTGGGTTGTTATGTCAGATATTCAGGACTGCAAAGGGACTTCAGTGGGGTTTCAAAAAGACATTAAGCGGTTGTAATTTAATAGAGGGGACTGCAAGGCAGTTTCAGTGGGGAGCAGATTTTATCATGGGATTTCAAAGGTGCTTCAGTGGAGGAGTTCAAATACGATTCACCAATGACAAATTGATTTGGAAGGGGATGCCTTTAAGATTTCAAAAAATACAGGAGGATTTCACAGGGACTTCTGGGACTTAGAAATGTTCATAATATTCAGTATATATCCAGTACTGATATGCCAAAGGGACTCTTGAGCATTCTAATACCATCTGGGGACTAGAGTGGAATTTTTGCTAACAGCACTAACAACACTGGGGTGTCACAGCATTTTAGTGTTAGATCAGGAAGCATTTCCAAGGTAACACAAGAATTTTCCTTCAAGATTCATCCTCCTATCGCACTGTCTCACCTTCCTGCTCTGCTCCTGTATCAAGTACCTTGCTTGCAGGCTAGGATATCCATGCTAAGTTAACAAGACATCCTAAATATAAATGAACTGTGGGTCTTAGCCAATGAAATTGCTCAATAAGAAATACATGATGACCTGATTGGATGTCCTCCATCCCATAAGGGTAATGTTACTTCACATAGCAAGAGATCAAAGATCTGCAAGTACCGCCACATACATCAGAGTAATTTCAGTGGGCATATGTTAGTACAATGCTCAAGATTAGGATTCTCGCAATTACATTGGCCTATCTAAGTGCCTCTACATTAACTGCAATGCGACTATTGACATTACAGTTTTTAAAGTCCAATTATATTATTGGATCCGGGCTGCAAATTGGGGACTCTATGGATTTTATAATGTATACATTTCCTTATGCATAAGGCTATTTGTTTAAAATATTTTTTTAGTATAATTGCACTATTTTGTTAACCATTTAACCCTCGAATTTATTCAAGAAAATTTCAATTTTCTCATAGAAAATGTCCATTCGGTGACCAAGAGAAGCCTATTTTTGGAAATTTTGTACTGGAATGACTGGTTTGGTTATCGAGCCAGTCATTCCAGTGGTAAGTTTTCAAAAATAGGCTTCTCCTGGTCTGCAAATGGACATTATTCAAGACCAGTGCTGAAGGGTTAATTCACTCGAGCATATCTGCACAATATTTTCTTTTACAATTCTGTGAAAATGCAGGCACCTTTGGCTAATTGACAGAATCTCATTAGAGACACCGAATTGTATCTCTATTTTACCTATGTGTGTATTTCTGTCAGATTTATGAAATACTTGTCTTCCTGATAGGTTGTACATTGCATAAACATTATCTTATGTAAGCTTTCCTGGATAGAGCAATCATAAAAAGCTGCATTTCTACTACATTCCTGAGCTTCTCATCTCTCTTTGTCTCAGATCTATGCTACACCTGAGGGCTAGAGAATGGGCTTTATGAATCAACAATGAGGATGGTGATTACCTGTCTAACCTCAGAGTTGAATGAGGTCAAGTGTACTTGTGTTTTTGTAGGAACATCATAGCTGTTTTACTGCTGTGTGCTGGAACTCATGGAAGGATAGTAAGATGCGCAAACAGTTTCACCCTAGGATACTCCTACTAGTGTAGGTAGTGATGCTAGTTGTAATTTTAAGATGAAACTGTTAATTCTTAACAAAGCTTTCCATATTAACCCTTTAACCTTAAAATCTTTTCAAAGAATTTAAATTTTCTCATATAAAATGTCCATTTGTAGATCAAGAGAAGAGTCTTTAAAATGTTACCACTGGAATGAGCCAGTCATTCCAGTGGTAAATTTTTAAAAATACTCTTGGTCTGCAAATGGATATTTCTCAAGACCACTGCAGAAGCCGTCTTTGGCCGATATGAGTGTTAAAGGGTTAAAGGCTCTTCATGAGGACCTAGTTAAAAATCAATAAGGGTTGCCATAAAAGCTAGAACCACCTGAGAATCCTATTATCTCAGGAAAGCAACAATGATAATATAAGTGCTTTAAATGTCATATTATACAACAACAACAACAACAACAACAACAACAACAACAACAACAACAACAACAGCAGCAACAACAACAACATCGTTTTTATAGTGAACAATGCACTTTAATTATGCAAAACAGAATTAACTATCCCATTTTAGCATGTTGAACCTCATAATTGTCATAAAAATTTGTGTTTTTGCGATGTTTCTTTCTTACGGGTTGATGTGGTGTGATGTTCTTAACCCTTTAAGCCTTTCATTTTTTCAAGAAAATGTAAATTTTCTCAAAGAAAATGTAAATTTTTAGACCAAGAGAAGACTATTTTTGAAAATGTACCACTGGAATGACTGGCTCGGTTATCGAGCCAGTCATTCCAGTGGTATATTTTCAAAAATAGTCTTCTCTTGGTCTACAAATTGACATTTCTCAAGACCACCGCAGAAGCCATTTTTGGCAGATATGAGGGTTAAAGGGATGATGTCTGTATTCTAATGACTGCTTATAGGCTTAACGTCAGACCATTTATTCTGTTACAATTTGATTTGAATTAGACCAGTAGTTTCTGTGATAAACACAAATGCAAAATTTGATTTGATCCAGATCTTGTCTTTTTATAGATTAATTTGAAACATTTATCTTTAACATACTTTTGGACTGATCTTCCAATTTCTCGATATTGTATCAACATTTTCATTAATTAATTATCATGTACAGTACGGCTCAGAAATCACATAAAATCTTTCCAAAATAAAGCATACTGTTGAATACTTGGGACTTAATTTGATTGGGAAGGCAGCGATGAAACTTTATCACTACCTATAGCGTCCTTAAATTGCCTCATGTCAGTATTATGCTATCATAATGAACACATTATCTGTTTCGCTGTTGCAAGTCACCAGACAATAATTTCAATGAGCAAAAACTCTGAACTGGCTGAATATTTTAAAAACAATTTGACTGAAAATTGTTGGTGACTAAGCCATCAACAACTTTCAGTCAAATTGTTTTTAAAATATTCAGCCAGTTCAGAGTTTTTGCTCATTGAAATTATTGTCTGGCGACTTGCAACAGCGAAACAGATAATGTGTTCATTATGATAGCATAATACTGACATGAGGCAATTTAAGGAAGCTATAGGTAGTGATAAAGTTGCTGTGGTATCATATCAGTGTAATGCTTCATGTTGCTCTGATGTGTGCCTAGTTTTAGTTTCAGTTATCTGCCAGTTATTTGTGCATAATATAATGGTTAGGCAAACATACTCTTGAGAAATTTGTGTGCACCAATTGTCCCTGTATTTTACACCTACTGCCACAGATTACCCTCGGCTCATAAGGGGTAAAGGGTATTGTATTCACCTCTAACAATACACATCATACCATAAAAAGAACTTGTAGATTTTCACAGTGATCCCAATAAAAAAGACAAGATCTGGATCAAATCAAATTCTGGATGATTGTTTTTCACAGCAAAACTAATGTGACAAAAACGGGAGGGCACGGGTGTGCAATCTCTGATTGCTCATTTCTAATGCAAAGGTTTCCTAACAGGATATATTTCTGGCCCCCTGGGTCTTAATTGTTAATAGAGCAATCCACCGAATCTACCTGGAAATAAATAAAGAGCTCATTTTTGTTAGAACCCTTTTTGATTTTCAGAAAGCAACACATACTTTTGTTTTAATGTTATCACTTATTGAGTACCATTCCTATCTAAGCGTCTCAGTCAAATTGTTTTCAAAATAATCTGTATTGCTCTGGTAACAGCCTAAGCATAATACACGACGTAACAAGATAGCTGTGGCACTTCATAATACTCCTGGGGGGTGCCAGAAATAGCTGAGGTTACTTTATTGCCTGTTGAAATAGAAGCAGTTGTTGACGCAGCAAGTCCATTAGCGATCTTCCTGTTATTTATTGGAAGCGTCCTATGATGTAATGACTGATATTGTAAAATTTACAATCTGTTTAGGAGTTATTTAGAAACCACAGAAACGTGGTGTTGGTATTTTACCACTAAATGTGTTTTCCGCTTTTAATTTGCTGTTAGCTTATCAGATTTCTTTCTTTAACATGCCAGTTTTCAGTCATCTAAGGCACTATCCCATCCGCCTCAGAAAAATCTTGCATCCTAATGTCCAGAAATTTGAAGCATTACAAAAGCATCAACAGACTAGCACCAAGATCAGCATAACCATGACGTCTGACCTTGTATTCCCGTTGACCCATGGTCTGCGTTACAAGCAGGTAGCCAAGATTGATTCCAATATGATTAAGACAATCATGACATATTAGGGCAATTCTCCGAGACAGCAAAACTGAATATTATCATAGTGATCACAGCTAGATGTCGGTACGGGTAACAATGTGTTGATTAATCAATTCTGAAAGATTACCGTACAAGGTGAATTATGAACCGCAGCTTCTCATAGGACAAAGGCTATAAATTCTTTAAATCCCAAGCTCAGAGAAGGGGTGGGGGTTAGGGGTGTCAACTTCTATTAAGTGTATTTCAAGAAAATTTTAAATCGGTTCTATAAAATGATTTTAAAAAATAGCATGAAAATCGAACACAATTTCACGCCAGAAATTCTTACCGTCTTACACATATGCTTAATGTATACCTTATATCCACCATCGCGGGAGTGAAATTCTTAATTGTGACTTCGTAAATATTGCTTATATTTTAATAAACATCGTTTATTTCATCCTAATTTTTACATAAAATGTTGTCGAGAAAAGATATAACATGTGATGTATTAGTTTCCGCTACAAGATGAGTTTAGGTCATCACTCGAGTAGCGCGAAGATGCTAATATTAGTGCCCGGGTAGATACTTGCGCAATCCACATAAATAGGAAGGTAACTTCGAGTAGTTACAAGAGTGATGGCCTAAACTCATCCTATTGCGGAAGCTGATTAAGCTCGGTAGCATCGTCTGCATTTTACGAACCTAATATACTGGACTCGGGAACTCGGAATGTATATAATCATTATGTGATGGTAACTAAATATTATACATTCAATCCGATCCGCATAATTGGTACCCGTTAAAATAACTTTTTTTTCGTTGATAGTTGTGTCATACAAGGGAGTGACATAATTTTGATGGTATTTCCGCGAAGTTATTGCAAAATTTGGTTTCAAATTTAACATTTTAAAGTTATTTACTCACAAAAAAATTTTCTTTACACAAACTGCTGAAATTTGGATGCGACTTCTAATGGATACATTTCCTGTTTTAAAACTGAAATTCAAATGGCTCATCCTCGAAAATTGGCATGCAACTTCTATTAAGGATGCGGTTATTAATAGGCGATTTACGGTACAGCAAGCAGATGAGCTAAGCGCACAGTTGAAGACAGCTTTACAAAGACCATACTGACCTTGACTCTTAATGAAGTGACCTCAATGTCAATGTGCTGCCTCCTCATTGAATATATTTAACCATGTATCCAAGTTTAGATCCAATAGGATTAACCAATCCTAAGATAATTAGATCAACATGCAGCGCTAAATGTATAAAAATGTATAGTTCTGTCCAAATGTGACGATGATATTGACCTTTGTGATCTTAATGGAAGCACATTACGTTATCTCCTTATATGCATCAACTGTCTGTCCAGGATCAATGGTAACCAAATCATGAAAATCTGCAAGACACAGAGCTATACACAAAACCATTCCTACCACTGCGGGTGGAAAGATGATGTTCAGAGATATCTCACATTCAGTTTCGCAGAAATCTTTTCTGACTAAATCTACCTCTTCAAAATATTCATTTGGTGTCAATTATTCGCATAGCAATACATATGACACCAGCTGAGATAATTGGTCCTATGAAGCTTTAGGGTGCACTCGGTCAAGGGTGTGCTGACTTTGTATTCCATACTTCATGCTCCATGTGAGGGATAAATACAATGCTTGAACCCTGGTGAGTTAACTGGTCTATTATAAGTTATGTAACACCTGAGAGTTTGGTGCATGCATCTGCTTTAAACCTTACAAAACATTAATGAACCTTTCCAGTTTTAGCTATGCCCCGCCCATCTCTAGCTAAGCTCCACCCACACCGTGCTCGTATTGGCAGCAACAGCGCCCAGTCAAATTAGTTTCAAAATAGCCTGTTTATTAAATATCAAAGAATTACAAAGACATACAATTCATACAATGTGTCGGACTATTTGAGATTTGATGACAGTCTATATGGAACCCTTTGTGACGTAATGATTGTGATGTCATCATACACAGGCTAAGCTGATTATGACATCATATATGGATACTCTGGAAAGGTGAATTATGAGGTTGTGTGTTTAAAATCTTTTTGTGTAACACAAGTGATATGTTTTTTGGTTAAATGCATTCTGAATCACAAGCTATTAGTGCACCATTTTAATTGGTACAGCAAAATTTCTCAGCACCAGAGACCGAAACATCTCAAAAAGCACTGCTGAATGATAATTAACCAGTGATTTCTTCAATACAACATACTTAATGTGTATTTATCATTGTGGTATAATCATTTGTAATTTATGAACATTTAACATAGCTCATAGGCCAGGTTGCCCATGACTGGTTAGATTACAAAGAAGCATTTTATTTCTGGTTCAGTCTATCCATCCATCTGCCTTGTAATAAGACCCCCAAAATCAGTTTTAATGACTGATTAATCACAATTTTATAATACCACAGATAATTATACCCATATGCAATGGACCGTTGCAGTTTTAGCTAATATGACTTAATAGACTTGTGGTCTCTGTAATATTGTTAGGACTAAAGATATCTTGGCACATCCTGTGCGCATAATAAATGCTAGTTTGGCAGTTGTCTACATTCTAGAAGGCACCTACACACTATTTGACACCCGTAGTTCTGTAGCAATGAGGTGAACTCGTAAACCATTAAGATCTCTGGTTCAAATCATGCCTCTGTCTGATGAGCCCAAAACAGGTGAAATCGGTCATGGGGTAAGTGAGTCTTTAGTGTGTGAAGATAATAGCAACTTAAACAACTCTATTAAACAACGTCTCTTTAGAGTATCAAGGTCATGGCAGTTTTCGTATCCCTAGAAAGACTGGCTCGTTTATCATTCCAGTGGTCAATTTTTGTCTCGCCTGCAAAACAGAAAGTGAGACATATGTATCACTTTTCCGACGGCATCATCGTCAACATTAAGTTTTTGCGTTTAGCAAAACTTCTCAGCTTATATTTCATGATTGGTTAAGCCAATTGCAACTCTGACAGGTAATCAGAAGACCACCTCTTAACCCTTTAATACTCATATCAGTGTAAAACAGCTTCTGCAGTGGTTTTGAGAAATGGCCTAAACTTTGATACATGGTTACCTATAATCCTAGGGAGCAGCATCATGATGTTGGGTAACAAGGTCAAAGGTCAAGGTTACTGTGACCTTGATACAGAACTGCTTTTTCAACATTAACTTTTTGCATTTAGCAAAACCTTAACTTATATCTCAGGATTGGTTAAGCCTATTGCAACTCGGATACATGGTTACCTATAATGATAGGAAGCAGCATGATAATGTTGACATCACAAGGTCACTGTGACCTTGACACAGAACTCTGTTATTTCAACATTAATTTTGCTTCTCAACATATATTTCAGGATTGGTTAAGCCTATTGCAACTGAACTTGGATACATGGTTACCTATAATGTTAGGAAGCAGCATGCTGATGTTGGGGTCACAAGTTCAAAGGTCAAGGTCACTGTGACCTTCATACAGAACTCTGCCTTTTCAACATTAAGTTTTTGCGTTTAGCAAAACTTTTCAGCTTATATTACAGGATTGGTTAAGTCTATTGCAACTAAAGTTTGATACATGGTTAACTATAATGTTAAGAAACAGCATGATGATACTGAAGTCACAATGTTGAAGGTCAATGTCATTCTGACCTCTACAAAACTTTATTTTTCAATGTTAAGTTTTCAGGCTTAGCAAATCTTATCATGTTATATTTTGGGACTGCTTAACCCTAATGGAACACAAATTGGGTACATGGTTGCTTATGCCAAGAGGATACAGGATGGTGACATGGAGGTCACCAGGTCAATGGTCAAGGCCATTCTAATATTGCGATTTGACCTCTGCTTTTACAACCTTAAGTTTTTCCATTCAGTAAATCATTTATATTTCAAGATTGGTTAATCTTATTGGAACTAAACTTGAATACATGGTTACCTATGCTGCAGCATGATAACACGGAGGTCACAAGGTCAAAGGTCAATGCGACTGTTACAAACAAGAGACAGGCAAGACATTTAATTCCGCGGAATTTTTGTTAAAAAAATTGTCATCTCTTGGTCTGCAAGTATACATTTTTCAATGCCAGTGGAGAAAAATTTTTTGGCCGGCTAGAGTTGTAAAGCATTATTATCGAATATCATCTTTAGCAAGAATTATATAGTTTCTGTCTAAAAAGTACATGGGCTTTTATGAGATTAATGTGCATCTTACATATACTAAATTCGACCTTTTCTGTTTTTATGACTTGGTAATAATTAATTATATACCTCGGTTTGATTTATCAGCGCAGAACAACTGTTGTTGCTTTCAGTGAAGAAGACTGTATAGACATGTTTATGGCTAGCGCTTGGAACAGAATTCATGCGAATGTCATATTCCTATCTATTCTGGCTCAGTGCTGCTGACTACTCGCAATATGCAATACTTTTACCATTTTCTACTTATAGTTTTGTGCCACAGTACCCATAATTTCTAGGAGTTTGTGGTAGTATGATATAGCTATTTTGAAAACTGTTTCACAGTTAAACAGCAACATCATTTGCACAAATTTCTTTTCAGAATGAACTGAAGCTATGATGCTTAAGCCTTTAGCGGTCAAAGGGGCGAAAACGGCCTCTGGACTGGTCTTGGGGAATGTCCATTTGCCAGCCAAGATAAGCATCTTTTGAAAATATACCGTTTGAATGACTGGTTCAGTTATATATCAAGCCAATTACTTCAATGGTAAATTTTCAAAAATAAGTTCTCGGTCTGCAAATAGTCATTCTCTGAGCAGGCATTTCAATATTCTTGACAAATCTTGACCATTAAAAGATCAAGGAAGCTGTTTAATACAGTCAACCTGCTTCTGAGGCCACCTATCTTTTGGGCCACAAGATGGTGGTTCTTTAAGAGAGTTAATCAGAAGACCCTTTAAAGCTCATATCAGCGTAAAACGGCTTCTGCAGTGGTTTTGAGAAATGTCCATTTGCAGGCCAAAAGAAGACTATTTTTGAAAATTGACCACGAATGACTGGCTCGATAACCAAGCCAGTCATTCTAGTAGTAAATTTTCAAAAAAAGTTCTCTTGGTCTGCAAATGGACATTTTCTATGAGAAAATTGTTCTTGAACAAATTTTTGTGTTAAAAGGTTAATTAAACGTTTACCATATTTCTACTGGCAAAAAGCCATTCCTGCCACTGATTTGCCTCACATTTATTTGTTTTAAAAACTGTTCATTGTTGCTTCTAAGTACAGACCAGGCAGTCTAAATATTATCTTGACTCCCTGGTACAAACTCCATCTCTAGCATGTTCTCATACAGTGCAGCTTAGAAGTAAGGTATAAAGTTTACAAAACAAAAAACAAAAAGTTAATACGTTTTTGAACACGATGTGAGATGTTGAATATGGTTTCCAATCAAATTACCGTAAGTTCAAAATATTCAACCGAACATTTTATTTTGTTTTAGTAACGTTAAGTTATTTCTGAGCTAATGTAGGTATGGGGATATATAGAGGATCTCAAAGAAGGTTGACATTTCTTATCATGTTTATCACACAAATTTAGTAAGATCTCAGACATGTGAGATAGAATGTGATTCTAAGCTTACTTAACCAATTAATGGTCTAGCCCGCCAAAATTGACCTCTGCGTTGGTCTTGAGGAATGTCCATTTGCAGGCCAAGAGAAGACTAGCTCACCTGGCCTGAAAGGCCAAGTGAGCTTATGCCGTGGCGACCATCTGTCATGTGTCCGTTCGTCGTCCATCCGTCTGTCAACTTTTCCTTTAAACGACTTCTTCTCAAGAACCACCAAGCCGATCTAAATTATATTTGGCAGGAAACATCCTTAGGGCATAGGGATTTAAGTTTGTTCAAAGCAATGGGAAATTTAAAATGTCTTCTCGAGAACTACCAGGCCGATTTCAATTATATGTGGCAGGAAGCATCCTTATGGTATAAGGATCCAAGTTTGTTCAAATGAACCCGATCAGTCAATTTGCCCAACGGCCATTTTGGATTTTGGCCGATTTCAGGAAATGTCTTTAAAAATCTTCTCCGAAACCACTTGGGGAATCTTCATCTAGGCCAAGAGGTAAGCCAAGTTTGTTCAAGAGGACTTGATTGACCAAATGGTTCGGCGACCATCTTGGATGACCTAGTTTTCACGAAAATGACACCTCCAGAACCTCTGAAGGGATCAGGCCGAAATTTGGGCCATTAAAATTGGTTCAAGGGAAGTTGATCCATCAACAAAACATGGGTGCCGTGTGCCAATCAAAATGTTGTGTGTTTGGCGGCCATATTGTACTTGCAAAAATGTCCACAAACTCATTTAAAAGACTGCTAAACCACCCACCAACAATTTTGACAAAAGTTGATGGTGCTCCAGGTGAGCGACACAGGCCCCTTGGGCCTCTTGTTAAAGTTTACCACTGTATGACTGGCTCGATAACCGAGCCAGTCATTCCAGTGGTACATTAAAAGAAATAGTCTTCACTTGGTCTGTTTCTGTGAGAAAATTGAAATTTTCTGGAACAAATTTGAGGGTTAAAGGGTTAAGAATGTATTTATCTCAGGCTATTATTTATAATATTGGAGCCCATTCTGCTCATATTTTCTCTCCCTTTTACATGATATATTTAAGTACTTCAGTATTCAGCGTGTTCTGCCGATGTGAGCATTTAAAATTTCCATGCTTTCTATTAACCCTTTAACACTCATATCAGCTAAAAACAGGTCCTGCTGTGGTCTTGAGAAATGTCTATTTGCAGACCAAGAGAAGACTATTTTTTGAAAATTTACAGAAGGAACGACTGGCTCGATATCCGAGCCAGTCATTCCAGTGGTAAATCTTTAAAAATAGTGTTCTCTTGGTCGGCAAATGGACATTTTCTATGAGAAAATTTTTGAACAAATTCGAGGGTTAAAGGGTTAAAATCTATCGAGCTTTCAGTAATAAAATGACTCTAGCTAATAAACGGGTGCAGTTATACATTGCTTGCAACGAGTGTCACTAATGTGTGACTATATTGCGGAAATTAGATATAAAATGATATATATGTAGTGATTTAATGAATGTTATTCAATGGTATATAAACCTTGACTGTCCAATCAAACAACGTCAATCATATGAAAATCTACAATTCATTGAAATACTAACAGTATTCAAGCACGCTTGCCGCCTTCATTTATATTCATGTCACAGTAGCACACGTACCTGTTTTTCCTCCGGTCAGTAATTTTGTCTGGAATTTCTAGCGTCAAAGCTGATTTGCTTTAATAAAAGAAGATGGGTTTGAGTGCGGAATGCTTCTACAATATGGCCCCCAGGCTCCGGGTTGTATTAACTCCAATAAATAGTGTGTGAATCTGTTTCCCGGTACCGATTAGCATTTACATTGCGATGTCAGACCATCGACGCTCAAATCAGATGTCAAACCATTGATGCTCAAATCATATGCCATCATTGTCTGTCTGAAAGCCAGCTACTGATAACATGCTTAGTCTGTATCGTAGTGATGTGACAGATCTGATGTGTCACTCAAGTATATGACATCATAATCTATTACATCACATGTAGGCTGATGTCACAATCACAATGCTTAATGAATGACGTATCTGGCTACGTCATGAACATTGAAAGTGTACAAATCGTACGTCTTTTGAAGGATTTAATGAACATTCTGTTGAATATTTTGAAACTAATTTAACTGGGTGCTGTTGCTGCAATAGCATCAAGTCAAATTAGTCTCTAAATATTCAACAGCTTACCCGTATAGTGACGTTGAAAATGGAATTCTAAGAATTCACGGTTTAAAGTATATAAATTGATCCCAACACGCAAAACGTGGGCGGAGGTTAGCTAGAAATGGATGAAGCATTATGTTTAGAAATAGGCCCCTTAATTCACAGGTGTCATTAACCTATTCACTGGTTAGTCAATTGTACTAAATAGAATCCAGATAATCATATAATCAGTATTCATTTGTAGAGTTATGGCTCAGTTATTGAGTCAGTCATTCAAGTGAAAAAAATTCAAAAATAGTTTTTTGTGTCTGCTAATGGACATTCATCAAAGGCCAGTTTTGGTCAGCTTGACCAGCTTAAACTGAATATAATTTACATACCTAAAGTCTTCGTCCTGGTAAGAAAACATCACTATTAAATAAGGTGGCATGCTGAGTGACTTACTGCAGTTATCTGCAGATATCATTCGTATAATTTAATTACTGAAATGACAGACAAAGTCCAAGTTCAATTATATGACTAATGGTGAAGGCAATGATGAGATAGTACTTTCCCAGCTGTGATAATGTCGGTAAACTTCTCTGGCACTTTCACATTACTCTCATCTCTGTGGTAACTGTACCGTGTGGAATGTAAAAGACTCCCCCTCGCCTCCGGCAAGCTGATATTGGTAACATTTGCCATTAGTGAATTACCTCTCCAATTGGAATGTGGGAGACAATTATCATAATGTGAGGGATGTTATAGGACTATGCATACAGCATTATACTTCATGTAATTGAATGTTCTCTATGTTGTAACCAGAAGGGTATAATACTCTCTGCCTATAAGTAAACAATCTGGAAATGCTTCCATCCCTGTCTGAAAGACCAAAAGAAATCCATGCTAATGGAAAGCTCAAGTTCAAAAATTATATTGATGAATTTCACGACTTCAAGGAGATTTTTTGAAAACCTAGGTATATATGTACTGTGTATCAACCATGTAAGCACCTAACTCAAGATTCTATTTCTCTGGGCCAGATATATGTATGTGTGTTAGTTTGTCCGTCCATCATCTTATTACTGGTTCATTGCTCACGAGTTATAATCAGTTAACACTTTAATGCGGGTCAAATTTTCTCAATAAAATCAAAATAGTTGCTATTGAATGTTAATTTTCAGGCCCAAAAAAGACTATTTTTGAAATTTTATCACCTGGATTGATCCTGACAAACCAATGGTAAATGTCGAAAATAGCCTGTGCAGATTATAACCGTTAATTGCTAATAAGTATATTTTCTCATATTTGTTTGCAACTGTGCATGATAGCATTACAAACTAGAATGTGCAATCGATGGCACACCATCGCAAATCCCACACTTTCACCAATTTCGACATTCTGCCCCACTACCGCTTCATGCTAGTCCAACTTCTCCCTGTGGCGGCACCTACATTTCCCCACAATTCGCAATCATATCCCAAATTTGGTTGCATTCCGCCAACTTTGACATTCCACCCACCACCTCCACCCTGCCCCCACCCTAGGGGTGGAGCCTACTGGAAATCTCTCACATAACAAATTTAGTTGAATTCCACCAAAGGGTTTCGGAGGATATAGCCAAAGGGACGGATGAATGGACAGACAGATTGCAATATCCCTTATCAAAGCATATGGGGATAATGCGGTGTCAATATATACCCAGGTGTCTATATAAACCCAGGTATTCAGCATCAAAGATTAGATTAGATGACACTGCAAGTAATCCACATCTATAGATTTTTTCCAAACTATGACCAATATAACTATATATGGCTATTATTTATCAGTTAATTTTCTTGTAGCGACTCTGTTATACTTGATATATGCAAATGACAGAACAATAGAGATGGCGAGAGAATCGAGACCACAGCACAGTGACACAGGGGAAAACTAGTACAGACAGGCCATATCCTTAGAATATAATCATGTACAGTGCACCCCTGTGATTAAATAGATCCGTTTCCTCCTCGTCACTACAGGCTTTAACTAGGCTAACATCAACTCATTTCATAACATTTCCATAGTAAAGTTGCTGAAGATTATGCAATCAGCAAAGCATAGATTATATTCAATAATTACTCTTCTGCTTTACATAATGGATTAACAAAATGGGTGATCCAGTTGTAACCAGTCATGTTAGATCTGACACTATGGTGCACTCAAGCTCAACAGACCAACAACAAACTGGAAGCGTTGGAAATGTGAACATACCACCTCATGGTTAAAATCCCATGGGTGGCCAAAATGAACAAGAGACCCAAAGGCCTTGATACTCTGATACCTAAGTTGGAAAGTCGGCTGAGCACACAAGTGGAAGCAGACTATAAACCTGACATATACCTATCTTAAACCTCTTGAGCCTACACGCGTGACATTTAATGCACTTAATGCCAAAGAGATTTCAACATATTTGGTCTAAATACTGTAGCTGAAAATAGTACAAAATGTGCTGGATGAATGTTTTATTATTGTTTCCAAGTTGTGGAAAAGTTTTGAGAAAATATGCAGGGGACCAATTTATTTGATACCGGTATTTATTGAACTGTGAGAAGTAGGTGACAGTCAGTAATTTTGATACATGACACACTTTTGTCCCGAGATGCATTCATGCAGTGAGTTACGGTTACTGTTAATGTTCAGTAAACTGTGGAAAAGAGGTCACACTGACATATATATTTGATACCTGACACATCATGATGTTAGGCTATTCTGCATGCATATATGTATATGTGTGAAAAAGTCTTGAAATGATTGTCTGAATAGAAATTTTTGATGATGTTCAGTGTCCTGTGAAATGTAAGTCACACAATAGAACCTTCCCACTTTATCAATCGATCATATGACATCATACTCAGCTAAGCGGCGTGTAGGCTGATGTCATAGTCATTACGTCATAAATGATTCTATTAGGCCCGTCTTTAACTCTTAATAGTCCGACATGTTGTACAAATTTTATGTCTCTACTATTTAATAGACATACTGTTGAATATTTTGAAACTAATTTGACTTGACGAACAGCACCCAGTCAAATTAATTCCAAAATATTCAATAGCTTACCTGTATAGTTTTCTGGAAACGTTAGTCAGGGAGTTCAGAGATCGATCGATCCCAACACCAGCGAGTTGTGGTTGGAGCTTAGCTAGAGATTGGCGGGGCATAGTTACCAATAGAAAGGTCCATTGTGTTAATCTGCAGACTGATTGTCGTCGTGCATTAAGTGTCCGCATGAGCATACAATTTACAAAAGTTTATTTGAAAAATCAGTTGTCTATGGCTAAAGACTTTGATAATCTTTGCATACCTCAACTAAACTTTTTGTCACTTTATGGATGTCTTCATCATAATCTCTGCCCCGTAACTCATTTGTTACCAGACACACGCAAAAACCTGGCTATCTTTCTCCAATCAATCAGTTTATCATAAATCTGCTAGTTATCTCTCCAGGAATCTCAGTCAGTAAAGCAAATATGAAGGATGGAGAAGGGTGTGCGGCGGGTTGTACTCTCCTGTTACCTTATGACTTTCTAAATATTGGTCCTATCAGCATTGTGAGGCGAATGGGATTTTGTAAGAAGTCTCCTTGTAAGTCGTCTTCAAACATCACTCATATTCTTAGCAAAGTATTATAGCTCTGCAGTATCAAATGGTGAGCCTTAGACAGTGTTCACACTAGAGAGCTGATCTGGAGTTATGCTATACTTCAGTACATCGTCCCATCGCTCGGTCTCCCCCTCCCACTTACGCTCTCGTATCGAGTCCCATGCTTGCACGCTTTTGATGTCTGCTAAGTTCGCGAAACTTCATAAATGGGGTCAGTCGACTATCGCCTTCTAAAATTGCTCGGTTATTATCATCCTACCAATATACTGTCAACACGTAGATTGACATTCGTGTCTCGCAAGTTCTCCATCGATATTGGCACGAAGCTACGCCTCTATTTTTAGATTTATAGCGAGATTGAAGTAGGCAGAAATCTGATTGGCTACCTGAAAACCGGCAGTCGACATAGCGAGAAATCGTGGGTTTGCGATGTGATTGGGCATATGTTAGTACGATGGCTTCAGTATGGCGTTACTCTGTATTAACACTAGTGTAAACATGGCCTACTAAATTAAAATTATCTTATGCTAAGTTCACCCCATCCAACTCCTCAAATCTGTTTTAAAATCAGCAAAATGTGACATTGAATCTATGGAGCATCACCGCATTCTACTGATAACTTTCCCAAGAAAAATCGAGCAAAATGTCAATCAAATTTTTCACATTTTTCATTGTATTGAACCCACCTGTAAGTAGCTTAACCCTTTAACCCTCAAATTTGTTCAGGAAAATTTAAATTTTAACATTTTCCCATAGAAAATCTCCATTTGCGGACCAGGAGAAGACTATTTTAGATTATCGAGCCAGTTATTCGAGTGTTAAATTTTCTAAAATAGTCTTCTCTTGGTCTGCAAATGGACATTTCTCAAGACAACTGCAGAAACTGTTTTGGCTGATGTGAGCGTTAAAGGTTATAGCATACAGTAGGCTTAAATCTAGTCTATTGACTAGTAAATTGGTGTTAACCAATCAACAATTGTTATGAAATATTTCCCAGGCAATCAAAACAGCTGTCTACTCTTAGGATGGTGATGTATTTTGTCACTTTCGAGTATATAAGCACTCCAGTTAATTATGGTCCACCATATGTTTCATCACTTACATGGAAATACAGACTGACTGATTATATGAGTTTGTGACTTTGACTTCAGAATGAGTTATTTTCATCCTCCAGACACATTAATTATGGTGCTGGACATTACAAAGGTGTTTTCCATGAAGCTATAATTTAATTTGCATATTTTATTGGTGCAAAAGTGTCATCTCTATAATTAGTTATCTGATGGATTCTGTAGACATGTAGATTGCAATAAAGCTTTAGATGGATGTTATCAACTAGCAGACTACCCCTTTAAGCCTTGAATTTATTCAAGAAAATTTGATATTTTTTTTTTGAAAGAAAAAATCGATTTGGAGACCAAGAGGAGACTATTTTTTAAAGTTTAGCACTGGAATGACTGGTTCGGTTAATTGTCTTCTCTTGTTCTTCAAATTGACATTTCTCAAAACCGCTGTAGAAGCCGGTTTGGCTGATATTAGTGTTAAAGCGTTAATATCGAGTCGGTTAAACCTGGCCTCTGAAAATGTCTTGAGAAATGTCTATTTGTATACCTATGTTTGAAATCTGACCACTGCTCTATATTCGAGCCAGTCATTCCAGTGGTAAGTTTTCAAAAATAGCCTTCTCAGGCCGACAAATGAATTCATTAAGCAAACTACAGTATTTCATTTTCTTGCCAAATGTCGGCCATTAAATGGTTAATTGTCTGGTGTAGAATACTTATTCACGAGTATGTCCCTGGTGTATAGTTATCACCTAGCGCTAATATCACCTCACCGTTAGAGAGGTGTCAGTCCCACCAGGTAACTGATTGAGGATTAAGATAGATATTCACTAATGACTCTATTTTTCATAGCTTCAGTTTCTAACCTTGAGTTTACAGCAAGCTCCTCTTAACCACATTGATGTAGAAGTTCTTACAAACATGGTGGTGGTTTATCTCTGTTTGGACACTACTGAATATTCTTTTAGTTAAAAAGAATTTTTTTTTAATTTCTATCTTATTTTTAGCTCACCTTGCCAGAATGGCCAAGTGAGCTTATGCCATGTCCGCCATCATCCGTCCGTCTCCGGCACCCGTCAACTTTTGCTTTAAAACGCCACTTCTCATTAACCGCTTGATGAATTTCAAATTAATTTGGCATGAATGATCCTATGGGTGTAGACTTTCGAGCATATATACAGAATTTTGATTGGTCAATTTTTTCGGCACCCATCATGAGATTTCTTTAAAAATGCCGGGAAATCATTTAAAACATTACTTCTCATTAACTGCTTGGGCAATTTCAACCAAACTTAGCTGGAAGGATAGTACATTGGTATGGTTCAGAACTTCTATACAGAATTTTGATTGGCCAATTTTTCTGGTACCCATCTTGGATTTTCTTAGAAATTTCTGGAAATCACTTAAAAGCCTACTGCTTGATAACCACTTGGCCGATTTCAATCAAACTCAGATGGAAGAACCCTAGCATAGTATGCTTCAGAACTTGTATACAAAATTTCTGATTGATCCATTTTTTGGCAGCCATCTTGAATTTTCTGAAAAAAATGGTGGGAAATTGTTTAAAACGCTACTCATTAACTGCTTGAGCAATTTGAACCAGACTTCTGGCCAGGTGAGCTAAAAACGGTACTCCTTCAATCAATAGCCCGATTTCAACAGAACTTGGTTGGAACGATCCTATGATGGTAGGCTTCAACAGATTAAATGAGAATCTTGATTGTTCAATATTTTGGTGGCTATCTTTGATTTTCTGAAAATCATCCATCAAGTCTATTTAAATGTAAATGGTTTAAATGCTATTGGTCCAGATGAGCGCCACAGCTAGACCCTTGGGCCACATGTGTTATTTGAAAAGAACTTTGTTTAAATTTCTAGCTTAAATGACATATTAAATGTGCTAATGCAGGATGCACTTTACATTACCTACACCCTGTAGAAGATATAATTCATTACAATTGTGTCTGTCTGGCTCCGTCTCTCTTCCTGGCTGTTTCTCAGAAAATCCTGATCCGATTAATGCCTTAAATTTTAGCGCAAGAAGGTGCTTTCCATAAACCTGTGATTGGTCATTCCAGACAAGGAATAAATCTGAAAGGGCGAAGGTTGACAATCTCTAATTGTAATGATTTGGCAGATAACATAATCAGCATTCAGAAATTTCTGACCTTAAAAAATGTCCTCGCTGATGTTTTACCATGTTAGAAATATAGGAAGCAACACTGAAATTGGGTTTCTAAATATCTAACAGCTTAACAACATGTATTAGTAATTTGATTGACAAGTGACTGTTTTAACCATTACCCAGAGTTCATACAAATTTGAAAAGTACTTCAATTTTGGCATCAGGCCTTGAAAGTGCTTGAATTTGAAATTTGCATTGAAAAGTACTTGAAAACGGCAGTAAGATCTTGAAAAGTAATTGAAAATGTGTTTTTCACAATATAGGCAAAAATAGCATACGGTATAAGGCTGTTGATTATCACTCAGGACTGCAGGAGATGGTGTTGCAGAACATCTCATTTTCAAAATTTCCTGCACCCCCTAATGATAGCGCAGTTTTAGAGTACTTGAAAATGAGAGATATAGACCTTGAAAATTTCCTGAATGAACTGGTCAAATTCTTGTATGAACCATGCATTTTTCAACAATTTTGTCTACGACAGCAACATATTCGCCAATTTGTTGAAAAATGAGCACCAATTCATCTTTTATTTTAATTTGAAAATTTAAAGTTCTAACAACAGAATGATTACGGTTAATATGTATTTGGTCGACAGTGTATTGTTTTAAGACCATTTCAATGACATTGACAATTAAAAGCTGTAACTGACATGAAAATGCATACTATATGCATAGATTGGCTGCTCAGGATTTGTGGTGGGGACTGAACTGCTGTAATGCTTTAACTCTAATTTTATTTACGAATATCAAGATATTTCCTTATTGAATGTCCATTTGCAGGCCAAGAAAAGACTATTTTTTAAATTTTACCGCTGGAATGGCTGACTTGGTTACCAAGCCATGCATTTCATTGATAAAATTTCAAAAATAGTCTTCTCTTGGCCTGCAAATGGACATTCCTCAAGACCCCTCTAGAGGCCATTTTTTACCGCCTTCTTCAAGAAAGGGTTAACTCTTTTACTGTCAACATGACCATCAATAACCTCTGCTATCGTCTTCAGGAATGGCCATTTGTAGCCCAAAAGAAGAAAGAATTTAAAAACCTACCACTGGTATGACTGCTTAATTTAATGGTCTGGTATTGTGTTCTGAAACTTGAAAGTATGATAAGCACTGGCTGAATGGAGGAATTCAATTTTAGCTATGTCCCACCCATCTCTAGCTAAGATCCATCCACATTTTGGCCATGTTGCGATGGAGAAAATCCCCAGTGCACTTCCTGAATCTCAATTTTCAGAAAACTATACAGGTAAGCTGTTGGATATTTTATAACTTATGGCAGCAACAGCGCCCAGTCAAATTAGTTACAAAATATTCAACAAGATGTTTATTAAATAGTAAAGACATACAATTCATACAAATTGAATGACTATTAAGAGTTTAAGATGAACTAAGCCGTGTCATTCATGATGTAATTGATTATGACATAAGCTTACATGTGACATAATTGATTATGACATCATATATTTGATCGACAGATCGGATTCATCCATTACCATAGACTATTTCAATACTACATTTCTGAGAATAAAGCCATGTATATAGCATCAAGCTATTTATGATCCAACCCATAGAATGTATACCTATTCTCCTGTAGATGTGTAGATCGCATGATATTGTGCTAATTTATGACTATTCCCTGTACATTTTATTTGCGCATATTTTATTAATGAACACTGTTTAATGCTGTAATATATTTACATGTAAATTAAATGAATTGACACACAAACTATCAATTGTGCTGCTGGTCGCCCACAACTACATATATCATTTCTGTGACAACTGATTAGTAGCGGGCAGCACCTGTCTTTGAAGCCCATTTTGTCTTCATTCTTGCTTAGAATGTGGACTTTTATAAACCAGTTAACGGTCAATTTGAATGCGGTATATATAAACCACTTAGCGGTCTATTAGAGTGGTCCCTCAATATCAACCACTTAGCTGTGAATGGGCTCCACCCACACCTTGCTCGTGTTCGATCGATCGATCCCTGAACTCAGTGACTATCAATTACTAGAAAATTATGCAGATAAGCTATTAAATATTTGAAAACTAATTTGACTGTGCTGTTGCTGTCTATGGCAGCAACAGCGCCCAGTCAAATTAGTTTCAAAATATTTAACAGAATATTTATTATATTGTTAAGACATACAATTCGTACAACGCATAGTCTGTCTTTAATTATGCATTCATGACATACTTATCTACGTCATTCATGATGTCATTGATTATAATGTCATTCTACACGTCATGTAGTTAATTATGATGTCATATGATGAATGGATAAAGTTGAAAAGTCCATTACAATGCGTTCCTTTATAAACCACCTAAGCTGTCAATTTGAGTGGTGTCCTTTATTAATATGCACTTAGTAAATTTAACGATATAATAGAGGAATCCAATCTGTCAGTGAAATATATGATGTCATAATGAATTACGTCACATGTAGGTTGACGGACGTCACTATCAATTACATCATGAATGACATACGTATCTAAGTCCATCCATAAACTCTAAATAGTCCATCAGCTAAATTGTATGAATTGTCTTAACTCTTTAATAACCATTCTGTTGAAAGGCAGCAGCAAAATCCAGTCAAATTAGGGTCAAAACATTCAACAGCTTACCTGTATAGTTTTCAGGAAATTGATATCCAGTAAGTTCTGGGTTTGATCAATCCCAACATCAGCAAAGCATGGGTGGAGCTTAGCTAAAGACGGGTTGGGCATAACTAAAACTGGATTCATCCATTGTCTTCTACAAGAATCTTGATTTGCCATTTACAAACTAGGAAATGAATAACTGCATGATCCAGATCTTCCAGGGGTAATTTCTCGCTGTGATTTAGCATCTTTTTCAAAGGTTATCAGAAAGGCAAACTAATAAGACTAGGTGTGAGTCACAACTAAAACCAGTCTGTGGAAGGCAAATGCACAATGACTTATAATAAGCAGAAATGTTTAATTTTTTACCTATCTTGGCGATTATAGGATTAAACTAGTTATTTTCAATGTTAAGTCTTAGATTTAGCTCCACATCTCATTCTTGCTTTCAGAATTGGCTAAATGTTTGTGAAACTAACTTGGACACATAGTTGCCATGAGAGGATGAAAGGGTCATCTGTTGAAAATTTCAAGGCAACTGGAGGTTATCTGGTGCAGATCAGCTCACAGTCAAATTTGTTTCAAAGTATTCAACAGAATGTTTATTATGCACACCCCCCCCCCCTCCCCCATATAAATATATGCTGCATATAGCATTTGCTTTGTCTGTCTGTTCGGGTTTTCATTTCCGGATGATAACTTGAGTTATATTGAGGGGATCATTACAAATCTGCGTGGGAGCTTGTCCTTGGTTGGCCGAAGAACCCTATTGATTTTGGTGTCAAATGGTCAAAGATCGTGGTCACAGTAACCTAATTAATTACGTAATATTGCGGTTCCAGATTATCAGTCGAGTTCTATTGAAGGGATATTTATAAATCTGGCATATGCTCTTGTCCTTTGTGGGCTGAAGAATCCTATCATTTTTGTGTGTCTGTGGGTGGGGTTGGGGGGGGTGGAGGGGAGGGGGAGTTTCCGAAGAACCCTATCGATTTTTTAGTCACGGTCATCATGACCTAATAAATGACGTAATATTGTGTTTCTGGATATAACTCGAGTTCTATTGAAGGGATCATTACCAATGTGGAGTGGGAGCGTGTCCTTGATGGTCCAAAGAACCCTATTGATTTTTGCGACAAATGGTCAATGTCACCGTGATGTAATTAATGATGTAATATTGCGTTTCCAGATAATAGCTCACGCTCTACTGACGGGATCGTTAGGAATCCGGCTTAGGAGCTTTTGTTTTGGTGGGGTGTGGGTGGGGTTGGTGGGTTCCGAAGAACCCTATCAATTTTTTAGTCATGGTCATCATGACCTAATAAATGACGTAATATTGTGTTTCCGGATATAACTCAAGTTCTATTGAATGGATCGTTACAAATCTGGCGTATGACCTTTTTCCTTGGTGGTCCGAAGAACCCTATCGATTTTGAAGTCAAAGGTCACGGTCACTGCAACCTAATTAATGATGTAATATTGCGTTTCTGGATGTTAAGTCGAGTTCTATTGACGGGATTGTTGCTAATCTTGGGTGGGAGGGTGTCCTTGGTGTTTCAAAGAACCCTATCGATTTTGGTGTCAAAGCTTAAGGGCACGGTGACCAATCTTGGGTGGGAGGTTGTGCTTCGTGGAATGGAGGCCATAAATTAGCAATATCTGATTGTCGTTCTTGTTAAATTATAAATTCATCAAAGACATACGATTTGTAAACTTAGTGACAGACTTTTTACTGAATGATTTATATGTTATCTTGATTGTGACCTCACCTAGCGAGTGACGTCACTGATTATGACATCAGATACTTAAGTGACAGATCAGGCCCTTCCAATATATTCTTAAATAATCATTACTTTTAAATATCCGACTTCTGTTATGCTTTTATGGATTGAGATAATAAATGTGGTAAGCATACATACAGTAAACACAAATAGCTATTTTTCTTCATGACATTCTTGGAACTCCAAATTACCACGCAACCATAAACAAGCCACAGCAACAGACTCCAACTAGTTAATATTCACTACTCGTATACCGACTCCACGCTAAATGCCAGACATGATAATAGGAATACTACCTGTCATGACTGATATATTAATTTTATAGATTATTTTGAAAACAATTTGACTGAGATCTGTTTGGCTCAAGGCTAAAGCAGAAACAAATCTCACTCAAATAGCATATTCCGCAGGATATATAATTGGAGCAGGTGAAATTTTGTTTTTCTGAATTCAGAATAAAACTGGTTCAATAAATATTATTATGCTAGTAGATGTGTACTGTCATTAAAGCCATCAATTGAAATGGCTGAACAGACTCTTTCACAAGCGCCTTAACATTCATCATGCTCCAGCATCAGTTATTCTCAGCATCATGCTCATGCTCTCGCACATGTATCCATCATGTCCGCCTATCGTTTATACAGTCTTATGCATAATTCACTACGGCCGAGACATTTACTCTGACAATGTTTTAGGCCTTCATTATTAACAGTACCATAATCTCAGCTTGATCAGCAGTCTCAAGAAATTGTGCTTCAAGTAGTGAGTTCAAAAATGGCAATTATTAACCATTTCCTGGTCAAACTAGGTAAAAAAAGATTTTATTTGCAGGCCAAAAAGGACATCTTTTCAAATTGAGTACTGGAATCACTTATTGTACCAGGCATTCCAAATGATAAAATTAAAAGATAGTCCTTTGTCCGCAAATGACCATTCCTCAAGAGCACTGCAGAGGTCATTTCTATCCGGCTTGACCATTAACGGGTTAAAGAGCTTATTCTAATATAGTCATCTTCTGCTAGGCATTTGACAGGGCACAATAACATAGGTGGATTACACGCTCACACATACATGCATGCACACAGACACATGCAAAACAGGGCGATAACTGAACTAAGTTTGTTCAAGAGAATCTGACTGATTTTTGTTACCCATCTGGAATATCTAATTTTCATGTAGCCCAGATCTCCTTTGGAAATGCTGAAGGAATAGAGCTTTCCACGTTCTCCACCCATCATTTGACGTCATAATCAACTACATGACGTGTAGAATAACGTCATAATGAATGACATAGATAAGTATGTCACGAATGCATATTTGAAGACGGACTATGCATTGTTGTTCGAATTGTATGTCTACCTTTTAATAATATTCCGTTGAATATTTTGAAACTACTTTGAACGGGGGCTGTTGCTGCCATAGGCAGTAACAGCACCCAGTCAAATTAGTTATAAAGTATTCAACAGGTTACCTGTATAGTTTTCAGGAAATTGATAGTTAGGGCATTCAGGGATCGATCAATCCCAACACGACGAAGTGTGGGTGGAGCTTAGCTATAGGTGGGCAGGGCATAGCAAAAACTAGAAAGGTCCATTGTCACAAATTTTGGGAAATATAAGGATGTTCAAAGAATTGAATAGGTGGAAAATAACAGGCAAACTTGAGCTTTGTGGTTAATAGATTGTGACAGCAAAAATAAATATATATCACTTCTTTTATTTGTGATCAGACTCATTTCTGACCCAGATTTTGCGCACAAACTTACTTTTCACCTCAATGTATATAATTTCCTTTCAAAATGTGTACACTTGGAACTTTCCATTATTTGTACTGAGAAATCTTAAAGAATTATCCAAAATTTTCATGTTTTTCGGTTTTTTAATTTAGAATTCTTATAACTCCTTGTGCTCCTGCACGATTCTACTCATAATTACTCCAAATAGTCAGAGCATATTTGCAAATCCAGCTATTCACATAGAAATATGAAGTTTGGTAAATATTCTAAATCAAGTAGACTGAATGAGTTGTTGCTGACGGTAAACAACTTTTACCCTTCAATGGTAAAATTTTGTCAAGAAAATTTTAAAATCTGCTTATTGAATGTCCATTTACAGGCCAAGAAAATACAATTTTTAAAAAGTTATCACTGGAATGACTGGCTCGGCTATCGAGCCAGTCATTCCGGTGGTAAATTTTCAAAAGTTATATTCTCTTGGCCTGTAAATGGGCATTCCATAAGACCATAACAGAGGGTGGTTTTGGCTGGTGTGCCCATTAAAGGGTTAATCACTTGGATATTAACACACACACACCTCTTCCTGACAACTGCATGAGTTAGATATTTTCCCTTTGTATGTTTATCAGCAGGGGTTTTGCACAATAGCTTTACAGGGCTGCAACTATCAGTGTTTAATTTAACTAAACATGATACATGTGCGTAATCATGGATTTCTAGTGCCGATCTTAAAGAAAACATTTTTACGTCAACAAGTAAAATGTCATGGTCTTAATACAAAATTGAAAATTCAATTAACTAGATGGACTGTGAGCAATGCAATGACTAGAGATTTAGCTTTATTCATTCAACCTTTAAGGTTAATAAATTGTCAGATAAGGAGATGAGTTTGGATGACTAATGGTCCAAAACTGTGATATGGTTTATGTGTTATGTCATCGATAAAATGACATTATTGAATGTGTTCGTTCTTGCAGAATGCCATTATCGGAATGGATGAAGTGAAGAGACCAATCTAATTTATAGAACACGCCTGCCTCAGGCATATTTTAACCACCCAATTGCTAAACTTCAATATCAGAAGTGTTGGTAGAAAAAATGCTTACATCGGTGCTCGTATAGAAAGTGGTCACTGAAAGGGTTGCTTTGTGTATGACAGCTGACAATGCAGCACTTTTTGAGAATAGACAGTTAGAGTCCAGGTGGCCATGATGTTAGCAACAGAAAGGTCATTCTCCTGTATGTATCATTGCTGTTATTCCATTGTATTGCAGTTCAATCTCTCACTCAGGTTGACCTTTTTCATGCTGAAGCGTGATCAAGACTTGCGATTATCGCATGGTGAATGTTCATTTACAGACCAAGAGAAGACTATTTTTGAAAATTTATCACTTGAATAACTGGCTCGATTATTAGATTTTCAAAAATAATCTCTTGCATGTAAATTGACATTCCTCAAGACATTGGATTCTAGGCCGGTATTGGCTGGCATGACCATTCAAATGTTAAGAATCACAGAGTTGTTATATGCAAATATTGATCTGCATACGCCATACTGCAAATAATGTAATTAGGGCCCCGCACCGGAAGGTGCAGAAGCCCTATAGTAATCACTGCATCCACAATATCTCGTAAACAACACATATAGAACCACTTCAGATATTTTAATGAAACTTGTTATATGCCTTAGTTATGATACACAGATGTTCCTTTTGAAGAATTCACCTTTATAGATCCAAGATTTTGGATGAAAATGGGATATTTGATGCAAAAACACAAGTTTTGTCAATGTAGTTGTAAACTGCATATCATACAGAACCATTTAAAATAATTTAATGAAACTTGGTAGGTGTCTTCTTTATGCTGGGTAGATGTACCTTTTGAGGGATCACCTTTATAGGGCCTAAGATTTTGGGTGAAAATTGGCATTTTAATGAAATCTTTGTCAATTTCCTTGTTTTTTGTATTTCTTATTTTGTTTTTGTTTATTAAACTGCGAGGCAATCTGCGATGCAGATTATTATAATTACTCAGGAAGTATCTTCTGTCTGTCTTTCTTTATTATTCTTCCTAAAAAAATTTGGACCGCATCTCCTCCGACAGCTTTCATCTTGGTCAACTTCTGTTACTCAGCCTGGAATCGTGTGCTATTGTATTTATTTTGGATCCATCCAATAGTTTTCGATATAATCACCTTTGAGTGGGGAAAAAGTCCCTTAGGAAATGTATGAGGATTTTCGGTATTGATCTTTAAATCACTACTACACCTAGAGTTTTGATCGGATCACTACCATACTTGGTCAGGATGTTACCATTAGAGTCCTGTAGGTGCTGATTGATCTGCATGGCAGGTGCCCAAGTGGAAGGTTACTGCTTGGGCATCAAAATTGCCATTGTTTTAGCAGAAATGAATTCTTCTTCATCAGAGGTCAATGAACATATTAGAAAATACCCTGTGACATCCTCTCACCATCACCCCCTGGATTCCAGGCCCAGGTGGAAGGGTACTCACTCCTTGGTTATCAAAATTACAATTCAATATTGACATTTGAACTACGACTACACCTAGAGTTTTGATCAGATCATTACCATACTTGGCCAGGGTGTTACACTAGGAGTCCTGAAGGTGTGGACGTGTCTGCAAGGCACATGCCCAAGTTGAAGGGTACTCCCTGGGCATCAAAATTACAAGTTTTCATTTTTGGCAGAAATGAAGTCCTTTTTTGGCATAGTTTACCTCGCTTCACCAATACAGGATGATTGAGAGTCTTAGCTTCAATGAAATGTTAAATTTTGAATCCAAGGCACCTCACACAAACTTTGCAGATTTCTCGGTTATTTGACACTTTTTGACTTTATTTGGCTTTTTCCTTAATTTCCATGACGACTACTATAGGTATATCACGTGTGCCAGATCCAATGGTGATGGTTTCGGAGTGACCTCGAGGTCAAGATCACCCTGTAGAGTCACAAGATACAAGTTTTCATTTTTAACATAGATTACATCTATTTACCCATACAAGATGATTGAGAGTCTTAGATTGAATGAAATGTTAATTTGTGAATCCAAGTTAAAGTTTTAATATAGCTAAGGGATATATGAGCTGTGTTAGAAAACTGAATGTTGATTAAATGAGTAAAAACTAATTTCACCAGCCAATGCAAAGCTATAATGACTGTTTTGCGAAATTCCAATTCCTTCCAGCTTCACAATTATCTAAAACTCAGAATTTTACCACCTGAATAGCTTCCTTCTAATGATTTGTAATACTGATTTTTGTGGATTTATGTAGATTTCACACAGGATATAACTGAAGATAGATTCATTTTAAGTTTGAACTGTGTTTGTCTAAGTTCTTTCCACTGTGAAAATCATGAGATCTTAACGACTGATTGAGGTTTGAAGATGTGTAAAAAAATTGGCAGTCAGAGAATGGTGGCCGAATATTTACATATTTATGAGGCAAACAGTCGCTGTGATTTAGCCACATCAATCATCTTAATATGTCGGTTTTCTTAAAATTAGTGTTTCTTGCTGCAATATAAGAGATGCTAATTAATCAAATATTTTATCGAATTTGGCAACTCAAATACGGAATGAGTCAAGGAAAACACTCAGAATTTTAATGGATCACCTAATAATAATTTAAGATTTACATCACCTGTCTGACTGTTGCAAGCTACCAGACAATAATTTCAATGGGACCTGCTGAATATTTTGAAAACAATTTGACTAAAAGTTGGTGGTGGCTGACCATGAGCAACTTTCGATCAAATTGTTATCAAAATATCCAAAGTTATACCCCTATGGAAAATTTTGTCTGCAGAAATTAAACAGGCAGACAGTTAATAGCTGAGGGTTGTAGCCGAGGTTCCTACCCTTTAACACTCAAATTTGTTTTAAAAATGCGTTAAAAAAACTAAATTTTCTCACATAAAATGTCCAATTGCAGACCAAGAGAAGACTATTTTTGAAAAATTACCACTGGAATGACTTGCTCGGTTATCGAGCCTTTCATTCCACTGGTAAATTTAAAAAATAGTCTCTTGGTCTGCAAATGGACATTTTATGTGAGAAAATTTAGTTTTTTTAACAAATTCTCAAGACCACTTGGCTGATATGAGTGCTAAAGGTTAATTAAATTTAGTGTTAGCACAAAGTGTTCCAGACTTGTAATATCCATTTGTCCGCATGTGTCTGTGCATATGCCACCATAGCTCAATCTCTACTGATGATATCTGCACGAAACTTGGATGGACGGTTACCATGGGGATCCACCTTAAGATCCACCATGATTTTGAGGTCAAGATTTCAGAGGTCAAATGCTAAGATCAGTGCAATGATTGTGTCACGATACATAGCTCAAGTTCTGCTCATGGAATCTTCAAAAAACTTGTGGAAGGTTGCCCTTTGGGTCATATAGAATTCAAAAGGTCAAAGGTCATCATCATTGAAAATGGGAGTGGGTTCTTGAAGCTAGGGGTTCTACGGCATACTTGTTTCTTGTGCAATTGATTTGAACCCTTTAATACGGTAGTGATTATTCGTTACGGTGATGAAAATTTAAAATTAATAAAATTGAAATATATAATTTAAGAATAATATAGATGTTTGCGTACTGGTATATGATAAATCAAGTATCAGAAGGGAGTTAGTGTTTCGTAAAAGATTTGTCACACTTGTTTAATTAAAGCTCATTTGAAACTCTCGGAAGCTCTTCCAAATGAGGTCTTAACCAAACTTGTGATAAATTTTATATGAAATGTCATATCATTTGAGATTGTCTATTTATCAATATAATGTTAAGTTTCATAGCGGCACAAATGTCATGGAGATTTAGAGCATAGTAATAATGTCTCCTATAGCCAGTGGGCAATGTGTGCCAGGAACTAATCTGGCAATGAGGTTGGTGGTCATGTATGGAGAGTATTGATCCAACAAAGAATGACTGATTCTCACTGGACCAGCTGAAGAATGAGCTACCATTATAGCAAGAATGTAGAAAGCTTAGGAATGATGAATGAGACTCACGTATTGTATTGATATTTGATAAATGTGAACGTTCCATCAGATGGGTGATGGTGGATTTTGGGGTCAGAGGGGTGAGGATAGATTTTCTGGTCAGAGGGGTTACCTACAGTATTGAATACATAAAATGTTATTAACCCTTTAATGATCAAGCCAGCCAACGCAAGCCCTTGCAATGGTTTTGATGAATGTCCATTTCTTTTCTTTTCAATGTACCACGGAAATGGAATAACTGGCTCGATAATGGAGCCCGGAGATATTCCAGTCTAGTGGTCCCCTTTCAAAAGCAGTTTTACCAAAATATCTTGACCAATCTTGACCATTAAAGGGTTAAACCTTTGCCCACGTTGTGTCACATTTTTCCCATGTCCTGTTACATAATACTTTTAACCCCTACCACTCTGATGTCAATATTCTATCTTTTACTGTGGCAATAGAAAAGAAACTTATGTACATATTTCAACAATTTTGGTGGACGATGTTGCTGTCTACGACAGCACCATCTTCCACCAAATTTGTTGAAAAATGAACATAGTTCATCTTTTAATTTAATTTGAAAATTTAAAATATTAACATCAGAGTGGTAAGGTTTAATATTGGAAATTTGTGGCAGCTTAATGCAGTGGATAACATGAGAATAGATTTGTGTGAATCGTTGAAGGATCATCTTTACCATTGTATTCGTATTACTGCTATATGTTGCAATAATAAGCTCTGTGGCCCAGCTTTGTGAGCATATCGGCTCTGTTCGTATTGGGTGAAAATTATTACTGGTTCTTTATATCATTTTATTATCACCCACAACACCTATGTTTGTCCTGTTATCATGTACCAATTTAAAGATGTTCAAAGTTTTGAAATTACAATGCGCTCATTGTACCGCAAGGTCAGTGTGTTTAGCAATGAGTATGTACACTTTCATAACAAATGTACGTTTAAAAATTCTAAAAGACTATTCTGTTTTCGAGGTCAAACGTTACCGTTAAAAAGCCTCAGCTGACATCGCTCGCTAAGATGTCATGTGACTCACCAAGGTTTGAAGTCATTATAAGTAGAGAATGTAGTACATCATAATTGTGATCTGGAGGTGAGCGCAAATGTTATAGCAACAAAACGACTCAAATAACATAATTCTGCATTCAGTGAAACCAAAGATGAATGCTCAGACTAAATATATATCCAAATAAATTTTCTAAAATGAACAGTATATGTTACTTAGATTTCTAAGCTTCACATTAATGGCCTACATTAATGGAAATTACAGAACTTCTTGAACCACTTACTAACTATTCTCTGAAATAAGAATGGACACATGTTTGAAAAGCTGTGCATTCCACATTTAAGGGGTGTATGAATTCCTCTCCACCACTTTGATGCTCAAGGTATGTTCAAAAGACCTATGTAGCCATCTCTTAGAAAGAAATACAAGCAAAGAAAAGACAATTTTTTTTATCATTTTACCTCTAGAATGATATGGTAAATTTTCAGAAATAGTCTTCTCCTGACCCGCAAATGGACACACACTAAGCAAATATTTCTATTTTCTTAATCAATCTTGACCAGTAAGGGTTTAAAACCCTTTAAAAATTATATCATCCAAAGAGGGCTTTTGCAGTGCTCGAGAAATTTCCATTTACAGACCAAGACGACTATTTTTGAAAATTTACAACTGGAATGACTGGCTCGATAATCGAGCCAGTCATTCCAGTGGTAAATTTATTTTAAAATAGTCTTGGTCTGTAAATGAACATATCTGAGAAATTTTTAATTTGAGGGTCAACGGGCGAATAACAAGGATGGCTCATCTCTCTATGCAAATATGCGTGTGTGAGCAAGTCTGTATATCATTCTGACCATTACTGGGCTAAATATACACATGTACTGCAAGTAAATCCATTGATTACTGACTGCCCATTGCTTGGTGATAAAAATAATGTCCAGTTTGCCATCACCTCTGCTAACTGTTACATAATTAATTAGAGAAAATAAACTGCTAGCGCCAGGAGACTTAAATCCCAGGATTTCCATACTTGAACATGGTCAGTAAACACCACATTCTTGATATTGCACTTTAATATTTCGGAGCAGATTTGACAAATCCTTGATGGAAGGTACTGTGTGTGGAGCTTATCTAAAGGGGGTGGGTCATAGCCAAAACTGGATTCCTCCATTGAAGTGAAACAGCAGCATTTAAATTGGTTTATGAGGAACTGTTACTTTGCTGCTGCTAATGGATGAATCCAATCTGTCAGTCAAGTGTATGACATCATAATCAATTGCGTCACATGTAGGCTGATGTCAAAATCAAAGTGTGTAATGAACACGTAGCTAAGTCTGTCATGAACCTAATCATAGTCCATTTAATAAACAATTTGTTGAACATTTTGAAACTAATTTGACTGCCCAATATGGCAGCAATAGCCTGCAGTCAAATTAGTTTCAAAATGTTAAACGGTTACTTGTACAGTTACTATGTAATAAACATGTGCCCAATCAAATATGTTTCAAAATATTCAACAGCATGTTTATTACATAGTAAAGACATTAAATTTGTACAACAATGCTTAGATGTCATCCAAAAAGTGTTTGTGACGAACTTATCTATGTCATTCATGACGTCATCCTACACGTCGCCTAGTTGACTATGACATCATAGGATGGGTGGATAAACTGGAAAGGTCCATTGATTTTGTCACTGCTTAAAAATGTTGCTGCTCTGATCTGCTGCAAGGTAGTTCACCGTCAACTAAATTTCATCTCGGATTCACTACTTAGAGTTATTTTGGATATTTTGAAACTAGGATAACCCTTACCACTCTGATATCAATATTCTATATTTTACTGTGTCAATGTCAAAGAAACTGGTGTACATTTTTCAAGAATTTTGCTGGAAGATGTTGCTGTCTACGACAGCACCATCTCCTACCAAACTTGTTGAAAGGCGTACACCAGTTCATCTTTTAATTTAATTTGAAAATTTAAAATTTTGACACGAATGATAAGGGTTAACTGGAAGATGTTGCTGTCTAAGCAGGGTATTAATTATGTCCTTAAATACACCTGCGATTCATCTGCTTATAACTCTTGTAGGAAAAACTGAATTGTTAAATTTGTGTATCATTCATAATCAACAATCTAAGCTTCTGCTTGACACAGGGATTCATTAGCTGACTGGGTTAAGGAAGATGAGGAAGAGCTACCATGGTAACTAATGAAGCTAATTAATTAATGATGCCAATCATATCTGGAGAGTTATCAGGGCCCATCTAGTTTCAAAACATTTAAGTAAAAAAGTTGGTGAATTATTTTACAATTTCAGTAAATATTGTTGCTGCTAACCAGGCACTTTCAGTCAAATTATTGAAGAAATTGTCTGCCAGATTTTGATCAGAGAGTAGAATATTGATGTTGTATGTGCGCCTGTCCCCCCCCCCCTCCACATCAATGTAATCTGTGTGCACTCCCACCCCACAGCGTTGATTGGTGGTGTCAGACTCATTGATGAGTGCCAGTTAGATGTGTGTTTCAGTTTATATTAACTCTACAACTTTCAGACCATAAATGCAAAATTCTTTATAATATAAACAATATTTTGTTTGTATTGCAGTGACAGGTTCCAGTCGAATTATTTTCAAAATATTGAACATCCTTCGTGTATAGTTGTCTTGAAATTGAGACTAACATTTCAACATTTAAATTATTAATAACCTTTAACCCTTTAATGGTCAAGCCGGCCAAAACCGGCCTCTGCAGTGGTCTTGAGGAATATTCATTTGCAGGCCAGGAGAAGACTGTTTTTTGGAAATTTACCACTGGAATGCCTGCCTCGATAACTGAGCCAGTCATTCCAATAGTAAATTTTCAAAATAATCCTCTTAGTGTGCAAATGGTCATTCAATAATCAGATATTGTGATTTTCATGACCAAATATGACCATTAAAGGGTTAAACCAGGTATAGATATTGCCATAACTTACCCGAAGTACACCTTAACCGTGAGCCAATCAGATATGAAGCTGGGTCGTAATCTCGCTCGCACGTTCCTTGATTACTATAAATGGTCAGGATTTGTCAGCACTAAACCAAGTAGTACCTTACTTCCGAAGGCATCAACGGGTGCAGGCCAGACCACGGCTATATCAACGTCACAACGGCAACAACAACCGAAGGAATCAAGAACTGTCTCGGAGCCAATAATACGCAGAAGTCGTTTGGAAGACAGGTTGGCACAAACACGGCTGGATGATAGGTAAAAATTAATTAATTAGGCAATACCGTGATTTCCTGCTGACTATGATGTCATGGTTGACCATGGTAGTCCATGGTTTGACCATAGTCATCCATGATTTTTTTGCTCACCTGCACAAGGTCCCAATGATCATGTTAACATGGTCAGCGAGTACATCATGATCAGGTGACCATGAAAAACCATGTGTGACCATGGTTGCCATAAATTGTAGAGGTTTTGTCATGATATAGTCATGGTCACTTGATGGTCCGTTAGTGTGTAACTGAATTTCTACCTCACTGACAATGATATCTCATGACCAACCATGGTTTCTGGAGAATTTCAATGTTATTCCTATTGACAGTAATATCATGGTCAATTCATGGTCAAAGATGTCACCAATATTTTTAACAATTGTCAAAGTCCTTCATTGACCATGATATATCATGGGCGACCATGGTTACTGGAGAATTTCAATGTTATGTGTATTGACAGTGATATCATGGTCAGAGATATCAATCAATATTTGTAAATAAAAATATTACAGAAGAACAATTCTTGAACTTAAGATCTTAAAATGTTCCTAATTGAATATTTTGAATTTTGAATATTTTCAGGAACAAGAAGAATACTTCTTAAACTTTAAAGTTCTTAAAATACCCTTTTTAAAACCTTTTTGAACATTTTCAGGAACAATTAATATTTGACCATGCTCGACAGTGTTTTGATCATGGTCGGTATAATTTAACCCTCGAATTTGTTCAAGAGAATTTGCTGCAATGGTCTGAATCATGCAGATTAAATGGCACCACAGTCAGACAGACCATGGTGGAGTGCCAACCTTCAGACCATGGTCTGAGCATGCAGGTTAAATAGCGCCACAGTCAAGCCATTGTTGACCATGGTCAAATGACACCATTTAAACCATGGTATGTCCATGTTCTGTTTGACCATGGTTAAATCATGTTCTGACACCACCCGTGAAATGGTTTTATTAGTCATGAGAAATTTGTTGATCATGGTCTGACTGTGGTGCCATTTGTCACTAATGCATGGTTAATAATGGTTTTTCATAGTCAGACAGTGATGGTTAGGAAAACAGGGTAGTCTTAATGATGATGGTGGTGGTGGGGGGTGGAGGTGTGTGTTTGACGATGATGCTGATGGTAGTTGTAGTGGTGGTGCTATTAGTCGTGTTAGTGCACAATTGCTAAAACACAGTATTACTGATAGCTGTTATAGGTGTTAAACACTACTGAATTCTCCTCTAATAAACCCAATTAGGTTTCTGGTTTCATTTCCTAATCCCAGATAATCTGGTTGTACCCACACTAACGCCAGCATTTGGCCGTACTCTGCTGTTAACCGTTTAACACTCATATCAGCCAAAAACGCCTTCTGTTGTGGTCTTGAGAAATGTCTATTTACAGAGAAAGAGAAGACGATTTTTGAAAACTTACCACTGGAATGACTGGCCCAATAACTGAGCCAGTCATTCCAGTGATAAATTCTCAAAAATAATCTCTTGATCTGCAAATGGACATTTTCTCTGAGAAATTTGAAGTTTTAAATGGTTAAAGGGTTGATCTCTAGAGCTGAACATTAACAGCAGGTGAAGAAAAGCCTATTTTTGACAATTTACCACTGGAATGTCTGGCTCGGTTACCGAGCCAGTCATTCCAGTGGTAAATTTTCCACAATAGGCTTTTCTTCACCTGCAACAGAAGAATTTCAAGATCACTGCAGAAACTGTTTTTGGCCAGTTTGAGTGTTAATGGGTTAAATGGCATCACTGTACCACCACCTTGTCAATGGAGGGATATGATCTGTCACTCATGGTATCTGACATCATAATCAATTGTGTCACTTAAGTTAGCTGATGTCACAATCCGAATAACGTTTAGCTATGTCATGAAAATCAGAACATCTATCACTAGTGTATGAATTGTATGTCTTTATAAGTTTTCTGTTGAACATTTTGAGACTAATTTGACTGTTGCTGCATACGCAGTCATTCCAGTGGTAAATTTTCCAAAATAGGCTTTTCTTGGTCTGCAAATGGACATTTCTGTGAAAAACGTTTTCTAAAACAAATTTGATGGTTAAAGGGTTAAATCTGATAGAGAATGAAACACAAGCACACTGATCAATCGCCAATGTTATCACAATATTATTTTCACAAACGCCAACCTGCAAGCTCACCCATTGTATATATTAACAATCAGGCAAGATTTCTTACTCATAGGTTCACACGCTAATTAAATATTGAGTCACCTTATTATTGCATCTAGTTGAACACTTGATATTAATTTGGAATGATTTATTACTTTTTGTTAATTTTATTAACTTATTATTAATAAAGAGTAAAATGTTAATACACAATTAATTGACACTGTAGTATCCCTAAGAGCATTTACCATGAACTTGTCAACTGGTGAACTCGCAGACTAGATGGCTAAAGCCTGTATTTTATAGTTTTGTTCGATTGATCGTCTCGGCCCGTTATGCTAAATTCATTGATTATTTTATGCTGGTATACATGGATACAAAGTGTTGGCAGGAGAACAGCGGTATATCGATGCGATGTTACCTTGACAGTCATCATTCAACATGTCGCCTGTGGACTTATTTAACTGTTATTGATTGTCATAACTAAGTTACATGTCTAATTCACTATATCACTCGCCGCAATTAGACAGAATTAATTGGATTAATTATGCTTACTGATACGTGGCTATTATCAAGATGGTAAAGTATGGGTCAGAAATGATTTAAATGTTTTCAAAACATAATAAAATGTACTGTTTAATATTTTGAATATAACTGGATTGGAAGACACTCCAATTATGTTCAAAATATTCACCAGAACATTTCTTACTAATGAACATATTTCTGTTCGTCATTTGAAAACATGGTAACCTTTTTGTACTGTATACTGTATGTTACCACCCTTGGTATGAATTATACATGAAACGCTACAAGACAAGAGATGACGCTAAATTAGAAACTGGAATAATTTGAAGGCAAGTTAAGCCTTATCATAATTTGCTATAATCAGTGTTGGGATATTTATGGTATTGCACTGATAAAGTTTCATATTTAAATTGTGAGACTGATGCCTTTTTCTGATCTCTACCACTGAACTTTCAATGAAGATTGGGCCAGCCGGGGAAGAGAGGTCAGTTTGAACTCCCAGTGTACTGTGGGCCAGCTGAGGAAGAGAAGTCAGTTTGAACTCCCAGTGTATATTGGACCAGCTGAGGAAGCGAAGACAGTTTGAACTCCCAGTGTACTTGGCCAGCTGAGGAAGAGAAGTTAATTTGAACTCCCAGTGTGAAGTGAACCTGTAGGAAGATAACTCACAGTGTACATTGGGCCTGTAGGAAGACAAGTCAGTTTGAACTCCCAGTATACATTGGACCAGCTGAGGAAGAGAAGTCAGTTTGAACTCCCAGTGTACATTGGGCCAGCTGAGGAAGAGAGGTCAGTTTGATCTCCCAGTGTACATTGGACCAGCTGAGGAACAGAGGTCAGTTTGAACTCCCAGTGTACATTGGGCCAGCTGAGGAAGAGAAGTCAGTTTGAGCTCCCAGTGTACATTGGGCCAGCTGAGGAAGAGAAGTCAGTTTGAACTCCCGGTGTACATTGGACCAGCTGAGGAAGAGAAGTCAGTTTAAACTCCCAGTGTACATTGGGCCAGCTGAGGAAGAGAAGTCAATTTGAACTCCCAGTGTGCAGTGGACCTGTAGGAAGATAACTCAGTGTACATTGGGCCTGTAGGAAGACAAGTCAGTTTGAACTCCCAGTATACATTGGACCAGCTGAGGAAGAGAAGTCAGTTTGAACTCCCAGTGTACATTGGACCAGCTGAGGAAGAGAGGTCAGTTTGATCTCCCAGTGTACATTGGACCAGCTGAGGAACAGAGGTCAGTTTGAACTCCCAGTGTATATTGAACCAGCTGAGGAAGAGAAGTCAGTGTGACCTCCCAGTGTACATTGGGCCAGCTGAGGAAGAGAAGTCAGTTTGAACTCCCAGTGTATATTGGACCAGCTGAGGAAGAGAGGTCAGTTTGAACTCCCAGTGTACATTGGACCAGCTGAGGAAGCGAAGTCAGTTTAAACTCCCAGTGTACATTGGGCTAGCTGAGGAAGAGAAGTCAATTTGAACTCCCAGTGTGCAGTGGACCTGTAGGAAGACAGGTCAGTTTGAACTCTGCATGAGACATATTTTCATCATATGTCTATTCATCCTTATATAGGTGGTGTCCTGCATTGAGCCATGCTTGGTATAGATATGACCTGTACTAAATATTTATTATTAACCATGTAGGCTAGAGAGACAAGAGCGCATATCAATGATGTCATCAACAGTTCCGATATGGCCACATTCATGTGAAAAGTCCACAAGTAGCTGGAATGTAGATATCCTCTATCCGACAAATACTTGCAATGGTAGTTAGCGTTGAACTACCTTATTGCCTGGTTATTTATGCCAAATGTTTTATCCTTTTAATACCACAGTAAAGATTTGTGATCAAGACAAGTATGATACTATAGTTATGTTTTATGCAGCTTTGTCAGAAATGTCTAAAACTTGACGGACAGACAGGCCAACTTATACTAGATGCGAGTCACAGCTGAAAATCTCTGTTTTTACATAATGAATATCCTTTTGTAGAGCATGCACGACTATTATCTGTGAATGTTTACATCTGGAGTGATGATTGACTCATTATCCATATGAGCGCTTAAAATGACTTATGATAACTTTAACTGTCTAAATGCTGCAAGCCAATAAACAATAATTTCAATGGGCAAGAACTTTAGACCTGCCGAATATTTAGAAAACAATTTGACTGAAAGTTGTTGGTGGCTTAGCCACCAACAACTTTCAGTCAAATTGTTTTCTAAATATTCAGCATATCCAGTGGTACACACCATAGTCTGCAGAAATACAGCTGGCATACAGCTAACTAATCGTTTCTGCTTTTGTTTTACACTCTTTCACCTCTGAAATCCCAGCATATCCATTTCATCGCGACAATACAGGTAACTATTAAACTCAGTTGAATATCTTAAAGAATATTTGACAAAACTGTTGCTGCCGTAAACACCAACGGATTCCACTCAAGTATTTCCAAATATTCACCAATATATTTGAGGGTTTTTAAAAATTTGTTGAAAGATTTTAACCCTTTAAAGGTCAAGACAGTGGGACTTGATGCTGGTCCATTTGTAGGCCAATTCGAGATAAAATCTGAAAATTTAGCACTGCAATGATTAGCTCGGTAACAGCCAGGCAGTTGTTTTAGTGGTAAATTTTCAAAAAAGAGACATCTCTTGGCCTGCAGATAAACTTTTAATGATTAAGCAATAATTTACATTTATCAATCAGTTCGACCCTAATGGTCAAGTCAGTCAAAACCATCCTGTGCAGTGGTCTTGAAGAATGTTCATTTGCTGGCATAGATAGAACAATTTTTTAAAGTTTAACATACATAATAAGAAATTTATCATTTTCATCTTGAGGATTAAATTATTAAAACTTAAATTTGTTCAAGAAAATTTAAACTTTCTCATAGAAAGTATCCATTTGCAGACCAAGAGAAGAGTATTTTTGAAAATTTATCATTGGAATAACAGTCATTCCAATGAAAATTTTCAAAAATACTCTTCTCTTGGTCTGCAAATGGACATTTCTCAAGCCCACTACGGAAGACGTTTTGGGCAAAATATTTAACAGAAAATTCTCTATATTATGAAATTTATAATTTCTAGCCTGTGAGGATTAAAGGGTTAAGTAAGACCTTTTGCGTTAGCACTCGATGTAATCAAACAGAAAATTAACCCTTTAATGTTCAAATGTGGTTATTGAATGTCCATTTACAAGCCAAGAGAATACCGTTTTTGAAAATTTACCACTAGAATGACTGACTCGATGACCAGTCATTCCAGTGAAAAAATTTCAAAAATTGTATTCTCTTGGTGTGTAAATGGACATTCCACAAGACCATAGTAGAGGCCCGTTTTGTCCGACTTGACCATTAAAGGGTTAGGATTTCCTGTTATACTTACTGTAGAATAATCCAGCTAATGTCCGCTACCAGTAATTATTAGTTAGTCACAAAAAGGCCTTGCGTAATCTGACAGATATTCCGCCAGCATAAACCACAGATTAGCAGACAATTTGCTTTAAACGCTATAACAAAGTATTTAACAACAATTTGTCTGATAACTGCTGGGAGACTCAGTTTCTTCCCTCTCATAAAAGCGGAAGCTATTGAGTCAAACAGGTGTTCACTAACTAAAGCTTGATTTGAAGAAAGCACAGATAGATATATCTGTTCATGGACTGCCTTCTTGCTATCATCTATCATCTAATTCTGACTCTTCATTCCCACTGACAAACAAACAGTAAATGCATTCTCTCTCCCAGCTGTGCGCTATGGATTCTCAGCCACTGGGGGAAATCTTGAATAGTTTCACAAGTATTTTTCACATTTTCTCTGATTTCACAAACTCAGCTGGACTGGATTCACTATTATTGTCCTCCCATTCCTCATTCATTGAATAGGTGACAGCTGGATGGCAAGTTTTCACATCAATGACTATACCAGTGAATGCCCTCTGTTGATTGAATTCATGCTCCTTCAAGGAGAGTGATTAAACTGGGGATTTATTTTGAAAACGGTTGCTGTGTTAGGGTAGCTGTCTAACACAGCAATAGCTCGAGCAACAGCTTACAGCAATGGTAAAAATATAAACACTACCGTGGCTAAATAATCTAACTTTGAACAATTTTGTGGATAGTGTCACACGCCTTTAAACAGAAATCGTTCAAGCAAGTTTAAAAAAACTTGTATATTGTCCATTGTCTGCATTCACATCCTAAGTGAAAACAGTTTCTGGAAAATTTACCGCAACCACTCCATTATAATTGAGCCAGTCATTGCAGTGGTAAATTTTCAAAAATAGTCATCTCTCGGCCTACATATGTTATTGAGGACGACGTAGCAGACGCTGATTTTTGGCTGGCTCTGCTAGTAATGGATTACGCCAAGATGCATGCAGGAAGAATTTCTCTTATTCAGTCAAATCTATGCACAATATTAATCTACTTGGGTTCTTGTATATTTAAATCGATTTATGGGTGTTTGTAAAGCAGAGACCAAGAGATGTTGAGCAAGAAGTAGCAACTAGTTATATCATAATTGGCTTAACTGTCTTCCGGCTGATTTATTGATGATTAGATTTTCCATAGAGTTTAGCTTTGGATATGCTGAATATTTTGAAAACATTTTGACTGAAAGTTGTTGGTGGCTAAGCCAAACTAAGTGGCCTATTAAAATTACTCTGCTGGCTTGCACAGTCAGACAGTTAATCACATAGTTCAGATTTGGCAGGCCATTTCTCATCAATTACAGCAATTATCTAAGATTCCAGCAGTAAATATTTATTAGAATATTTAAAAATTTTGGTTGATTATATTGAATATTATCTCACTGGAATGTGCTGCTATCGAAAACATAGAAAAATATCAAGTCAAATGTTATTATGTTGGTTTTGATATTTCAAGCGACCATTACATGATGCATATTAGGGGTTAACTTATTGAATTCAGAATGAGAGTGGTTAATGCATGCTCAATGATGATCATTGCAAGCCAAGCGATAATTCTCACAGCTGCTCCTGGAGGGAGGGGGGGTTGGGGTTTGTGTGTGGGATCTCTATAATTCCATGCTTTGAATTCAGATAAGATTACTGTAATATTGCACAACTTGGTAAAATGCTTGCCTGAGTCTATGTGTGTAGTCTATGTGTATGCAGACTTAAAACATTAGATATATAATATCTCTAAATAACAAACTTAACCCTTTAACACTCATGTCAGCCAAAACCGGCTTCTGCAATGCTCTTGAGAAATGTCCATTTGCAGACCAAGAGAAGACTCTTTTAGAAAATTTACCACTAATGACTGGCTCAATAACCGAACCAGTCATTCCAGTGGTAAATTTTCAAAAAGAGTTCTCTTGGTCTGAAAATTGACAATTTATATGAGAAAATTCAAATTTTCTGGAATAAATTCGAGGGATAAGTAGTTAATGTATGTAACCAAAATAGGAATCCTGTTTATCAATTAATCATATGACATCATAATCATCTACGTCACATGTATTTGTAGGCTGATGTCATAATCAATTATGCCATGAATGACACGATTTAGTCCATCAGAATCGCTTAATAGTCTGTCAAGTTGCACGAATTGCATGTATTTACTATAATTTAGTAAAAATTCTGTTGAATATTTTGAAACTAATTTGACTTTAAAGGCAACAACACCACCCAGTCAAATTAGTTTCAAAGTATTCAACAGTGTACCTGTATAATTTTCTGGAAATTGAGATTCAGAAAGTGAAGGGATCGATTGATCACAGCAAAGGCAAAGCGTGGATGGAGCTTAGCTAGAGGTGGGCGTGGCATAGCTAACACTGGATACCTGTGATGATGTATCACTAGTACAGTCTTGAATCTGTATTCCAGAATTAACATATTAACCCGCTTATGGCCAAGATTGGTCAAGAATTTTATTATTTGACCTTTTGTAGGTCAAGTGAAGAAATGTTTAAACATTTGCCACCAGAATGACTTCTGTTATCAGATTTCAGTGGTAAAATTTTAAAATAAACATCATGCCTTGCTGATGAACATTTCTCAAGCCCACTGCAATGGATTGATTTCACTTGTTTATGTACTGGGAAGGTTAAGTTTGCCTACTGAATTTCTGCAGACTACATTTTCCACAGAGTTTAAATCTAGATATGATGAATATTTTGTGCTGAATATTTGGAAAAAATATTTAGCAGGTCAAGAGTTATTTCCCATTAAAATTATCTTGAGATGGCTTTCAGCAGTCAGACAGTTAAAATATACACCCACTTATACTCCTTCTACTTCTAGACAAGTAGTCATTCATGCCTGTGTATGCCTTTGATTTGAGTTTGATTGTCATTTTGGAAAAAGATCTGTGGTATTATTAGCTCACATGGCTTGAAAGGTCAAATGAGCTTATGCCATGGTCCTGTCTCCAACTTTTCCTTTAAACGACTTCTCAAGAACCATTGGGCTGATTTCGATTATATTTGCCCAGCTGATTAGGAACTAAGGGCCATTAAATTTTGTTTAAAGGAAGTTGATGCATAAAAAAAACATAGCCGCCATGGACCAATCAAAATGTAGCATGTTTGGCAGCCATATTGAATATTTTTATTTGATGGATTTTGGAGCCGAAATTGGTTTTATATAGGTTTTTGGGTATTCTGATCTCAAATTTATCATTTTTAAAACAGTCGGATAAACGGTTTGGCGGTTATCTTGGGTCTTTTTCCCACCAAAAACTCCCATACTAAAGCAATGGGGAAATTTGTAATATCTTCTCGGGAACTGCTTGGCCGATTTCAATTTTCTAGTATATTTGGCAGGAAGCATCCTTAAAGCATAGGGATCTAAGTTTGTTTAACCCTTTAATGGTCAAATTTTATCAAGAAAATTTTAATATTTTCTAATTGAATGTTCATTTACAGGCCAAGAAAATACAATTTTTGAAAGTTTATCACTGGAATGACTGGCTCGGTTATCGAACCAGTTATTCCAGTGGTAAATTTTCAAAAATTGTATTCTCATGGCCTGTAAATGGGCATTCCACACGACCGTAGTAGAGGGCGGTTTTGGCCGGTATGACCATTAAAGGGTTAAAGGAGTCTTGGATTTTGGTTGATTTTTAGAAACATCTTTTAAAATCTCAGAAACCGCATGGGGTATCGATTCAAAACTCATGAAACATCATCTGAAGCAACAGCTGAACCAAGTTTGTTTAAGGGAACTTGATTGTCCATATGCTTCAGTGGCCATCTTGGGTGACCCAGTTTTAGCGAAAATAACTTCTCCAAAACCGCTGAACGGATCGGGCTGAAACTTAAGATGTATGATTAGGCCTAAGCGCCATTAAAGTTTATACATGGAAAGTTGATACATAAAGAAAACATGTCCGCCATGAATCAATCAAAATTTAGCGGTTTTGGGGTACATGTATTTTCTGCAAATTTCTGAGAAAATCATAAAGAGACTACTTATTAATGGCTGGGCCAACTTTAATAAATCTTGCCTAAACTTTCTTCATAGAAATTAAATTGGTAATTTTTCCAGTGGTCATCTCATTTTGTTCGTTTGTGCCAGTGGCCAATAATTCCGGGTCAGTGATACAGGCCCATTGGGCCTCTTGTTAATATCTCTGGGTGCACGGAGTAATTGTTGGTTTACCACAAAGCTGCAGTACCTCATTCTAAATAATGCTCATGATTGGCAACGTAATTTTGAATCTATTTAAACCTATTTTAATTATATCTCTGGCCAGGCACATATGTCTAGAACATATTATAATCAACATGTTTGGTTCATCCAGCCATTCACCCACCAATTCCTTCATTTGTCCATCCAATTATTTATTCATCTATGTATGCATACAGTCATCTAATTACATCTTGGTGATAAATATAGCCTACAATTCTCCATGTCTTTAACTGTGACTGCCTTCTCAATTCTGCTGGTTAAATTTCTCATACATTTAACTCAGTATATGCTGAATATCTTGAAAACAATTTGACTGAAAGTTGTTGGTGACTATGCCACCAACAACTTTCATTCAAATTGTTTTCAAAATATTCAGGAGATACAGAGTTATTGGCCATTGAAATTATTGTCTGAGACAGTTAAGCCACACTATTGTATTGTGACCTCATTGTTCATGTGTGTAAGTTGACGGTCTCATTCTGAATGGATATAGATATATATTTAATACTTCTTGTGATAATTATTGCTTTTAGTACTTTGTTCATCTCTGTCGGTGTATTTGGTGTATTTCATCTCTAGCGTATAATTACAAGAAATAGAATTCAGTGAAACTTTGTGTCATCTCCCTGGACAATGTTTATGGTCTATATCTCCTCCCCCCCCCCTCAGAATTATCAATTAATCCTGTCTTACCCACCACCCCAACCCCTGCTCCATCACACAATATATTCGGGCTCTTTAATAATTTTATAGTCAAATTTCTTCAAGTAAATACAAATATTTGCTTATAAATTGTCCATTCACAGGCCAAAGGAAAACTATGTTTTTGAAAATTTTTCTGCTAGAATGACTGGCTTGGTTATCCAGCCAAGCATTACAGTGGTTAGTTTTCAAAAACATAGTCATCTCTTGGCCTGCATTAATTGTCACTACAGAGGCCAGGTTTGGCCAGGTTGGCCATTAACCCTTTAACACTCATATCAGCCAAAAATGGCTTCTGCAGTGGTCTTGAGAAATAATCATTTGCAGACCAAAAGAAGACTTTGAAAATTTACCACTGGAATGACTGGCTCGATAACCGAGCCAGCCATTCCAGTGGTACATTTTCAAAAGTAGTCTTCTTGATCTGCAATTGGACATTTTCTATGAGAAAATTGAAATTTTCTTGAATAAATTCAAGGGTTTAAGGGCTAATGCCGGTAAGGCTGACACTGCTGTCATACATCTGTTACTGAGCTCAATCTCAATTTCAGGTCAAGCATTGGAAAAGCTGCTCAATACTTCTAAACTTCCCATCAAATCATTTTAGGAATATTTGACAATAGTTGTTTCATCGTAAACAGTTTTCTGCATTGTTGAAATGGTCTGACCTGTTTTTATAGAGGTATCAGAATGAATGTATATACAAATATTACAGGAAACTTGCCAGCAGATTCCTAAAGAAATAATAGAGAATTGTTTTATATACATAAGCTTTTTCATCTATGGAGACATCTACTTTTAACTATGCTGGTGGCTTTGGAAGGGATTTTGCTTGAAATAATTACTGCATTTGAGTCTTAAAATCTGAAAAAGCTGTATTTCAAATTGTTTGCAATTAGCAACTCATATAAATTTTCAGGATTAAAAGTGTTGGCCTCGCAAGTATTATAAACAATAGGATTGTTTTGGCAAGTTTCATTCCAAAACATCGCTTGGTGAAATATGTTTATGAGTTATTGGTGAAAGGTTTCCAGTCTGTGATGAAACTTGCTCAAGAGATTGTCTGTGGTTTGGGATGAGTAGGTACTACATTTAGTTGTAAAAATGTTAGTTCTATTTGTCTTAGAGAACTACTGCTTTTTTATCCATAGGTGGAATCAATAGAAAATTACTCAGGCAGCACATTTTGAGGGTTCTATGCCAATGGACCGTTCCAGTTTTAGCTATGCTACGCCCATCTCTAGCTAAGCTCTGCCCACACGTCGCCCGTGTTGGGATCGATCAATCCCTGAACTCCCTGACTATCAATTTCCAGAAACCTGTACAGATAAGCTGTTGAATATTTTGGAACTAATTTGACTGGGTGCTGTTGCTGCCTATAGCAGCAACAGCACCCAGTCAAATTAGTTTCAAAATATTCAACAGCATGCTTATTAAATAGTAAAGACATACAATTTGTACAACAACGATTAGTCCATTTCCAATTATGCGTTCGTGACGTACTTATCTACATCATTCATGATGTCATTGATTATGACATCCTACACATCACGTAGTTGATTATGATGTCGTATGATATGAATGGATAAACTGGAAAGGTCCATTCTAGTCAAGTAATCATATAAAATAAACGTATAAAATTTGCATTAATTTGAGTAAATGAAGTTGATCCAAGAGTTTAATGGCCGTCAAAAACTTTCTCAAGACTTGAAGCCACCGGTGAGAGATATTACTTAAATGGCATGTTTTATCATATTTGGAATCTTCACCAAATTTGGGTGGAATGTTAGTATTTGTGTCCCATAGATGTGATTTTTGCTGAGACAAATTAAGTCAGTGTCATTGAAACATTTTAAAAATGTCTTACATGATAACACAATTTCTGTTGAAGGGATTTTAGCCAAACCTTTGTGGATGGTTGCCTTTGCAGTGGTCTTGAGAAATGTACATCTGCAGACCAAGAGAAGACAATTTTTGAAAATTTACAACTGAAATGACTGGCTCGATAAAACATACCTCTCCCCCACACCACACACACCCAGACACCCAGAAACATGCTGTCAAGGGTTTTTCATATCAGATACAGGGCCTTAACTGTCTCGCTGCTTCAAGCCACCAAACAATAATTTCAATGAGCAAAACCCTGTGACGTGCTGAATATTTTGAAAACAATTTGACTGAATGTTGTCGGTGGCTTAGCCACCAGCAACTTTCAGTCAAATTGTTCTTAAAATATTTAGTTGGTCCAGGGGTATTAAATTCCTGGAATATGTCATCTGCAAAATCTCAGCAGTCAGGTGGTTAAGAAATTGACAGTAAATTATTTCTCTAAATATAATGGAGACATGCCTCATAGCCCTCGCCTCAAAGTTATTATACAACCACCAACCCCCCCCCCCCCCCACCACACACATATGCGTGTGCACGCACGCGCACACACACACACACTACGCGTATTATGCATATTATAATAAAGGTATTATGCTTTCGTCCCGTACGACCAAGCTACGTCCCAAAAATCTTTGCAACTCCTACAGTTTCAGAGGGAATTGGATGAAACTTGGCAGGATGATTGTACACCACCCAAAGATGTGCCTAATGTTAAATAAATTTTCATCGGTCATGCATGACTGATTTGGGGGTCCATCTGTACATCCCGAAAATCTTGTCACTGCAACTCCTACAGTTTCAGAGGGAATTGGATGAAACTTGGCAGGATTATTGTACACCACCCAAAGATGTGCCTAATGTTAAAAAAAATTTCATCAGTCATGCATGACTGATCTTGGGGGGGGGGGGACGTCCATCCATATGTCCCGAAAATATTGTCGCTGCAACTCCTACAGTTTCAGAAGAAATTGGATGAAACTTAGTAGGATGATTCTACACCATGTGCCTAATGTTTAGAAAAATTTCATCGGTCATGCATGACTGATTTTGAGGGCAGTACGTCATCTGTCTGTACATCCCAAAAATCTTGTCGCTGCAACGCCTACAGTTTCCGGCGGCTGGTATTGTCAGCCTCTAGCTGACTCTTGTTATTACTGCTTCTCTAATATAATGGTTATTCATTAACCATTTAACACTCATATCAGCCAGAAATGCCTTCTGTATTGGTCTTGAGAAATGTCCATGTGCAGACCAAGGAAAGAATATTTTTGAAAATTTATGACTAGAATGGCTGGCTCGATAACCAGTTATTCCAGTGGTAAATTTTCTAAAATAGTCTATTGATCTGTAAATGAACATTTTCTATGAGAAAATTGAAATTTTATTGAACAAATTCGAGGGTTAGTGTTAAGTGACAATGATACCACGGGTCAATTAATTAGTCAATGAGATCAATCAGTCAGTCATGTGTATGTGTGTCAGGTTGGGTGTGCACTCTTGTGCTGCTCTGTGTCATTTTTGTTTGTCTCTGATTTGGATATTTTGCCAAGTGTCTTGACAGACTCAGACTGATTTATCTTCCTCCTTCGATGATCTGGCTTTGTTAAAGATATTCTGTTCGCTTGAGTGTTATGTGTAATTACAAATTTCTTAGAATGAATACATATAGATGCTGTGACTGTGAGAGAGGGTGATGTCTTTATTACCCCTAAGCTATGTAGGTTATGTTCAGAATACATGTTGCACTTAAATTGTCTGTTCATGCATGTATCTGAACCTGTGTCTATATACTTGCATGTGCGTGTGTGTGTGTGTGTGTGTGTGTGTGTGTGTGTGTGTGTGTGTGTGCGTGCGCGTGCGCGCGTGTGTGGTGTGTGTGCATGCTTGTGTGTGTGTGTGTGTGTGTGTGGGTGCATGTGCATGCGCACATGTACATGCATGCACACCCATGCATGTATCTGTGGGCCGTACATGTAGCCATTGTCCTGGAATATAACCATGAATGAATGAATTCGTCTATTCACAATAATGAGTGGAGCTAATTTGATCGCTGAAAGTAGCTTGAAACTAATGGAGGGATCTGATCTGTCTCAAGTATCTGATGCTATAATCAATTATTTCACTAGTCCAATTAGTTTCTAAATATTCTACAGCTTACGTGTATAGATAGCTTGAAATTTAGATTCTGGGAATTCAGTTTTCAAATTGTTAATTGTAAAAAGTTGGTGGAGCTTATCTAGAAATGGGAGTGGCATAGCTAGAAATGTATGCCTCCCTTAGCCTGGAAGTCATTGCTGCAGTGTCATTGAAGTCGCTGTTTTTAAAGGTTATGGTCTTGGCATCTTGCTATAAGAATAATATGCTTTTTTGTGCTGAATTATCCCGGATCATGCTTTCCCTAATGCAACCCTTAAGCCTTAATTTAAACCCTCAAATTTGTTAAGAATATTACAATTTTCTCTTAGAAAATCTCCATTTGCAGACCAAGAGAAGATTTTTTGAAAATCTATCCCTGGAAATCCTGCCTCGGTAATCGAGCCAGTTATTCCAGTGGAAGATTTTCCAAAATAGTATTCTCTTGGCCTGGAAATGGAGATTCCTCAACACCAGTGCAGAAGCTGGTTTTGACGAGCTTGAATGATAAAGGGTTAAATGTTAAAAGAATGCATCCTTTTGAGGCCATCAATATCAATTCACCTTTCCAGAGTACCCACCCATCATATGACGTCATAATGAACTGCGTGATGTGTACAATGACATCATGATGAATGACGTCGATAAGTACGTCACGAACGCATATTTGAAGACGGTCTATGCATTGTTGTACAAATTGTTTGCTTTTACTATTTAATAAATATTCTGTTGAATATTTTGAAACTAATTTGACTGGGCGCTGTTGCTGCCATAGGCAGCAACAGCACCCAGTCAAATTAGTTACAAAATATTCAACAGCTTCCCTGTATAGTTTTCAGGAAATTGATAGCTAGGGCATTCAGGGATTGATCAATCCCAACACGGCGAAGTGTGGGTGGAGCTTAGCCAGTGATGAGCGGGGCATAGCTAAAAATGGAAAGGTCAATTTCTGCTTGGTAACACAGACTTTGTGACCAATCAGTATGGAATTTCAGCCATGCTTCATTGGACATGATGATTACATGGACATTTCAGATTATAAGGTCAACGGTCAAGATTACAGTGACTTCAAATGCAAAAATCGGTTTCTTGTTCAAACTTGCAGTTTCAGGTAACAATTAAAATCAAAGGGCACGGTTACCTTGGCTAGAGTCTTGCGAACCAGCAACCATAAGGAGGCTTCTAGATCATTATTAAATTGTCCGTGTGCTGAGAAATATGTTTTGGGTTTGGATGAGGTTTGAGGAAGATGGGGGTGAGGGGTGTGGTGAGGTGGTGAGGGTTGTTGTAGGGGAAAAGGTGTGCTCTTTATATGACCTCCCACTCAGTGAATCGCTAAGAGTTTGTGCTCTGTAAATGTTTCTGAAGTGATAGGTTATTATTCTCTGTTATAGACAACTGTTCATGAAATGAATGATGCTGTAACCAATTCTGTGATGAATTTCCAGTAATTTCTCATTCAGGAATGAGCATAAAATTTGAAATCTGATGAATATTTTGTGAAGAATTTTAGAGAAAGTTTGTTGCAGCAACAAGTTTCACTCAAATTGTTATCAAAATAAACATCAGGAAATTAACAACTTTAGGTAATATCTTCTCGTAAATAATAACGAAGATAATGATATATATGGTAACCCTTTAACCTGTAAATCTCAATTTCAAGGCAACTATACGGGAAAGCTGTTGAATAGTTTGAAACTAATTTGACAGGAACTTGTTGCCGTCATTTGCAGAAACAACTCCCAGCATATAGGTTTCAAAAATACTTCTTCAGTTTTAACACTTTAACCCTTACCACTCTGATGTCAATATTCTCTCTTTTACTGTGTCAATAGCAAAGAAACTGGTGTATATTTTTCAACAATTTTTGGTGAACGATGTTGCTGTCTACGACGGCACCATCTCCCCCCAAATTTGTTGAAAAATTAACACCAGTTCATCTTTGAATTTAATTTGAAAATTAACATTTTTAACACGAGGGGTACAGGTTAATAGACAAGGTGGCCAAAACTAGCCTCTGTGGTCTTGAGAAATGATCATTTGAAAGTCAAAAGAAGACTATTTTAAAAATAATTTCACACTGGAATGACTGGCTCGATTCTATCAGAAAAATTTTTTAAATCGTCTACTCTTGGCGATTCACTAAGCAAAAGATTTTTAAATTCTTTTTTAGAATTTTTCCATTTCTATCCTGTGAGAGTTAAGGTGTTAACCAGAAACGCTGGTCCATATCAACAGGAGGATAGAAGCATTAATTGCCGCGTTCTGAGAACTCTCTGACTATTTGAAGATATGTAGGTATGAGGAGTCTTTGTCAGATCATTAGCAGGCTTGTACAGGATCATACTGAATTCCTTATCATGACAGCAAGAATGATGTACACTTCATACAATACAGCTCAGAAATAACTTGTTTCCGAAATAAAGTAAAACGCATTGCTTGAATATTCTGAAGTTAATTTGATTGGAAACCATTAAGTCCAAAATATTCAACAGAACATTTCTTACTTCCTGCTCAAAATTATATCAACTAAGATGTTTCTGTTTTTGTTTTGGTAACTTATTTATGAGCCATACTGTATATTATACCCACGTTTGTCTCTATTGATGCTTATTAAGTCTGTTTATACACACTGGTTAGACAGAATACATGCAAGAGCTTGTCATATGTTACAAGTACACATCACCTCACAGATTCAAAAATAGAGCCCTTTGACGATTTTAGAAAAAACCCTCGTGATGAATACAATGCGAATATAAATGGGCTTAGTCCAGATTTATGAAAAGACCCAGTCTGAGGGATTCAATAAAAGAACTTTCAAATGTTAAAATGTATGATATTGTATTTAACCCTTTACCCCTCATATCAGCCAAAAACAGCTTCTGTAGTGGTGTTGAGAAATGTCTATTTGCAGACCAAGAGAAGACTATTTTTGAAATTTACCACTGGAATGACTGGCTCGATAACCGAGCCACGTTAACTGAGCCAGTCATTCCAGTGGTAAATTTCCAAAAATCGTCTTCCTGGTCAGCAAATGGACATTTTCTTTGAGAAAATTTAAATTTTCTTAAAGAAATTAAAAGCTGAAATGATTAATTGCAGGAGACTCCAATCTTACTCCATAAGAGTTTTATGTACATTTTTATTAGTATTTAGAAGAACAGTACAGGTGAGAAATAACAGGATGTTTCCAAAACAAAATAAAACATACTATTGAATATTTTACGCACTTATTTATGAGCTGTACTATGCTTCTGGAATATACCTGTATTTCTAATGATGCCTGCAGGTGGCTAGAAAAGTACTTATTTATAACAACACTTAACCTAATTGTTCTGCTAATAATTAGGTTTAAACTTCTTGCCAGACTGCTAGTGTGACCTAGACAATGTCTCACTATCTTTGCACTAAAGAGAGTGGGATGTAAATGATGTTTCACAATCTCGTTTGAAGGGGGTGGGTTCTAGATGATGTTTCACCATCTTAGGTCTGAAGTGCCGGGAAGCTCAAGGATTCCACACCATCTTAGGTTCAAAGTGGCCGGAAGCTTGAGAATATCACACTATCTTAGGTTTAAAGTGAGTGGAAGCTTGAGGATGCCATACTATCTTAGGTTTAAAGTGAGTGGAAGCTTGAGGATGCCACACCATCTTAGGTTTAAAGTGGGTGGAAGCTTGAGGATGTCACATCATCTTAGGTTTAAAGTGAGTGGAAGCTTGAGGATGCCACACCATCTTAGGTTTAAAGTGAGTGGAAGCTTGAGGATGCCATACTATCTTAGGTTTAAAGTGAGTGGAAGCTTGAGGATGCCACACCATCTTAGGTTTAAAGTGGGTGGAAGCTTGAGGATGCCACACCATCTTAGGTTTAAAGTGAGTGGAAGCTTGAGGATGCCATACTATCTTAGGTTTAAAGTGAGTGGAAGCTTGAGGATGCCATACCATATTAGGTTTAAAGTGAGTGAAAGCTTGAGGTTGCCACACCATCTTAGGTTTAAAGTGGGTGGAAGCTTGAGGATGTCACATCATCTTAGGTTTAAAGTGAGTGGAAGCTTGAGGATGCCATACTATCTTAGGTTTAAAGTGAGTGGAAGCTTGAGGATGCCATACCATATTAGGTTTAAAGTGAGTGAAAGCTTGAGGTTGCCACACCATCTTAGGTTTAAAGTGAGTGGAAGCTTGAGGCTCTCCCGTCATCTAAGGTTTGAAGTAGGTAGGAGCTCATGGATACCCCACCATCTTTCGTCTGAAGTGTGTGGGACATTGAGGATGCCCATCTTTGTTCCACCTGAAATACTGGTACTGTCTTGAGTGCAGGGTGTGATTTGCCTGCTGTTTCTCATTCATCAAACTCATACTCTATCTATCTTGCTATCGGATGAACATCAAACAGCCAGGATAGCATACTGTGTTTGTTGGCATTAGTGTCTCTTTTCTGATGATTTTCTGTGATTATTCTGATGTATCAAACTTAATCTGAAACCATGCTGTAGTCATGGTGATTTGGAAATTTAATCATATCTATATCTGTCTCAGGTGAAAGAGCTGGAAGTTGATTCCATTTCAGATTAGGAGACGTACATAGATTAATGTTGTAAGAATCATTGACTTACTGAACTATTAAGCTATTTATGTCTATTACAAAAACTTACTTTTAAAATTATTTAACAAAATTTAAGCAAAATCTTTTGTCATACCATGGTCGCTATGAGAAATTTGTATGTGACCTGAAACGAATGTCTCTGGGATAGATGATTATGTGAGAGGATGGGGCACATATAGTTGACATAAATAACTTTTCCAGCTTTATCAACATTTCAGATGATTTCATGTAATTCACTGGTTCCTATGGTAATAGCTCTAAGATGTTTTCATCACTTGATAGTGTAGACAAAATATGGCAGTTCATGTTGTTTATAGCTTAATGTTATCACTGTAATCAGAATAAGCGGAATATATTAGGATATGGTAGATGCCATACATTTAATCAAATGTAATCTGATATCTTCTGCAAAACTGATGCCAATCTGCAGCTGTCTGTGCTTCAGCTTAACACAGGGTTGATTGATTTAATGATGAATCAGAGTAATATAAGATTTGAAACTCAGTAGCAGATTTGATAGATCATGAGGTATTTTAGCGATTCTTAGCGACCGGTTTTTATGTGACTCCATTACAATTGTTTGTTCAAATTATTAAAACGCATGCGATGATGATTTGTCCTCTGTCATCATCCATCAATACATAGCGAAGGGTATACCTACTGGTAACTGTTATTTCTTAACCCTTACAACTCTGATGCCAATATTCTATATTATACTGTGTCAATAGCAAAGAAAAATGGTATACACTTTCAAACCATTTTGGTAGACGATGTTACTGTGTTCGACAGCACCATCTTCCACCAAATTTATTGAAAAATGATCACCAGTTCTTCATATTTTAATTTAATTTGAAAATTAAAAATCTTACAATTAGAGTGGTAAGGGTTAAACATTAGAGTTGTAAGGGTTAGTGGATAGTTGGAGCCAATTCTAGCTATATATATATATATATATGTGCCATCCATTTCTAGCCAATTTCAGCCAAATTTGTATGCAGGTTTGAATCAGTTTTAACAGTAAGAACCATGAATTCCCAGAACCTAAATTTCAAGATAATTATAATTGGTGAATATTTGGAAACTAATTTTTCCCGGAGTTGTCCATGTTTCTTGTACATTGTGAGCATGGTAAGTGCCTTTAAGAAAATCTTCTCTTTTTAGTGATCTGTGATTACGTTTGATGTTGTCTTACCACAAAACACTATACAAGTTGGTGTCGTCGCTTCCTCTACAGTGTGCCTTTTACTTCTTGGAATCCTGTACTGAGTGAGATCTCTAGTGCTTTCTGATCATACATATGCTCTGGCAATCAAAGACCATATCCAAACATTAGTGTAGAGTTTGAAATTAAGCTCGGTTTCAGCAGTAAATTGTGATGGTTCACAAGTGTTTGCGATGTCAAGCATTGGGTTTGTTCAAAGGTGCCATTGGAACTGCCCAGGTGTCCCATTTGTACAGCATGGTTGAGACATATGTAACATTCGTAGGTGCATCTAAACTCTCATGGGAATTGTAGAGCTTCGGGTCCACAGCTTCCAGAATGGGAAAGCAACGTTTTTTTGTTGCACAATGATTTGCAATGTTGGTTAAACTGAAGAGGAGTGAGTCTAAGATATGCTACTCTTGTGCCACGTCTCCTTGCTCCAGATTAAGGTGCATCACTCGTCCTCATTGTCAGACAGTTAGCAATGCGTGTGTGAACACCGTTTTGGCCTGGTTCATGAAGAAGTTTGAGGTTTTGAGTTGTTTTGCAGCTATTTGAAGGATTTAACCAAGAGGACTCTTTTCTTCATCTGTATTCTCCATCTCAAGTGGTATATCTAGCTTTGAGAGTCAATTACATGTGTTAACTCTTACCAGTACCCCTCTGACATCAAAATTTAAAATTTTAAATTGTTTAAAAATGTACACCAGTTTCTTTGCTACTGGCACAATTAAAAGATAGAATGTTGAGATAAGGGCTAACTTATTATCCCAAATGCCGTGCAATTAGGTGGCAATAAAACGTGTTACATAAATCAGTTGTCTTGAACTAGAAATAATAGAAAGAAAATTGGAGTGTAAAATATTTCAGCTATTGCATTTTTCAAAAATTCTGTGTTTAGCCTGTTGACTAGAATCAGTTTGATCCTTCTAAGACACCAGTAAGTTTGGGAGAACAAGCCAGTGGAAGGCTGAAAGATAGGTCCATAGGGGCAGCCAAACCAGTCATCAAACATTTTGGAAAGTGACAAATTCAAATGCAGGAGCCTAAATAGCCTACGATTTTCTCTATGAATTAAAACTTGTTCAGATTGGCTGCCCAAATGCTTACATTTGATTGGTAACTGGCAGGCAGGTTGCTACATGTATCAACTTTTCGTGAACACACTCGAAAGGACCTTTTAAAACCCCTAATCATATTTGCCAAATTTTGGCCAATCACTTGGGCAGTTCAGCAGTAAAAGTCGCTTTTGTGAAAACTAAATTATCCAAGATGGCCAGCAGCAGATTGGACAATCAGGCTCTCTTAAACCTTAATCTGCTTCAGTTTGTTCCCTAGATGATGTTTCTTGCATTTCATGTTAATGGGCTAAGCGCTTTCAGAGAAAGATGTTTAAAGACATTAAAAAACCCAGCTCACAATCCAAGATGGATGCAAGTCACAGCAAAGCTGACGTCATGCTCATAATGACGTATAGTATAGCTCCATCACAAAAAAACCCGGAAAAAAGTATGTCACCATTATACGAATTGTGTATCTTTGCTAATTTACAAATTTAATAAACATTATTTTGAATAATTTGCCATCTCAGGCAGCAACATCCAAAAACAAAATAAAGTTAACCCTTTAAGCCTTGAATTTATTCAAGAAAATTTCGATTTTTTTTTTTTTCAAAGAAAATTTGCCAATTTGCATCCCAAGAGTAGACTGTTTTGTAGCACTGGAATAATTGTCTCGGTCATCGAGCCAGTCATTCCAGTGGTAAATTTTCAAAAATAGTCTTCTCTTGCTCTGCAAATTGACATTTCTCAGGATGACTGTAGAAGCCATTTTTGGCTGCTATAAGTGTTAAAGGGTTAAATTAATTTCACATTATTCAACAGTATACGTGTAATCGATTCCAATACAGGTAAGAGTGGAAAGGGAATAGCTAGAACTGGGCCTGGCAAACCTACTAATTGATCCATCCATTGCTCTGGTTGGTGCGCTTACATGCAATAGTGATTTATACATCTGTCATCCATTGACCTTCAGCAATTGTAGGATGTTTCATCACTTACATTAAGCTTGTTGATGGACTAAAACCAAAAGTGGAGAATATATTCCATTAGCAACGATATTTATTTAGCTTATAACAATAATGTTGGTTCATCTTCATATATAAACCAAGGTGTGGCTCTTGTCAGCATTGAATTCTGTGTGAAAATCCATTTGTTGGATATTTTCTTATCAGCTAATGGATTGATACTAAACCCTTTAAGAGTGTTGATCTTGCAGCATCTATCATCTTCGGTATGCTGAGTTAACTCTCGAATTTATTCAAGAAAATTTCAGTTTCTCAAAGAAATGTCCATTTGCCGACCAACAGAAGACTATTTTTTTTAATTTACCACAGAAATGACTGGCTCGGTTATCGAGCCAGTCATTCCATTGGTAAATTCTCAAAAATAGTATTTTTTTGTGGTCTGAACATAGACATTTCTCAAGACCACTGCAGACACCGTTTTTGGCTTATATGAAGGTTAATGTATTGATGTGGCACAGAACAACATCCCTTGCATGAACGTACACTAGAGCTCATAAATAAGTTAACATGTTTTCAAATCAAAAACAGAAACGTGTGGGGTGGGGCCCGACCAGCTTGTCTGGAAAATAGCTTTGCCCGAGCGTGAGGTGCCAATTTCAGACATAGTGAGCGAGCACTTAATTTGTCTATTCCAGTTTTTGTATATGTCAGAATGCAGAAATGCATGCAAATCATCATTTTAAGCGAAAGTTGACCAGTCAAAATTGTGTATATGACAGTTCTGAATTAAGGCTACCACCATAGGTTCCTTCCAGCCAAGTCTGGTTGAAATTAGCCATGTTGTTCATGAGGCTTTTAACTGATTTCCTAAGATTTTTGGAAAATCCAAGGCACTAGAAAAATCTACCAATAAAAATTCTATATACGAATTCGGACGTCTATAGCTATATACAGCTATTAGAAAAAACTTTGGATTGGTCAATTTTTCTGGCGGCCATAAATGTTTGGGGAATCCGTAATAAGACTATTCCTCATTAACCTCTTGTGCGATTTCAACCAAACTTAACTGCTATGTTTGGTTGAAATCGCACATGTGGTTAATGAGGAATAGTCTTAACTGTTTTCCTAAACATTTTTGGCCATCTTGGATAACCTAGTTTTCACAAAAGCGACTTCCTGCTTAACCGGAAATTTGACAAATATGATTAGGGATTTAAAAAGTTCCATTCAAGTGTGTTGAAGAAAAGTTGATACATGTAGCAACCTGCCTGCCAGTTACCAATCAAATGTAAGCATTTGGGCAAGCATTTTGAACATGTTTTAATTGGATGCCTTTTCATAGAGAAAATCATAGGTGCCTAAATTTGAATTTGTCACTTTCTAAAATGCTCGATAACTGGTTTGGCTGCCATCATGGACCTATCATTCACCTTAAATTTAATGGTGTCTTAGAGGGATCAAACTTTTGGAAAGTCAAAGATGGTCGCCATAAATATTGGCTAATCCAAATTTTGTATAATTGTTCTGAAGTCTACCATTCTATGTACGTTCCTGCCAAGTACACTTAAAATCGGCAAAGTGGTTAAGGAGGAGATGCGTTTTGACAATTTCTAGTACATTTTTCATACAATCTAAGATTTTCACCCAAAAAATTAACCAATCGAAATTCTCTATATATGTTCTCCAGCTAAATTATATTAAAGTAATGAGGAGTAGTGTTTTAAAGCAAAAGTTGACGGATGACAGACCGATAGTCGATGGACAGTCGTCATGCCATAACATAAGATCACTTGGCTTTTCAGTCCAGGTGAGCTATCAATATGTTTTATTTTGTTTTAGAAACAAGTTATTTCTGAGCTGTACTGTAGGGAAAAATTAGGGAAAATCCTAATAAAACTGTGATTTTACTTTTTTTGGATTTACTTGCACATAGTGTGCAAAATGTACATTGAAAATATGATGTCAGGTCCCATTATGGGTAAGTAAACGTGACATAACTACTGGACAAAATAGGTCAGAGTTCCAACGTTCCTCCTGCAGAAATATGGCAAAAAATCCCTGGGATATCCCAAGTCCCAAGGTTGGTACGTGGTGGTATTGGAACGGGACTTCCAACCATGGGATATCCCGGGAAATCATGGGACCTGGGATTTTTCTGTAGTAGTACAGTCCTAACACTGGGATATCCAGGGATATCCCAGGGTTGGGATGTTCCAATACAGTCAGCTCCCATGGCTAGGATTGGCTGGGATATCCCTGGATATCCCAGGTTTGGGACTGATTCCAATACCGCCAGCTCTCATTAATGGGATATCCCAAGGTTGGGACTATTTTTGTAACCCTGGGATATCCTAGGGTTGGGACAAGAGTTCAGACTGGGAACTGGCTGTATTAGAATGAGTGCCAAGTCCTAGGATATCCCGGGGTTGGGATAATAATCCCAACCTTGGGATATACCGCGATGTCTATATACTAAATGCAAACAATCATCTTAGTTGTGAAATGTCACAACATAAGGCTTAGAAACAAGATGGCTGTGTGGGCTGGTTTTCATGTTTAATTAGGTTAGTGTGCATTCATTTTAAAATAGACAAATAATTTTCATGTTATAGATTACCCTTTAAGTTGGGTCATTTTACACTTTATCCGCCCCATGCCATATGTTGTATTCTCCAAATCATTAACAAATGCACTGGACAATATCAAGAGCATTCTAATTAAATTGCATGTAAATCCCTTTATGAGAGATTACTAATCCACAATAATTATAATATTCCACATAACTATCATAAATACTTTGAATAAGAAGCTTGCTGGTATTGCATTTGTTTGAAATCCACTTTGTAAACCTATCAACACTACTTTATTAACAATATGTACACTGAGAACAGGGTTTAGGTAAAAAGATTCATGACACCAAACATTAACTATAAACAACAATCCAAAATAACAGTTTAGTTACCAGAAGGAAGCTTTGACCTCTCCTCAGAATTTTGGCGGGAAAGGTTAAATACATCTAAAAGTCCTAACATCTCCCAACTCTGGGTTTCTGCAAAACATCTAATGTTAAAAAGTCCCAGCTTTTCTCAAGGTTGGGACTTTGCAAAAAGTAGAATATTTAAAAGTTCTAGCTTTTCCCAGGGTTGCGACTCGAGACATCCTGGGATACTCCGGGATTTTTCAAAGACAGACTTTTTCATTTCATGGAAAAAGAATCCCGGGACTTCCTGGGATATCTCTACAGAGATCCCCAGTTGCCTGCATATGTATATGTGGCATACATAGAGGATCTGAAACAACTGGTCACATCGCAATTATCAACCGAGTCGAAAATTATCGCATTGCACAGGCTTTAGCGATATGAAATGAGACCGAGCCTGAGAGTCTATTTATCATTTTTAAAATGATAGTTTGACAGATTGGTCGATTCGCCCTCTACAAGCTTGTCCGGTCCATAGTTTCAAGACTTTTATATGTACGATCATGAAACTATGTATATGGATGCATCATATGGAGAAAATGTGCACTCTGTGAAAAGTAGGTCGGTGTGACCTACTTTTGACCGACCGTTCATGGTTCACTGAGCATTACCGAACATGTTAGTCCGGGCTATAGTTGCAAGAGTTTTTGGTGTATTGGAACTGAACCTGGGTGTATGGATGCATTATACGCTGAAGGTGTGTCGCGTATGAAAAGTTGTGACCTACCTTTCATGATTCACTGAACATGCTTTTGACCTACTTTTCATGATTCACTGAACACGCTTTTGACCTACTTTTCATGGTTCACTGAACATGCTTTTGACCTACTTGTCATGCTTCATTGAACCTTACAGAGGATTTTTGTCCAGCCGATAGATTCTATTGTCCCTACAGAGTACGCCTTCGGGGAGCATACATCAGTTTACTGATATGCCTTGTTTATCTATAGTTTAATTCCTCTGCCAGTTCATTCAAGCTGGAAATGATATATATAATATTAGTATGGCTAAAATATCTAACAAAAAACATCTTATGTCTGACCATAAGTGAGTCGCCTTACTGTGATATATGCTGACATAATAAGTAGGCAAGTTTTCTATAATGGCCTCTTGCGATCAGGCCAAAAATTAAAGATAATAATATTTTTACAAGCACGGATTTCCTAGCATAACTAGTTCGGATAGCTAATAACGGATAACTAATTCAATTTCAGCCAGGCATTAACACTAAGATACCATGTTTGATATGTTTGCTATAACCAGAGATTGTTCTATTCGAAAGCCCAATAACTATATTATTAGGCTTAAGAAGTTGAACCCAAACTGGTAACTGCTAAATTTCAGCAAATCAGTAAAATACATACCTTCATATAAACGACTATTTTTAGTATAAGGATACTAGTGCTAAGTATTCTATCTAACAGTTGTATCAGCACTTCCAGAGTATTAAATATATACATATATTAAATCTATACATATATACTAATGATCAGTGCACTGGAATTCTTGAGACAGACTTAAATTTCCCGCATGAAAATATTTCTTACGCATTATCTAACCAGTGAAAGGCCTTCGTTGAACAGTACACCTGTGTTCATATCAAGAAATATTAAATGAGCTGAGAGCCATGTTTATGATAGTTTCATATATTTGTGCTTGTGTCAGATTGATTCCAAGTATTAGTGGCTGATTTTCAAGATTATGATTACTGGTAGTTGTCTTTGTTCATCAATATTTGTTGTAACCATGGATTCAATGATTTGAAATTTGGAATGCAACACTGAATATGTTTACAGCAGCTGTCATTCTCTCTCTTTACTGAGCTCTAACTGAAAACTAGCTAACGGTTCAAAATAGGTTAACTACAATAGGTAATTTTGGAGTCAAATGGCACCATATTTAAGTAGCTCTAAATTAAAATGGTTACCAAGTGTATAGATAAAGTATAGGAAAATCGGTCATGTTTTAAAGCATCCGAAAAGAAAAATAGGTCATCAAGCATTAACTCATGTTTTTCATATTTGATGTCTAATCCGACCTAGTTTCCTTATTCTTTGATCTTTGATCTATATAGTATCCTCGGTAGCGTTTTATTTTGCATTGCTCACTTAGAACAGCATTGTTAGCTTACCTGGCCTGAAAGGCCAAGTGAGCTTATGTCGTGGCGACTGTCCGTCGTCCGTCAACTTTTCCTTTAAAACGACTTCTTCTCAAGAACCGCTGGGACGATTTCAGTTATATGTGGCAGGAAGCATCCTTAGGGCATAGGGATCCAAGGTATGTTCAAACGAAGCCGATCGGCCAATTTGGCCTGTGGCCATCTTGGATTTTGGCCGATTTTTAGAAACGTCTTTAAAAATCTCTGAAACCGCTTGAGGGATTGAAGAAAACCTCATGAAATATGATCCAGGGCAAGAGCTCAACCAAGCTTGTTCAAGGGAACTTGATTGGTCAAAAGGTTCGGCGGCCATCTTGGTTTACCTAGTTTTAGTGAAACTAACTTCTTCCCCAGAAATGCGCGAGGGATTAGGCCAAAATTTGTCAGATATGATTAGGGACTAAGGGCCAGTAAAGTTTGTCCAAGAGAAGTTGATCCATCAAAAAACATGGCCGCTGTGGGCCAATCAAAATATACCGTGTTTGGCGGCCATATTGGATTTTTTTATTTGATGTATTTTGGGGCCGAAATTGGCTTTATATAGGTTTTTGGGTATTCTGATCTCAAATTTGTAATTTTCAAAACTGTCGGATAAACGGTTTAGGGCCATCTTAGATCATTTTCCCGCCAAAAGCTCCCATACTAAAGCAATGGGAAAGTTAAAATGTCTTCTCGAGAACTGCTGGGCCGATTTCAATTATATTTGGTAGGAAGCATCCTTAGGGCATAGAGATTCCATTTTGTTCAAATGAAGCCGATCGGCCAATTTGGCCAGCAGCCATCTTGGATTTCAGCTGATTTTTTAAAATATCTTTAAAAATCTTCTCCAAAACCGTTTGAGGGATCAATTCAGACCTCATGAAATATCATCTATGGTAAGAGCTGACCCAAGTTTGTTCAAGGGAACTTGATTGACTAAATGGTTCAGTGGCCATCTTGGATGACCTCGTTTTCGTAAAAACGACTCCTTCCCCAGAACCGCTGAAGCAATCAGGCCGAAATTTGTGATATATGATTAAGGTCTAAGGGTCATTAAAGTTTGTTCAAGAGAAGCTGATCCATCAAAAAAACTGGCCGCTTTAAATGTCTTTAAAAATCTTCTCCAAAACCGCTTGGGGGATCTATTCAAAATGCATGAAATATCATCTAGGGCAAGAGCGGCACCAAGTTTGTTTCACGGGAACTTGATTGACCAAATGATTTGGTGGCCATCTTGGATAACCTAATTTTTGCCAAAATCACTCCAGAACCACTGAGCGGATTGGGCCAAAATTTGGGAGATATGATTAGGCACTGAGTGCCATTAAAGTTTTTTCAAGGAAGGCGCTACATCAGAAACATGGCTGCAGTGGACCAATCAAAATGCAGTGTGTTTGGCGGCCATATTGGACTTGCAAAAATGTCCACAAACTTTTAGAAGACTACTCCTAAACCACCCACCAACAATTGTGACAAAACTGCATAATGCTCCAGGTGAGCGACACAGGCTCCTTGGGCCTCTTGTTTTAATAAAAACTGAAACCTAATGATTTTTCCATGCAGCTTTGGTATCAATAGATGAATCCAATCTGTCACTCAAGTATATGGCATCATAATTTGATATATAAGACACAGTTACGTACTATCCATCCACATACCAAATTTGGTTATTGTTTGTGAAAGATTTGAAATTACAGCCTGGTAAAGAATATTTTATGATGTTTAGTAAATTGTGAAAAGTTTGTCCCACCGACATACTTTTGGTACAGGACCTACCTCTGCTCTACAATGCATCCAATGATCCATACATCAAGTTTTGTTGCTGTATACATGTAAAAAAAAATTTACCTATATTATCTAGAAATTAGGTCAGTCACTGACCTAGTTCTTATATGGCTGTTAGCTTATGCCGCAAGGTACCCATCCACCAAGTCAAAATTCAGTGGTTCTAAATATGACGAAAAATGCCACTGAAAAAATCACTTTCCATTACTTCCCATGCCAGTCTGGTGTTTGATGTTGAATTGACTACATTATCGCAGCATAGATATTCGATGCTGGTATGAACATTTTGAGCAGGTTCTCAATTTATCCGGAAATAATAAGCGTGCCACAATGGATGAATCCAATCTATCACTCAGGTATATAACATCATAATCTATCACGTCATATGTAAGCTGACATCACAATCAAAATGTGTAATGAATGATGGAACTTAAGGTCCACCATGAACTTTTAAAAGTCTGTCATGAATGTACGCATTGTATGTCTTTACTACTTAGTAATCATTCTGTTGAATATTTTGAAACTAATTTGACTGGGCGTTATTGCTACCTATGCCTGGCAACAATGCCCAGTCAAATTAGTTTCAAAATATTCAACAGCTTACCTGTATAATTGCCTAGATATTGGGATTCTGGGACTTCAGTGTTCGATCACTCCTGCACAGGCGAAAGGAACACGGTAGTACCATAGTAGAACATGATATACCATGCTTGTGGGATCATGATATACCATGGTATTTCAATGGACCTTTCCAGTTTATCCATCCATCATATGACATCATAATCAACTACGTGATGTGTAGGATGATGTCATAATCAAAAACAGCATGATTGACTCGAATTGGTGCATCTTAGAAGCTTAATAGTCCGACACATTGTACAAATTGTATGTCTTTACTATTTAATAAACATTCTGTCGAATATTTTTAAACTAATTTAACTTGGCGCTGTTGCTGCCATAGGCAACAACAGCACCCAGTCAAACTAGTTTCAAAATATTCAACAGCTTAAATGGATAGTTTTCAGGAAATTAATAATCAGGGAGTTCAGGGATCGATTGATCCAACATGAGCAAGGTGTGGGTGGGGATTATCTAGAGATGGGTGGCGCAAAGCTAAAACTGGAAAGGTCCATTTGTACCATGGTTGATCATGGTCAATTGACTGTCTTACCATGGTAGATAAGTTTTATTTAATGAAGGTAGACCGATCAGTGACAAAATCCCTGGTCCATGATATACCATGGTAGAGAACTACAATGGTACTGGGATCAAGGTATTTGATGGTTCGTTGCATGAAATCACAGTATACCCTGGTAGAAAATACCATGGTACCGATGCTTCCATCAAACTATTAGTCAGCATTAAATTCAGGCCCACTTTTGTAAAGTGAAGTCCTGTGCCATACTGTAGAGCCTACAGTATTGTAAGCATTGTCATGAACTATGGTAATAGTGACAAAGATCTAAAATATGATCAAACTCTGTATATAAAAGATTATGAAGATATTGGAATAGTTGGCCTACAGTGGCATTGTTTGAACAAAGATAAGATTTATACAAGAATTCAGTGTTTATTTTTATGTTTCTATGGATATGGCATTTACTATTTAATAGACTAATTAACAATGATTACATAGGTTATCTGTATAAGACTATTTTTAATTACAAAAACCACAATTTACAATTAATGAGTTACCTGCCTTATTATATTATGCCAACCATGGTCAGAACATGGTTGACCATGGTCAGATAATTTGTTCCATGATGACAGAACAGAGTCAGAAAAATTGACCATGGTCACACACCTGTCATATTTTAAGGTCAACCATGGTCATCCAGGTTTGACTATGAAACCAGTGTATTTGTTAAATCTTACCATGGTCTACCATATAGTAGTTGATAGCAATCATGGTCTACCTTGGTAAAGACCATGATAGTTCATGGTTATTGGTAACTGTGGTCTACCATGTCTCTGACCATGGTAGTCCATTGTAACCGCAGACTATCATGGTCAGCAGCATGGACTACCATGGTAATTCATGGTTACCATGGTCAGCACTAGATACCATAGACTACCATGGTGATATATGACAGTAATTCATGGTATTTGAGAGCTGACCAGGATATTTCATGGTTTTCCATCAAATACCAGGATACCCATCGTATTAACATACGTCCACTCGCATAGCATCACTGTTTGTGGCTGTACTTGCAGTCCCTTGATGTGCTATGTGACGAGCGGTTTTCTGTCGTGCCAATCAGATTTCTGCCTACTTCACTCTAGCTAGCAATCCAAAAATAGAGGCGTGGCTTCGGTGCGATATCGATGGAGATCTCACGAGGTGCGAATGTTATGCTATGTAAGGGGGAGTATATTAGTTGGTGGAAGTTGATGAGTGACAGCTCATGTATATTTATGAAGTTTCGTGAACTTAGCGCAGACATCAAAAGCATGCAAGCACGGGATTCGATATGGGAGCAGAGTTGGAGGGCGATGATATACCATGGTTGTTGTTTCACCTGGGCAACATGTGCAAAGCGTGGACGGTGCTTAGTTAGAAATGGGCGGGGCATAGCTTAAAGTTGATAGATCAATTGTTTATGCTGGATGTTGAGTGATCGCTATAGCTCATGAACTAAAAACTAGGTCACGAGGCCCGTGCAATAAGACGACGCAGGATACCGTGATATACCATGGTTGTTGTTTCACCTGGGCAACATGTGCAAAGCGTGAGCGGTGCTTAGCTAGAAATGGGTGGGGCATAGCTTAAAGTTGATTCATCAATTGTTTATGCTGGATGTTGAGTGATCGCTATAGCTCATGAACTAAAAACTAAGTCAAACAAAATTCCCCGTAGAATACTAGGTCATATAAAATTGTCCGTAGAAAACTGGGTTAAATAAATTGTACATAGAAAAACTAGTTCAAGTAAAACAAATAATAGAAAAAACTAGGTCAAATGAAATTGATTAAATAGCATATCATGGGAAAATAATGTCAACTTAATGGCATATTGGAAAACTAGGTCAAATAATATAACACAGGAAACCGATACATCAAAGAAATAATGGCATATCAGAAACTAGCTCAAATAAAATTGTGCAGAGGAAAACTAGGTCAAAATAAAATAACACATTGTGGAAAATAAGTCAAAATAAAGCGACTTGTTAGAAAACTAGGTCAAATAACATGGCAAAAGTTATTTAACATAAAATAATCCTTTAATCTCCAAATCCGCCAAAAAGTGGTCTGTCACAGTGGTCTTGAGAAATGTCCATTTGCAAAACAAAAGACTATTTTTGATAATTTATCACGGGGATGACTGGCTCAATTATGGAGCCAGTCATTCCAATTATGGAGCCAGGCATTCTAGTGATAAATTTTCAAAAATAGTTTTGCTCTGCACATGAACATTTTCTATGGCAAAGTTTTAATTTTCTTACATAAATTTGATGGCTAAAGGGTTGAATATTGTTTTTCCTCAGGTACATGGACCAGCCACAACACAACGTTTCTCAACATGGCCACCTCTCTGGAGTCGGAGGGCAATCCTCGGAGCGACTAAGGTCAGAGATCGACTATAGTAATACCGGTGTGAGACGACCAATGGACTACCCGAGAATTGATGAAGGCCATTCAATTAACTTTAGTAATGTTGGTGGCAGAGGGCATTTAGTAGACTATGAAGCTGTAGTAGCTGGTCGCGGCTTGGACATTAGTAGGAGAGGTCTTCCGATGGATTATCGCGGCAGAGCAAGTGCTAGTCATAATAGTAGTAGTACTGGTAGTAACGGTTACACAACCACATCTGTATATTTGCAGGACCGAGACTATGGCGTAAGAAAACAGTGACAGTGCTGGTGGTGCTTATTTATTAACCCTATAACAAAATCCGACCATTTTATTTTCAAAACCATGCAGGTAAGCTGTTGAATATTTTGGAACTAGATAGCTTGGTCGATAAAGAAGTCATTGTAAATCCCCACGTCCATCGTTTTGACCTTTTGACACAATGTCCTCTCGCTCTCTCCACTCATATGAGTAATACATATGTGTATACCAAATTTGGTTGAATTTCGGCCAACACTTTTGGAGGAGTTGCGTTACAGTCAATTTCCACGCACACACATGCACGCATGCATGCACACACACACTGGTGGGCCAGCATAATCCCCACTTAATAAACATGTTTGATAACTTATGTGATGTGGAGCTTTTGCTGTCTTAGGTAGCATTAAGCCTTACCACTCTGGTGTCAAAATTGTAAATTTTAAACTTAAATTAAAAGATGAGGTGACGTTCATTTATCAACAAATATGGGGGAAGATGTCGCTGTCATAGACAGCAACATCATCCACCAAAATTGTTGAAAAATGTACAGCAGTTTCTTTGCTATTGACACAGTAAGAGAATATTGACATCAGAGTGGTAAGGGTGGCTTTATATAGCTTACATTAAGCACATTAATCTATTTAAATCTATTAGCTGTAGGTAATATGTACGGTACTTTAAATTTCATAGTTAAACCGTATACTGATTATTTTGAGAATAATTTGACTGAGATTTGCCACTGCCTGAGCCAGCAACAACTTTGAGTCAAATAGTTTTTGTGAAATTTTTGGCATGCTGGAAGCCAATTAAGTTTGTGATTATTAACCCTTTTATGGTCAAACTAGCCAAGACCGGCCTTTGCAGTGGTCTTGAGGAATCTCCATTCGCAGGTTAAGAGATTATCTTTTAAAATTTACCATTGGAATGCCTAGCTCGATAATCCAGCCAGTCATTTCAGTGATAAATTTTTTACAATAATCGTCTCTTAGTCTACAAACAGACATTTTTTATGAGAAAATGAAATTTTCTTGATCAGATTTGAGGATTAAAGGGTTGCATTTGAAAATGTTCAAACTTAGTTTCTGCTACTGAAATTATTATTAGACTTACCTAAAGAATAGTCAAATAATCTGTATTCAATCCTCCATGTACGCTATGATGCTGATGATAGTGATCAGATAGGCTTTACTATTCTATTATTCTCACGCAATACTTTAGAACAAATTTCTTCACACCAAACACTGTGATTAACAATCAACTGCTCGAGTTTATGACACACACACGCACACACACTCACACACTAAAAGTGAGAAAATAACAACACATTGACAGAAAAACAAGAGATAATAACACTGAGATTTAGTCTCAAGTGTGCCAAGGATCTCTTTTATACACCAACACAGATATAGGCAACAATGTTACTGACTGATGGTTAAAGATTTGTCACTGCTGGCTTAGAGAGAGATAGTGTAGCTGTAATATAATTCCAACACACAGTAGAGCACAGTAGCACACACTCACACACTCACAGCAGACTCTGCAGTTCTGCTTCAAGAAAGAGGCAGGCAAATTGATGTTCACATTCACTTTCTATTGATATGAGGACAGGGAGGAGTACTACTACTACTACACATAACTCCCACCAGCAACAAGCAGTTGATTGAATTCCTATCGAATTTCCCATCACAAGCAGAGTCATATATTGACATCCTTACTCCCATTCCCCCCCCCCCCCTTGGAATTCATATCATACTTCGACTTTTCTACAGCTTCAGCCCTCCAGCATGACACACATCTTAATTCACATGCACTCACTCACGCAATCAGTTCTACAATACAGATCATAAATAATTTAACATGGTTCCAAAACAAAAACAGAAACATGTTAGTTTGTACAATTTTGAACACAATGTAAGAAATGTTCTGTTGAATATTTTGAACATAAGTGACATTAAATTAATAGGCAGCAATGTCTTCCAGTCCAATGGACCTTTCCAGTTTTAGCTAAGCCCTGCCCAGCTCTATCTAATCTCCACCCACACAACGCTCGTGTTGGAATTGATCAATCTCTGAACACCCTGACTATCAATTTCCTGAAAACTACGCAATTAAGCTGTTGAATATTTTGAAACTAATTTGACTGGGTGCCTATGGCAGTAACAGCAGCCAGTGAAATTAGTTTTAAAATATTCAACAGCAATTTTATTAAATAGTAAAGACATACAATTCGTACAACATGTCGAACTATTAAACGTTAAAGACGGAGTATTTTGAATCATTCAAGACGTCAGCATACATGTCACATAGTTGATTATGACGTCATATGATGGATGGATAAACGGAAGGGTGAATTTTGTTCAAAACATTCAACAGCACATTTTATTTTGTTTTGGAAACATTATGTTATTTCTGAGCTGTAGTGTACTATAACGTATCAGTTTTCCTCATATTACCACTCCTGTGCTTGAAAACATGCTACGCTTGAATACAAGAGTTTGTCATTCATGAGAAGTAATTACCTCTGCTTGGGTAAGGATCATCTGAAGATGTGCTGGCAGTGTCAGGGGTGGGTGGGTGCTGGCAGTTTCATAGGCTTGTTGGGCAGTGCCTTGGGTGTACCCGAGCAGTGCCATGGGTATGAGTGTTGGCAATGACGTCAACATATGGGTTGGCAATGGCATGTGTGCCTAGCTGTATGCTGGCAATGTCAGGGGTGGATGGGTGGGTGCTGACAGTGTCATGGGTGTGTGGGTGGACAGTATCATGGGTGTGTCCAAGCAGTGACATAGGCATAAGTGTGGACAAGCTTACAGATATGTCCAAAAATGTCAAAATTTACACATTGTGAAAAGTTAATTCAGGCTGTGGTTGACATGTTATAATATATATATATACACCTGTGCAAAAGTTAAGCACCAGCAAAAACAATAGAACGTAGAAACATGATGGTACAACTAGGCTGCCATACTTTTTGTCCCCGCGTTAGCTGACATAATTCCAAGTACGAAATGCACATGCATGCATGACTTCACGCCGCTTGATGTCCGTGCGTGGCGGGAAACAGCACACGTGTTCAGTTATGTAAAAGTCCAGTTTGAGGTGTAGAACATTACATACAGATTTAGGCGACAAGATTGGGAATTTTGTGTTCATGACCGTGGTTTATTTGTACAGAGAGAATTAGCTCTTGATTGTGAACCGCTATGGCAAGACGAAGGTTAAGTGATCGTGTGAAATGGCAAATCATAGGCATGCATACCACTGGTATGTCATGCAGAGAGATTGGCAGACAGCTGAACATTAACCATACTGTAATCAGTCGTTTGATTGCAAAACATGGGCAAACTAACGAGGTGAAGGACAGGCCTAGATCTGGAAGACCGAAGAAGACTACTGCCCGTGATGATCGAGCCCTAGTACGCCTTGTTAGGAGATCTCCATTCACCAACAGCAGAGTGCTCAGCCAGCAATGGGAAACGCGCAATAGAGTGTCAATGTCTACCGTCAAAAGGAGACTGTATGCTGCTGGCATGAAAGCTATGAGACCTGTCAGACGTCCTCTCCTCACTGCACACCACAAAGAGGAGCGTCTGAGGTGGTGCAACAAAAGAAGACACTGGAACTGGAGACGGGTACACTGGTCCGATGAAAGTCGGTTCCTGCTTCATGCCACAGATGGTCGAACTCGTGTATGGAGGTCCAGACGCACGGCGTACGACCAACGTAACATCATGGAAGAAGTTCCATTTGGTGGAGGTTCCGTTATGATATGGGGGTGCATCTCATTTGATTGTAAGCTGGATCTGTTGACTGTACCTGGAACACTAAATGGACAAAGATATCAAGATTCCATACTGGATAGAGTTGTGCTCCCTCATTTTGTAAATCATGCACCTGGAACCCACCCTATATTCATGGATGACAACGCCCGACCACATCGTGCTAGAGCTGTGCATGAATACCTCCCCCAGAATGCCATCGAAACCCTACCATGGCCAGCAAGGAGCCCTGACATGAACCCTATTGAGCATATCTGGGACATTCTTGGAAACATGGTGAGAAGGAGGGATCCTCCTGTGCAGAACCTACAGGAATTAACAGACGCACTCCATCTTGAATGGCAACGAATACCACAATGGCGTATCAGTCGGTTGGTGACCAGCATGAGACGTCGTGTCCAGGCCGTCATCCAGGCACAAGGTGGATATACCCGGTATTAATAATGACAGTCTCAAACTCGTGCACAGATGTTAAACTTCGTTTTCAGACACCATTAATGACAATCTAGCCACGTGTGTCAACTGTAGGGCAATAGTTGTCAGTTGTGTCAACGTAACCATATTCAGGCCTCGTTTTCAAGTTCAAACAAAAACATACAGTGTTTCCCCACCATCATAATCAGCATTCCTCTAGTTGCATTATTACCTCTTGCACTAAGATGGATGGGTACATAAATGTTTATGCTATTGCTTTCTTCATAGCACATGAATATACCCTCGCATGTGCGTAAAAATAGGGTGGTGCTTAGCTTTTGCACAGGTGTATATATATATATATATATATATATATATATATATATTCAAAGTTTATGTTCAAAATTGAATATTTTTGAAAACTTGCCTCTTCGAATGACTAGTGTTGGTCGAATGAGTCAATCATTCTAGTTTCAAAAATATTATTTTGGCCAGAATTTAGACTGTCCAGAAGCCCACCGCAGCGCAGGGAATATTTTGAGCGGCATCGCATCGCAAAATGCGATGCAAATGAGTACCTGTTGCTACACATTCACAACTTCGCTTAGCTATTTGCTGCGATACATAATTTTGATGTAAAATTCAGTCAATTCACTTAATTTTGAAATATTTTGGATAAAAAGTTGCTAAAAGTTGCAAAACGATTGTCAAATTTAGTAAGGAAGCAAGATGCGCATGCGTCGGAGACTGATTTCCGATATAGCCCATAGACATATATAGCTATAGAGCGCATATCTTCATACCTTCCTTCACTGTGGGACAAATGACCGCCGGTGAAGCGAGTTCAGTAAGCGCTCTATAGATCAAAATTCTAAAAGCTAGCAATGCACGCATGCGTTAGCGTCTTCAGTTTTGAGTTTGGACACTAGTCGGAAACTCGCAATATGTATCACGGGGTATTCACGGTCGCCGACATATTGCTCATAACAGACTCTCTTGTAAATCTAAATTCTCCTATAGGGGGTTATGGCTATTGATCATTGCCTCGTCATTAGTTAGCATTATGATAAAACTTAAAAATACAAGTTTATCTAGGCTGATTCTGGTCGAGTTAGACAATGTTTGTCTCGGAAACTGAGTTATATCATTGCGAATGCTAAACTCCTGTTAGCCCATCCCCAAATCAAGGCTGACAGTATAGTTAGCCATGCTACGGCGGCGTATCGCACTTGATTCGCGTAAGCGACAGATTTAGAATGGCATGTCGCCAAGATCAACGCATGCGCGAGAGTGTTCTCGAGTACTCTTCTCCAAAGTCGGGAACATACTTTCTCGCGAGATTATTGGTTAATAAATATAACTATATAGAGAGCAGCCAATGAATCGCAAGGAAACTACAGACGGTAAAGAAAATAAACAATGTTTTACGCGGTAATTTTAAGAGTGACGTAGTAGTATATATATATAGCATTCATAGTATTCGTAGTAAAACTAGTAACACGTGGGCTGATTGATACATGCTGATCACAGTAAATTGGTATCATTCACTATTTAAGCCAGAGAAAACAACCATTAGTAATTTTTAAATAAAAATTGTTAACTCTTTCAACTGAAGTCATAGTATCGCAAAGACTCAATTTCATCTTAATAAGCTGTTGAATATGTTGCAAGTTTTTAAGGGGGACCTGTTGCTCACAGCTGCCATAGCCTGCAACAGCTTCCAGTTAAGCACTAACACTATTCAGCCTTATTACATTGTATTGAATGATGTGTACTTTGTTTAGCCTACCAGTTGAAAGGGATATGTGATGTAGGTTGGTAAGTTACAAAATATATGTTAAACCGAGTCAATGAAATCACAGTATTCATGGGAGGTGCATTATTGATTTTTTAGAAAATAATTTGACTGAGATGTGTTGATGCCTTAAGCAGCAACAGCTTCTAATCAATATAATTGCCAAATCTGCCAATACGTATTATTTTAGGTTTCCTATACCCCCTGACTTTGGCCAGAGCCAGTACATGCATATTCTGAATCTGACATATGTTATACTGACAAATGACAATACTAGCTACTGTAGACCTGAAGACTGATACACTATCCTCAATAACATTCTCAGAAGTCCAATATTAATTATTCAACCATCTGTTCATGTCACATTTGTGCAATTTGTGTAAACTACGTGTCGCATATTACACGTCTTACGGACTACTGATTTTTTAGACGGACTACTGATTTGCCAAGTGGTACCATCAACTTTTCGCTACTTTCGAACCCTCGTTATATTACACATTTTAACACTGATCTCCATCTAGATTATTTCGAAACCATATTAGATAAGACTACATTCCATATTTATTCTGTTCGTGGCTTGAACAACACGATCGAAGCGTCAATATATGATAAAAATCATGAATTCTCTCGGCTTGAAAATATTGTCTAGCTCCCGGTATGGTATATGTATCAATGACTGCTATATTGGAACCAGTCCTGCATTGCATAGGCAAAATGTTTTGCGAAATCAGAAAATTATGCTTTACGGTTACTTTCGGATTCACTTGCTCATAGCGTGTGTAGACGAAAAAACCCGTTTTTGATCATGCAAACATGTTTTGAAATGTTTCCCTGTTGGAACACCAACCAGTTTCAACACAGTTTGTTTGCTATGCAAGTGCTATGAACTGCTATGCGTTATTCGATTTGTTTAGCAGTTACTGCTACGCAATTTCATTCCAACAAAATATTCCCTGCAGCTGTCATTGTTTGTCAAATTGAGCCGTAACCCTTTAATGGTCAAGCTGGTCAAAACTGCCCTCTGTTATAGTTTTGTGGAATATCGATTTACAGGCCAAGAGAATACAATTTTTTAAAAGTTACCACTGGAATGACTGGCACAATAACTGAGCCAGTCACTCCAATGATAAATTTGTATTCTCTTGGTCTGTAAATCGACATTCAATTGGCAGATAATTCAATTTTCTTGACCAAATTTGGCCATGAAGGCGTTAAACAATTAACTTATTAACTGCTGGTTCAATTTTGTATGAATTTGTTTTATATTAAAACTGTAACGGTCAAGCTGGCCAAAATGACTTCCGCAATGGACTTGAAATTTTCTCATTTTCAGGACAAGAGAACGGTGTTTTTGAAAATTTACCACTTTAATAGCGGAGTTGATAAAAAAAAAAAAGCCAGTCCTTCTAGTGGCAAATTTTCAAAAAAGTCTTCTCTTTTTCCGCAAATAGGTATTTCATTAAGCAAGGGGAATGGATCTTCTTGCTCGATCATAACCATTCAATCCTTTAACCCTCAAATTTGTTCCCAAAAATTTTAATTTTCTCAAATCTCCATCTTCAAACCAAGAAGACTATTTTTAAAACTTTACCATTGAAGTTTCAAAAATAGTCTTCTCTCGGCATGCAAGTGAACTTTTCTCAAGACGACTGCAGAAGGCATTTTTGGCCAGCTTGAGTCTTAAAGGGTTAATTTTTCTGTATATTATTTCTGTATCTGTTAAGCAATGTTTGCTTTAACACTTTCCTTGAAGTAGCCAGCCAAAACCAGCCTCTGCAGTTGTCTTGTGGAATGTCCATTTGCTGGTGAAACGATCACTATTTTTGAAAATTTACCACTGGAATGGGTGGCTCAGTAACCAAGCCAGTCATTCCAGTGGTAAATTTTCAAAAATAATCTTGGCTTGCAAATGGACATTTAAACCTTTTAACCATCAACTTTTTTAAAGGCAATTTCAATTTTTTCATAGAAAATATCCATTTGCCTATCAAGAGAAGCCTATTTTTGAAATTTTAACACTGGGATGACTGGCTCGGTTATGGAGCCAATAATTCCAGTGGTAAATTTTCAAAAATAATCTCTTAATCCGCAAATGGATATTTTCCAAGACTACTGCAGAAGCTGCTTTTGGCCGATCTGTCAGCGTTAAAGTGTCAATAAGTAAACTTTTTGATATTTTTTACCAAATTTAGCCATTAAAAGGTTAAATCTGTCTAGTGTAGGTGGGCATTATGAGCGGCTTATTCTGTGAAAGCTTCCTGTGATATTTATATAATGGGTTTTCTCATTTAGCCCTCTTAATTGAATGTTAAATCAATTAAAGATGTTCAGTTTTGATGAACACAAGCCTGTACGCGTGATACCCAGAATCTCAAAGTGACCATACAACATCCAATTCTAGTGCAGTTCTCAAGTCTACATGTGTTACAACTATAAGATTAGCGCTTAGAAAATTTCAATTTTGTCATTTGAAGAAAATTTAAAACTTTCTCAAAGATAATGTCCATAAAGTTACAGAGCAAGAAATGAATGTTTTGGAAACATTTTCACTGGCTTGAGTGTTAAAGGTGTAAGTCTGTGACAGGACTAATAATAGTGCAATATGTGTGTATGTCATTGTCTAACCTCTAACCATTTAATGACCCAGCCCTTTAAAACTAGCCTCTATACTAGTTTTTGAGAAATTACCATTTGTAGCCTAATAGACCTTTTTTGAAAATTTATCGCTATAATGACTGGCTGGATAATCAAGACACTGGCTCGATAATTTAGCCAGTCATTCCAATGTTAAATTTTCAAAAATCATCTGATTGGCCTACAAATTGACACTTTTAATTAGAAAATCTAAGTTTCTTGACCAAGTTTTGGCCATTAAATGTTTAATCTTTATGTACTTATAATGGTTCAGTATAGGGCTTGCCATATTGTCACCCGAATATTCATGTATAGCTTCAATATGAGTGTGTATGTATCAATACTGTTCTATGTCCTCATCACTGGGACACCTAATGACTCATTCTCATTTATGTTGTATGTTTATCTCAGAATTAAAGATTTTAAGATCAGATGACATTCAGTTGAGCTATTACAAGCGATGATACATGTCCAGTCTGTCCATACATAACTTGTAAAAATGGTGGTACATAGTGTTATTATTCTCATGTTTTGAAAAAATGTTGGGGATATTGTATTCGTCCGTCTGTCCGTCTCTGTCACGGTAACGCCTCCCAAACTGTTGGGTGAAATTGAACCAAATTCGGTGTGTGGGTTACCCATAGGAATGTGCTTTGCAAGACAACATTTAGATTAGGCTCCGCCCCCAAGGGTGTGTGGCAGGGGTCAAAAGGTCAAATTGATTATAATGCGTCTCACCCCAAAGAGTTGCATTGAATTCAACCAAATTGGGTATGTGGGTTACTAATAGGAATGCGCTTTGCAAGAGGATATATAGATTAGGCTCCACCCTCAAGGGGGTGTGACATGGTGTCAAAAGGTCAAATTGATTGTCGTCTGTCCATCACGCTAACTCCTCCCCAACTGTTGCGTGGAATTCAACCAAATTTGGTAAGTAGGTTGCCCATAGCAATGCAATTTGCAAGACGATATTTAGATTAGGCTCCGCCCCCAAGGGGATGTGGCAGGGGTCAAAAGGTCAAATTAATTATAATGCATCACCCCAAATCGTTGCGTGGAATTCGGCCAAATTTGGTATGTGGGTTACTAATAGGAATGCGCTTTGCAAGATGAGATATAGATTAGGCTCCGCCCTCAAGGTGATGTGACGGGGGTCAAATGGTCAAATTGATTGCCCGTCCGTTCTTCACTCTAACTCCTCCCAAACTGTTGGATGGAATTCAACCAAATTTGCTAAGTAGGTTACACATAGGAATGCAATTTGCAAGACAATATTTAGATTAGGCTCCGGCCTCAAGGGGATGTGGCAGCGGTCAAAAGGTAAAATTGATTATAATGCATCTCACCCCAAATTGTTGCGCAGAATTCAACCAAATTTGGTAAGTAGGTTACACATAGGAATGCAATTTGCAAGATGAGATATAGATTAGGCTCCGGCCTCAAGGTGGCGTGGCAGGGGTCAAAAGGTAAAATTGATTGTCCGTCCGTTCGTCACGCTAACTCCTAAACCTTTTGGGTGGAATTCAACCAAATTTGATAAGTAGGTTACCCGTAGGAATGTAATTTGCAAGACCATATTTAGATTAGACTCCACCCCCTAGGGGTCAAAAGGTAAAATTGATTATAATGCATCTCACCCCAAATTGTTGCGCAGAATTCAACCAAATTTGATAAGTAGGTTACCCGTAGGAATGCAGTTTGCAAGATAATATTTAGATTAGGCTCCGCCCCCAAGGGGGCATGTCAGAGGTCAAATTGATTATAATGCCTCTCAGCCCAAATCGTTGCGCAGAATTCAACCAAATTCGGAATGTGGCTTACCAATAGGAATGCGCTTTGCAAGATAGATATAGATTAAGCTCCGCCCTCAAGGTGGCGTGGCAGGGGTCAAAAGGTCCAATTGATTGTCCATCTGGCCGTCACACTAACTCCTAAACCGTTGGGTGGAATTCAAGCAAATTTGTTATGTAGCTTACCCATAGGAATGCGCTTTGCAAGACGCCATTTAGATTAGGCTCCGCCCCCAAGCGGGCATGGCAGGGTTCAAAAGGTCAAATTGATTATAATGCAAAAGTATTAGTTTTTATTTTCCATGGCCACGAAAATTGAGTGTACTTTGACAGAAACTCAACCATTGGTTCAGTCCAGATCTTAATGGTATAATAATGTCATTCATATGATATGCGTTAACATATGTGAATAGACATCAAGGAATAAAGCAATGGTGCATTGTTGTGTTGTCATATATGTTAATTATCCCCCATGTTTTAAAAAACCGTTGGGGATATTGTAATCGCCTCTGTCCGTCCATCCGTCACGCTATCTCCCAAACCATGGGGTGGAATTAAATCAAATTTGGTATGTGAAGTACCCATATGATTCCGCTTTGCAGGACGATATTTAGATTTGGCTCCGTCTTCAGGGGTGGTGTTGTCGTGGCAGGGGTTAAAAGGTCAAATCAGTTGTATCGCAATTCCTCTGAAATCGTTAGACATAACTCAACCAAATTTGACATCTGAGTTACCCATATGATTGTGGAGTGCAAGAGGCCAGTTAGATTTTGCTCCGCCCCCAGGGGGTGGGGTGGGTGTCAAATGGTAAAATCTTAACCTGCGGAAATAGATTGTAATGCATCTCCTCCAAAACCGTTGGACAGAATTCAACCAAATTTGGTCTGTGCGTTACCCATATCAATGTGGAGTACATGAGTACATTTACACTTGGCCCGCCCCCAGGGGTGGGTGGGGGTCAAAAGGTCAACAAAATTGATTGTAATGCACTCCTCTGACACTGCTAGACAGAATTCAACCAAATTTAGTATGTCAGTTAGCCATATCAATACGGAGTGGATGAGCACATTTAAATTTAGCCATGCCCCCAGGGGGTGGGGATGGGGTATAAAGGTTGTGAAATTGATTGTAATGCAACTCCTCTGAAATCATTTGACGGAACTCAACCACATTTGATATTTGAGTTACCCATATGATTGCGGAGTGCAAGAGGACATTTAGATTTGGCTCCGTCCACAGGGTGGGGGTTAGCGGGATCAAAAGGTCCAATTTTAACCTGTGGAAATTGATTTAACGCATCTGCTCTGAAACCATTGGATGGAAATTTGGTGTGTGAGTTACCCATATCAATGTGGATTGAATGAGCACATTTACATTTGGCACCGCCCCCAGGACTGGAGGATATGGGCAAAATGTCATGAAATTGATTGTAATGCAACTCCTCTGACAATGTTAGACGGAATTCAACCAAATTTAGTATGTCAGTTACCCATATCAATGTGGAGTGGATGAGAACATTTACATTTGGCACCACCCCCAGGACTGGAGGATGTGGGCAAAATGTCATGAAATTGATTGTAATGCAACTCCTCTGACACAGTTAGACGGAATTCAACCAAATTTAGTACGTCAGTTACCCATATCAATGTGGAGTGGATGAGCACATTTACATTTGGCCCCGCCCCAGTGTGGGTGGGGGGTTGTTAAAAGGCCATGAAATTGATTGTAATGCAAGTCCTCTGACACGATTATACAAAATTCAACCAAATTTGGTATGTAAGTTACCCATATGATTGTGGAGTGCAAAAGGATGTTTACATTTGTCTTCGCCCCGGGGGTGGGTTGCAGGTGTATGAAAAGTTCAAAGCAGTGAACGTGGGGATTTGCGATGACGCGTCATTGACCAATCAATCTAGTTTCTGGATGTATTGATGCCAAACTGGTCAAGATATTATGTCATGCTTGGGGGAAACCCATGTGGCAGTGGGTGTTCCAAGTATTAATGCACCCTTATCCCGTGTTGTTGATACCTTTTGGCTCCATCCAACGGAGTTGTCCATTGTAGGAGCCTGTACCAATGGCCGGTGTCCCTCAGGATCTCAGACCCCACCGAATGTAGTGAGAGTCACCAGATGGACGGCATAGAAATTGAAAAATCGGGCACCTGTAGGTGTCTTTTGGGGAAGCTAGCACTGGAAAACGGTGCCCATTGTGACACCCATCCCAAATTAGTGTGTGTCTTATTGACACCGTTCTTGTAAATTGGTGTCTTGACTCAGGTGGCTGGTCCGGTGTTCCTGTTGATAAGTGGGCACCTATCGGTGTCCTTTACGGCACCGAGCATGGGAAAATGGTTGATCTGCTGTGTTTTTTAACTTCTTGCTCTTTGCCCTTGGTAGCCATGGCAACAACTTCAGGAAGGTGTTTTCTGAAAAGAAGTATGATGACGATGTCTTCAGCTGGCAATAAAATCTTAACAGGAAGCTTAATGTTTAGACCTGACGCTGTCGTTCTGTGTTGTGACTCAATAGTCTGAATGGCCTGAGACTGATTCTTCAGGGCCTTTTATACCCTACAGCCTGGGCACCGATTAGGCATGCGATGTCCAGACAAAATTTGTGTCCTGACACCGGTGGTTGGTCCAGTGTCCCTTTTGGGGAGCGTGGCACCAATCGGTGTCCTTTGGGTCACCTTGCATTGGAAAACGGTGTCCTTTGTGACACCAATTATGAAGATTGGTGCCCTGACATCGGTGGTTGGTCTGGTGTCCTTTTTGAAAGAATGGGGCACCTGTAGGTGTCTTTTTGGGCACCTAGCCGCACACTGGAAAACGGTGCGATGGGTGTGGCCGTGTTTCTCCCTGTTCAAGTTCCCACGTTACCACATTCATACACTCCCCTCCCCCTCCCCCAGCTTTCTGCTTGGGTAGTGCCGACTGCATTCAGGCATCAGTACAGCCAGTGCATACGGGACATCCGAGTGGGCAGAATCCTGTATGCGCTGAACGGTGCCCCATAAAAAGGGATACCGCCAACATACAAGGTATTCCTAACTAGTCCCAGCCTTTCACAAGAACGGTGCCAATAGGACACATCCTCTTTCGGAATCAGTGTCACAAAGGTGCCCCATTTTTCGTCCGGTGGTGGCGGCGGCATCCAAATTGCGTTTAACTCAACCTTTCTGTTTATATCTCATGTTTGGTTAAGTATACTGGACCCAAAGTTGGGCACATGCTTCCTTATAATGACACGCCATCACACAGCGACACTGATAGCAAAATGTGACCATGATAAAAATCCTTTTATTCAACTTTAACATTTTCCTTTGACTCAACTTTTCTGTTTATGTCTCATATTTGGTTAATTATACTGGACCCAAACTTGGACACGACTCCTTATAATGACACAGCATCACACAATGATGTTGGGGTCAAAAGTCAAGGTCACTGATATGCATGTCGACTCGACTCTCGTTCGTCGTCCATCCATCAACTTTTGTTTAAAAACGCTAATCATTAACCGCTTAGCGGATTTCAACCTAATGTGGCGGGAATGACCCTATGGGTGTAGGATCCTATGGGGTAGGCTTCAGAATTTGTGTACAGATTTTAGATTGGTCATTTTTTTGGGTCAAAATCCTAGGTTTTATGACAAATTTACCAGAAATTGTCAAAACGCTACTCATTAACCACTTGGCAGATTTCAACTTACTTTGCCTGAAAGGCCCGTATCGGACTAGGCTTCAGAACGCGTATAGAGAATTTTGCTTGGTCTATTTTTTAGTGAAAAACTGGAAATGGTCAAAACACTACTCCTTTATTAACCGCTTGGTGGATTTCAATTTATTTTGGTTGGAAGGACCCTATAGGGCTAGGCTTCAGAAATTATATACAGAATTTTGATTGGTCAAGTTTTTTAGTGAAAATGTTATATGTTATGAAAATTTTAACTTAAATTGTCAAAACGCTACTCATCATTAACCACTTGACAGATTTCAACCCTAGTTGGCTGGACAGCCCCTATCATGGTAGGCTCCAGAATCTGTTCAGAATTTTAGTGGGTCGATTTTTTTTTTGTCAAAATTAAATTTTATGAGAAATATACTGGAAATTGTCAAAATGCATTTCCTCCATAACCTCTTGGTGGATTTTATCCAAAAGGATTCTATAGTGGTAAGCTCTAGAACTAGTATTCAGAATTTTGCTTGGTCGATATTTTTGATTGTCATTTGGATTTTTTTTCATTTTCCAGAACCATTGAAAACACTGCTTACTCTTTAATTAGTGGGCCGATTTCTACAAAACTTGGGTTCAATTGATTGGTCGTTATCTTTGGTAGCCATCTTTGATTTTTCGAAAATTATCCATTATTTTTACCGGTATTTAGATGCAAATGGTTTAAAAGCTAATGATTCGGGTGAGCATTACAGGCCCTTATGTGCCTCTTGTTGATATGGGTATTGATAAGCCTTCTATATTTATTTTATGTTTGAAGTCACGCTTCATAGTTCATCGCAAAATTGTAAAGTTGAGCTTTATGGTTGCCATGCAACCAGATTTCTGGTTTAATGTGGACCATTGGGGGTCTGTATAACTATAAGCTTTTGTACATTAACTCTCAAAAGCGGCTTGTGCAGATCTCTTGAAAAATATCGATTTGCAGACCAATGGAATAACTGGCTCGCGATCCTGTCATTCCAGTGATAAACTTTCAAAAATAATTGGCTTAAGAAAGACGCTATAGAGTAATCTTATTGTGGGCTCAAGTGGGCTTTAGGCTTAAGTGTTAAACAGCTTCGCATCAGGGCATCTTGTTTCAATTCTGTGATTAATTCAACAAGAGCTCATTTATGAGAGTTCAACCTGCCAGATGGTGGAAGATGAACCTTTTAGTAATTCACCTTTCCAGAGTATCCATCTATCATATGACGTCATACGATGTCATAATCAACTGCATGACGTGTAAGATGATGTCATAATCATGATGTCATGAATGATTTGAAATAATTTTTTACTCTTAATAGTCTGTGTGGCACGTTGTACGAATTGTATGTCTACCATTCAATAAGCATTCTGTTGAATATTTTGAAACTAATTTGACTGGACGCAACGGCGCCCAGTCAAATTAGTTTCACAATATTTGGTGGCTTACCTGTATAATTTTCTGGAAATTGATAGTCAGGGAGTTCAGAGATCGATCGATCCCAGCACAGACTTGGTGTGGGTGGAGCTTAGCTAAAAATGGGCGGGGCATAGCTAAAAGTGGAAAGGTTCATTATGAAAGGAATACTTAGCATACTGCAAATCATCTTCAAGGCGTCTTGAGGAATCGCAATTTTTAGACCAAGAAAAGACTATTTTTATGCTCCCCGAAAAATTGCGGGTGAACATATAGTCACTGCTTTGTCCGTCGTTTCATCCATCCTTGTGTTCAAGCTCTACACGTTTGTCCAGGCCATACTCTCAAGACTTATATATGCAGTGTATATGACTGACCATTGACCTTTTCATGGTTCACTAAACATTATACAAGTTTGTTCAGGCCATTGTTTCAAGACTTTTAGTATCTTTGATCATGATACTTGGTATGTGGATGCATCTTACGGAGATGTGCAGTGTATCAAAATTAGGTCAGCATGACATACTTTTGACCTATATTTCACGGTTAACTAAAGATTACTGTTTATAACTTTGTCCGTGCCATAATTTCAAGACTTTTATATGCATGATCATTAAATTTGATATGTGGATTCATCTTATGGAGAAGATGTGCAGTGTATGAAAAGTAGGTCAGCATGACCTATATTTAGCCTACTTTTCATGTGTCACTGAACATTGCAAAAAATGTTGTGTATGTAGTAGTTTCCAGAGTTTCTACTATACAGGAACTAAACTTGGTATATGGATGCATTATGCGATGAAGGTGTAATGCATATTAAAGGTATGTCAGCATGACCTACCTTTCTTGGTTTACTGAACATTACAGAGAATTTTTGTCATGACCATAGTTTCCCTGCGGAGTATGGCTTCGGGGAGCATCCATCAGTTTACTAGTATGCGTTGTTAAAAATTTACCACTGGAATGATTGCGTAGATAATCAAGCTAGTCATTCCAGATATGGATTTTCAAAAATAGTATTTTCTTGGTCTTTAAATGGACATTTTCTATGAGAACATTGAAATTTTCTTTTGAACACATTTGAAGGTTAAAGGGTGAGCAATGTCTACAGGTAATTGTGTTGGTTTGTTGATAGTTGCATGTTCTCTACAGCTTTGAGCAACATTATTTTGAAATAAACACCATCAGTGCTTCCATAGGGGCTGATGCAGAAACTTCTTTCTCCCACTATCTCATATTGAGATCTCATGATATTATAAGCTTTTTGTATAATATAATATTTTTTATTATGTTTAGTTAGTTTTGTAAAATATAATATTTATTATGTTTAGAATAATTATCTATATTGTACAGGAATGAAACACACCGTAGTGATTTCAACGTCACATTGACTTGACCGTTGTCGTTCATGCCACCAATCTTTTCACATGTTGGTGATATTTACTCCATTGTATAGTTAGTGTTGATAGGCAGCAACAGCACGCAGTAAAATTTGTTTTAAAATATTCAACATCATGTTTATTAAATAGTAAAAACAGACAATTCGTACAACAATGCTTAGTCTGTCACCAATTATGCGTTCGTCATTCATGACATCATTGATTATGATGTCATCCTACATCTCGCATAGTTTATTATGATGTCATATGATGGATGGATAAACTGGAAATATCCATTGTCAAGTGAGCAATCACGATGGATAGAATCTAAATAGCTGTGTGGTCTAGATTTTTTTCAAATTTTCCAGATTTTTGTCAGATTTCCAGATTTTTCACACCCAAAGTTGTGGAATCCTAGTATATCATCAGATCACACCCTTTGCTGTCTTAACATTTGAGCCAAATCAGACCAGTAGTTTCCGAGATATCCACATAACCAGAATTTTAGTGACTGAGGGACATGACAGGGTTTTTAGCTGCTAACTACAGCTAAAACAGGCTCCTGTAGTTGTGTTAATAATTGTCCATTTGTAACATTAAACAAGAGAAGCCTATTTTATAAAACTTGCTACTGGAATGACTGGTTTAGGTAACCATGACATTAATTTCATTGGTTTTGTTTCTAAACCATTCTTCTATTAGTCTGCTATTAACACTTAATCTTCAAGCTGGGCAAAAGTTAGCTTCTGCAGTGGTCTTGAAGAATGTTGATTTGAATGAAGGCCAAGAAAAGATTATTTTTGAAAATTTATGTCTGGAATTACTGGCTCAATTACTGAGGCAGTCAGTCCAATTGTACATTTTCAAAAACAGTCATCTGTTGGCCCGCAAATGGACATTCAGTAAGCAAAGATTGTTGATCATGATTATTCAAAGTTAATGGGCATACGATGTAAGAAAACTTTCTGGTACAATTCTGACAATTAAGTGCTTAGACTAGTACCGATTACTTTGAAAACAATTTATATGAAAATCATTTATGTATTGGTTTCATTAAAATTGTTCTTAATATATTCTGCATGGATTATCCTCATATCTGGTGAAACAATGCGTCAGAATGAAATAACGTATATTATACACTATATTATTATTATTCTATTGTTATGTTAATGTACTATATGATTAAAGATGTTTCAGTAATTCGTGCTAATGACAAACTGCTTTGTGTTATTGCTCAGGGTATAATTATTACTTCAGCTTTGTCGCACGTTTGGGAACAATGCTTGAAGTTCAACTTTATTGATTGTTTATTTCCTGAGCCATATTTATGCACCTGCTATAAGACCAAATGTCTTTTACGCAGAGAAGATACATCTGGCGTTGTGGTAGTGTTTTGCATATGGTCACTGAAATTGTGAGTATATCAGCCCACAAACATTTTTTCTTTAGAAAATACAAGTCATTGTGAACCAATGTTGTTTGTGTGCAATAAGCAGGTTATGCTATGAATCTCCATCAAGCTTCTCAGCGGGTTTTCTCTCTTGGCCTACAGCATCAGATTGTGCTTGAGAGTAAGAGATGAAGGGTCAAGGTCATGGTGACCTGGATATGAACCATTGTTTCTACACCAGAGCTTACATGTCCATGACAGAGATGTGTTGTCATTTGACTCACACAAAGATTAACCCTTTAGTGGTCTCAGTTTATCCATCAATCATATGATGTCATAATCAAGTACGTGACGGTGTAGGCTGATGTAATAATCTATTTACATCATGAATGGCTCGATTTAGTCCGTCTTAAAAGCTTAATAGTCTGCCAGGTTGTACGAATTGTATGTCTTTACTATTTAATAAACATGCTGTTGAATATTGTGAAACTAATTTAACTGCGCTTTTGCAGCCATATCAACAGTGCCCAGTGAAATTAGTTTCAAAATATTTCACAGCTTACCTGTATAGTTTTCTGGAAATTGAGAGTGCAGGGATCGATTGATTCCAACACGGACAACGCGTGGGTGGGGATTAGCTAAAGATGGGCGGGGCATAGCTAAAACAGGATTCCTCCATTAACCCTTTAATCGCTAAATTTGTTCAAAAAATATAAATATTTGCTAATTGAATGTCCATTTGCAGGCCAATCGAAGACTATTTTTGAAAATTTACCACGAATGACTGGTTCGGTTGAGCCAGTTATTCCAATAGTAAATTTTCAAAAATAGTCTTCTCTTAGTCAGTAAATGGATGATTTCTCAAGAGCATCGCAGAAGCCATTTTTGGCTGATTTGACTGTTATCCCTTTAACCCTCAAATTTGTTTTTAAAAATTCAATTTTCCCCCAAAAATGTCCATTTGCAGACCAAGAGAAGACTATTTTTGAAAGTTTACCACTGGAATGACTGGCTCTGTTATCGAGACATTCATTCCAGTGGTAAATTTTCGAAAATATCCTTCTCTTGGCCTGCAAATGGACATTCTCCAATACCACTGCAGAGGCCGGTTTTGGCCGGCTTCGTTGTAAAAAGGTTAAAACATTTCAAGTTCAAGATTATTTATTTTGATATAGAATATACATTTACAGTTTCACAACAGGTAGTCCACCAAAGGCAGAGCCTATGTGGCGGTGGACCCCTACATATAACATATAACATATAACAACAACAGTATAGGACATGAGAATACTGAATACATACGGTTAACATGTTATAGTCCTATATATACATATAGTTAACTGTCTCGCTGCCAAGCCTCTGCAGTCTACATTTTCCATGGAGCCTAACTCAGGGTATGCTGAGTACCTCTAAAACAATTTGACCAAACGTTGTCGGTGGCTAAGCCACAAGCAACTTTCAGTCAAATTTTTCTAGAATACTAAGCCAATCCAGAGTCATTGCCAATTGGAGTTATTGTCCGCTTCCAGCAGTCCAACAGTTAATAGACGTATGACAATTTACATTTTTACAGGGAAAGACATGACAGAGGGATGTGTGCTTATCTTGCTTAAGTTAATAATTCTATATTACATATTCTTATTATCAATGACAAAGTATTTTTTAGGCTGTGATGGTAGAGTTAGTTGTTTGGTAGTTACCATTATGACAGATATTCTTCTTATTATTATTATTATTATTATTTGTTCTGGTGACTGGGTGCAAGTATGAGAATAGCATGCCATGATGGTGTGTGTTTTCCAGAGTCTAGTAGGTTTCTATAATCTTCTTTTTGATATTCTGCTTAAAGTACTGTAGCTTTATGATGGCTGTGCGTGTGTTTGTGTCTGTATTATTCCATAACTGAATTGCTTTGTATGAGGGTTTTTGTTGTGCTGCTTTTGTTTGGTGGTGTGTTGAATGGAGGTTATCTCTTGTTCTTGTGTTGTGAGGATGCAATTGTGTATTGAGCATAAAAATGTTAGATAAGGATGAGGGTAAGTTGCCATTGTGGAAGTCCCTTAAGATTGTGTATAGTTGGAGCCCTCCTATGTCCTCAAGTTTTAAGACCTTTTCTGATTTAAAGATATCCTGGCCACCTGCTGTTTGTGAAAATAGTTTAATAGATTGCTTTTGCAGAGATTTTAGTTTTTTTAGTCTAGCTTGAGATGTATTAGTCCAGATAGCATTGCAGTAGGTGATGTGAGGAAGTATCATTGTGCAGTACAGGGTTTTAATAATATTAGGTGTTAGATAGGGTTTCAGTCTGCGAATGATGCCAATGCTTTTTGCTACCCTGGTAGTAATAATTTCAATATGCTTCTCCCATGTTAAATTTTTGTCCAGATATACTCCTAAAAACTTAGCATATTGTGCTTCTTGAATTATCTGGTTGTCGATATAGAGGTTTGGGAGAGCTATTTCTTTTAGTTTCTTAGATTTTGTGAATAGTATATAATTAGTTTTTGATACATTTAAGGACAATTTGTTTACTTTAAACCAGTCTATTAATTTTGCCATTTCATTATTGACATTTTTGTATAGAATTTCTATATCCTTGTGGCTGCAGAAAGCATTTGTGTCATCTGCAAAAAGTATTAGTGAGAGATGTTTGCAGACTTTGGGTATGTCATTCATATATAGGAGAAACAGCAGGGGCCCAAGAACTGAACCTTGGGGAACACCACAGACTATATTTTTGTATTCAGAGATAGCCCCATTGAATTGTACACACTGTTCCCTGTTTGACAGGTAACTCTGTATCCAGTTCAATGCAGTACCTCTTATTCCATAGTATGCAAGCTTTTGCAGTAAAATTGTATGATCAATTGTATCGAAGGCTTTGGAAAGATCCAAGAATACACCTAGCGTATGTTCATTATTCTCAAGGGAGGTTGATAATTTTTCTATCATATCCACAATGGCAAGCATAGTAGAGTGTTTTTCTCTGAAACCATATTGAGAAGGATATATGATTGAGTTTTTGTTTAGATATTTAGTAATTCTACTAAAATACAGCTTTTCTTAGTGAATGTCCAGAATTGCAGAGCAAGAGGTTATTCCGTAAAGTGTGCCACTGGAATAACTAACTCCGTTATTGATTGAAGATTTAAGAATGATTGAGGCAAAACTAATAGGAAAATCACACAATAATTACGTTAACCCTTGGAACCTATTTTTGAAAATTTATCAGTAGAATGACTGGCTCGTTTATCTGGTCGAGCCAGTCCGTTAAATAGGCGTCATGGTCTGTAAATCGGAATTTTTCAAGACAACTGCAAAAGCCGTTTTTGGCCGACTTGATTGTAAAGGTTTAAAAACCAAACAATTTCCATATATAGTGTTAGCTTCTGATGGCGTCACAACAAGTTAGTTCCTGACCGGTGTATTGTGATCTCGCCTCATTTTGATGTCATGACTCTTGTAACAACAACCAGTAACCCTTTAAACCATCGAATTTGTTCAAGAAATTTCGATTTTCTCATAGAAATGTCAATTTGCAGCCCAAGAGAAGACTATTTTTGAAAAATTACCACTGAAATGACGCTCGGTTATCGAGCCAGTCATTCCAGTGATAAATTTTCAAAAATAGTCTTCTCTTGGTCTGTGTGTGTGCGTGCGTGCGTGTGTGTGTGTGTGTGTGTGTGTGTGTACGTGCATGTGTGTGTGTGTGTGTGTGTGTGTGTGTGTGTGTACGTGCATGCATGTGTGTGTATGCTTGTGTGAGTATGCACGCTCCCATATGCTCGCGCACCTGCCTGCGTGTGTGTGCGTGCGTGTGTAATTAAGCAATAGCAATAAGAGATACGGCTGGTCTATTGTTAAGTTCTTGTTTTGCTCATTATTTGTGTATGTTCTTATTGCTTAGCTGATGTCATGTGGCGATCACGACTCTCATCCATTAATCATGCCCGCAATGGTTTCACTGTTTTGGTGAAAAAAAATAATATTGCGATGAGAGAGACCCTGTGAAAATATCTGATCCTTAGAAGATTAATGTTCTTAGGGATATCTTTGCACATGTCATTTATATTGAAAATCTATTGGCATACAGGCGAGCAGGATAGAGGGCAGTGGGATCTGTGTATTCTGACATTAAGGCAGTAGGGGTCCGCTTTTATGTACGCTTCATAGAATATTATATTGGTGTTTCCTTGTGAGTTGAATAGTAATCATGTATTGACTAATTGTATAGCATACTAAATATATGCATTGTGCCGGTTGCCCGGGGGAATAGCCTCTGTTAATAATGGCATTGGCTTAGAGGGAGATAGCCTAAGCCGCAGGAGTTATGCATTACGACTCAAGCCGACCAAAAACCTGTTCAGCAGTGGTCTGGGGAAAATGTTCATGAATATTAACTATTTAACGATCAAGCTGATCACAAATTTCTTCAGCAGTGGTCTGTTGTAAATATCGATTTGCAGACGACTATTTTTGAAAATGTATCACTGGAATGCCTGGCTTGGTGTCTGGGATAAATTTCCAAAATTAGTCTCATTTGAGTGGTAAATGTTTAGATATTGCTTTCTTGTTCTGCAAATGGATATTTTCTATGAGAAAATAGAAATTTTTGCAACAAATTTGGGAGTTAACCGATTAAATAAGCATGAAACAAATTCTTTATTTAGGCTCAGTTAGAATAGAGGAATCCGAGCTGTCACTCAAGTATTGATGTTATAATCAACTGTGTCACATATAGGTTGACTGATTATTCCGTCATAAAACTGAAATAGTCTGTCAAGTTGTAGGAATTGTATGTCTACTATTTAATAAACATTCTATCGAATATTTTGAAACTAATTTTACCAGGCTTACGGCAGAAACAACGCCCAGCCAAATTAGTTTTAAACTATTCAACAGTTTACCTGTGTAGTTGTCTTGAAATTTGGATTCTGGGAATTCAGGATTCAAATTATTTAAATCGGTCCGAACACACGCAAAGCATGGGTGGTGCTTAGATAGAGATGGGTAGGGGGTAGCTAAAACTGGATTCAGCCATTATCTAGCTGTGATATTCTGTGTTTTTGATAATATACCGAATCGGATCTTAGTCTGTACATCCATTCGTTATTGGCCGTGATGTAATTTCTCTCACGTAGGACTTTAATACACGCGTTAACACTCATATCATTCAAAAATGGCTTTTGCGGTGGTCTTGAGAAATGTTCATTTGCAGACAAAGAGAAGACTATTGTTGAAAATTTACCACTAGAATGACTGGCTCGATAACTGAGCCAGTCATTCCAGTGGTAAATTTTCAAAAATAGTCCTCTTGGTCAGCAAATGGGCATTTTCTATGAGAAATTTTCTTAAACAATACGAGGGTTAAAGGATTAAGTAAGTTTTTAAATGGGCTAATAGTGTGTCACATATCACAAATATGTCCGTATATGATCTATTCATTAAGTGAGCTGTTTAGGGCATTGTTTCTGACACATCACTCTCCCATGCTTAGCTTTTATGGTGTAATTCTGTGACAACTGTAACACTTTAATTGTCAAGGCAACCAGAACCGACCTCTGGATGAATCCAATCTATCACTCAAGAATATGACATCATAATGAATCACGTCACATGTAGGCTGACGTCACAATCAAAATGTGTAATGAATGATGTAACAAAGTCCGTCACGAACTGTTAAAAGTGTGTCATGTGTATGAATTGTATGTCTTTACTACTTAATAAACATTTTGTTGCATATCGTGAAACTAATTTGACTGGGCGTATGACAGCAACTGCACCCAGTCAAATTAGTTTCAAAATATTCAACAGCTTACATGTATAGTTTTCTGGAAATTGAGATTCAGGGTTTTGTCGATCCCAACACCGGCAAAGTGTTGGGTGGGGTGGGGTGGGGTGGGGGAGCTTATCTAGAGATGGACAGGGCATAGCTAAACGTGAATGCATCCATTATCGTGGATGATGAGCATTTGCAGGCCAAGTGAAGATTATTTTTTAACTTTTATCACTGGAATGATGGGTGAGATAACCATGCCAGTCATTACAGTTGTACATTGAAAGAAATTAGCCTTCTTGGTCTGCAAATGGATACTTTCTGTTCAATTTTCTTCACGTGTATGCGATTAAGACTGCTGAATACATTTCATATTAAATTGCTATATGAAAACTATGTCAAACGTTATGCATATCACCTAAATTCATCAAGACCTACTACCACAGTTACCGCTCCCTCTTTGGCAAATTATTTCCGTCGTTGATTCTACAGAAAACTCTAACACTAGAGATGCTTAGAGCAAAGTGACAATAACTTGTTATAAAATCATCTTATTTCAGTTAAAATACATATATTTTGATACTCAATAATGGGGCATTGTATGGCGTACTTTGTCACTACACCAGTGTGGTCCGTATTTTAACCATTTATACCTTTAGCCCTCGTCTTGTTCAAGAAAATAAAGAAAATTTAAATTTTTCTCATAGAATATATTTGCAGACCAAGAGGTTATTTTTGAAAATTTAACACTGGAATGACTGGCTTGGTATCGAGCCAGTCATTCTAGTGGTAAAGTTTCAAAAATACTATTCTCTTGGTCTGCAAATTGGCATTTCTAAAGACCTTCAGAAGCCGTTTTTGGCTGATATGAGTGTTAAAGGGTTAGCGGTGGGGGCAGCCAAAACTGACCTGTGGTCTTGATGAATATCCATTTGTCAGCCAAATGAAGACTATTTTTAGCTCACTGGGCTTGAGATGCCATGGCGACCGTCCGTCATGTGTCATTTCGGGGTACGTCCGTAGGTCACCTGTCAACTTTTCCTATAAATGACTTCTTCTCGAGAACCACTGTGCCAATTTCAAATATATTTAACAGGAAGCTTCCTTAGGGCATAGTCATCCAAGTTTGTTCAAAGAGAGCTGATTGGGCAATTTGGCCGGCGGCCATCTTGAATTTTGGCTAATTTTTTTAAATGTCTTTAAAGATCTCCGAAACCGTTTGGAAGATCGATGCAAGCCTCATGAAATATGATCTAGGTCAAGAGCTGAACCAAGTTTGTTCAAGGGAACTTAATTGTCCGAATGGTTCGACGTCCATCATGGATAACCTAGTTTTAACGGAAACGACTTCTCCAGAACCACTAAATGGATTGGGCCAAAATTTGGCAGATATGAATAGGGACTAAGGGCCATTAAAGATTGTTCAATGGAGGTTGATACGCAGAAAAACATGGCCTCGATGGATCAACCAAAATGTAGCGTATTTGGCGGCCATAGTGGCTATTTTTATTTGATGAATTTTGAAGCCGACATTGGTTTACTATAGGTTTTGTTGGTATTCTGATGTCAAATTTGCCATTTTCGAAACTGTCGGATAAACGGTTTGGCGGCCATATTTTATCTTTTTCCCGCCAAAAACTCCCATACTTAAGCAATGGGAAATTTAAAATGTTTTAACTAGAACCCCTATGACAATTTCACATATACTTGACAGGAAGCATCCTTAGGGCATATGGATCCAAGTTTGTTCAAAGAAAGCCGATCGACCAATTTGCCTGATGACCATCTTGGATTTCGGCTGATTTTTTAAACGTCTTTAAAAATCTCCGAAACCGAGTGTGTGTGTGTGTGTGTGTGTGTGTGTGTGTGAGGGGGGGGGGGGAGGGGAGGGGGGGGGGGTCGATTCAAAACTCATGAAACATCATTTGGAGCAACAGCTGAACCAAGTTTGTTCGAGGGAACTTGATTGAACAAATCTTGGATGGCCTAGTTTTCTTCTTACTTCTCCAGAATCGCTGAACGGATCGAGCTGAAATTTAGGAGATATTATTAGGGATAAACGCCGCCATTAAAGCTTGTCCATGGAAAGTTGATGCGTGAAAAAAATATGTCCGCCATGAATCAATCAAATCGCGATTTTGGCGGACATTTTGTATTTCTATAATTTCTGAGAAAATCCATGAAGGGCTACTTATTAAACATTGGACCAATTTTAATACAGCTATGCTAAACCTTCTTCACAAAAATTAGATTGGTAAATTTTTCCAGTGGTCATCTTGTTTCGTCCGTTTGCGCCAGTGGCCAACAATTCCAGGTGGGCGATGCAGGCCCCTTCAAGCAAGAACATCCACTTAGTTGTTTGCGCTACCTTTCATCAGACACCCTGGATGATAGCTCTGTAGCATGTGTGTGGTTCAGCTCTTCGAGCTCAATACGGACACCCAGAAGGTGTGGGTTAAGGCGGAAGTTATGTGTGGAGTATTATGTCCGCAAACTTTTGAAACTAAGGTCAGCAGAGCAATCTGTGTGCAGATTGTGTAGAGATGGGGTGGAGAATCGAGAACATCTTTTTTCTCCACTGTAAAGAGCTTGGAAGAGTTTGGCAGATCCACCTGCAGAGACTGAAAGATCTGCTGGTGAACTATATGACGTATATCAGTAATGGAGAACCCATTCAGCCTTATTCAAATTCTGCTTGATGTTACCGACGAAAGTCTCCCTCCCATCGTACACGAGGAACCTTTACAGCAGCGGATTGAGATCAGCAAAGACTTAATTTTCACACGGTATTATAATCAATGTCCCTTTCCGGTTTTAGCTATGCCCCGCCCATCTCTATCTAAGCTCCACCCACAGCTCGCTCGTGTTGGGATTGATCGATCTCTGAACACCCTGACTATCAATTTCCAAAAAAATACACAGGTAAACTGTTTAATATTTTGAAACTAATTTGACTGGGTGCTGTTGCTGCCTAAAGCAGCAACAGCGCCCAGTCATATTAGTTTCAAAATATTCAACAGCATGTTTATTAAATAGCAAAGAATTACAAAGACAATTTATACAACGTGTCGGACCTTTTTAGATTTGATGACGGTCTATATGGAACCCTTTGTGACATAATGAGTGTGACGTCAACATACATGCGCTGAGCTGATTATGACGTCATACGAGGTCAGATGATGGATGAATACTCTGGAAAGGTGAATTCACCAAACTAAAGGAGTTGGGTACTCGTGGCACGGATGGTGGAACGGGGGATACAATAGTGGCAAATGTTGAATTAACCATAACTACAGGATCGAGGAACCAAGTCGGGATGAATGGATTCGCCAAACGGAATGTATGGATAAGGATGCAATATATTATTAATGCGTAAGACATGGATTCAGACTCAACTGAAGACATAATCCTAACCTTGTTCAACAATGGTGCTCCTGCTCAAGGGATGGACTTCCTGTCTAAGAAGAAGATATAAAATGACAATGGCATTGTGCTCACAGAAGCCATCGTGATTCCAAATAACAGGTCTAGTTTGAGCACATACCACTATTAGTCTGTCTGCAGAATAGCATGTGTGAGCCTGCTGCTTAATTTGTAAGCAGACACTGGATAGGTATGCGTAAAAATCCGTTTAGTTGAACTGGCCTCGGCAGTGGTTAAGAAATGTCCATTTGCAGGCCAGTAAGAATAGTTTTACAATTTACTACTGAAATCACTAGCTCGATAATCGAGCCAGTCATTCCTGTGTTAAATTTTCAAAATAATCTTTTCTTGGCCTGTATATGGACATTCAATAAGCGTAAATCTGTTATTTTCTTGACCATTAATGGACTGGTGCCTGTTTTTGCGGTATTCTCACCACCAGATACATGTAGAAAGAACCTTGGTGATTACATAGACATTAGTGACTAATGAGATCTAGCAGTCATTGACACGAGAAGCTGCCCAATGCATGAATTATTCAAATATTCCTCAAGGTATTGGTCATGACTTTGAACCTCTTAGAACATGAAGATTTCAGTTTCCTTTAAAAGTCAATGGACCGTTCCGGTTTTAGTTATGCCCCGCCCATCTCTAGCTAAGCTCCACCCACACCTCGCTCGTGTTGGGATCCATCGATCTCTGAACACTCTGACTATCAATATCCCAAAAACTGCACAGGTAAGCTGTTGAATATTTTGAAACTAATTTGGCTGGGTGCTGTTGCAAAATATTCAACAGCATGTTTATTAAATAGCAAAGAATTACAAAGACAATTCATACAACGTGTCGGACTATTTGGGATTTGATAACGGTCTATATGTAACCCTTTGTGACGTAATGATTGTGACGTCATCATACACGCGCTGAGCTAATTATGACGTCATACGAGGTCAGATGATGGATGGATACTCTGGAAAGGTGAATCCCATTTCACATGAAAGCGAGTTTTCATTTTGGAAACAATATTGCTGTAATATGTTACTGTCTAAGCCAACAGCTTTCGGCAACACCGTTTCCAAAAGGTACACCAGTGTTTTGCTTCCTCTATATAGCGATGAACTTCTGAGGGTTAACAATGGCCAAAGGTGGCGATTCATTCGTAAGACATTGGAATGGGGCGAACACACGAGACTGTTGTCACTGAGTATTCATGTCAATGCCACCATAGTTGCGTCCATTTGCAGACCAAGAGAAGACTACTTTCGAAAATTTACCATTGGAATGACTGGATCGATAACCGAGCCAGTCATTCCACTGGTAAATTTTCAATAATAGTCTTCTCCTGGTCTGCAAATGGGCATTTTCTATGAGACGAGTGAATTTTTTTAAACAAATTTTAGTGTTAAAGGGTTAATTGTTGTAGATCACGGCAACAGCAGTAGCAGCATGTGCGCCGATGGACACACGTGTATTCCTCTCCCATAGTTATTCAGAAACCCATCAGAAATGCGTATGTGTATGTGTGATTAAGTTGCTCTCACCAACTGTTCCTTGGCAAAAAAGACAAAGATATGTTTATATAACAATAAGCAGGTATTTTTAAATTACTCATAACAGCTGTAAAATACAAACACATACAAACAAATTATTTTCTCTCGATATTTTAAGCATTTTATTCAACGGTCTATGCCATTTATCCTTTCAGCTCTGAGACAAGCTGTTTGATTAATACCATTCACGTGTTTGCCACAAACACTTGTTATACTATGTCATTCAACGCCTTCTATCTGCCTGCTAATGGCTGGAATCAACACAGACAATTGTTACCGCCAATAATGTATAGGATGTGGATATTATCTTAAATTGTTTAGTTTGTCTTTTGTGTATATGCAGGCATTGTACGTCTAATCACTCATATCTGGATAAATGTAAATGTGATTTGGATCTAAAGGAAATTTCTGATGTTGGATAAACAGATTTGAATATAAATCTGTCTTTAATAAAACAAAGTATGCGTTTGCACTTGTGCATGAAGGCAAATGTTTACCTGACGCCTGGTTCTTCAAGGTTATGAGAGAAGTCTGAAGGACACGGTTGCTGATGCTATGCGGAGTTGCAGACTGGCGGTTCGATCCCCCGAACGGGATATGGTGATCAACAAATTAAACTAATTGGTGCGTGACTGTCGGTTGGTTAGCACATAGAAATTGAAGCCGCACGTTGCCAGTGCGTCAATAAAATAAAAATACATATACTGCCAGAGCCGTGCTGGAGTCAGAGTACAATAAGCGTAAAAAGCCTAGGATTGAATCGTGGCAGGTGCATCCGCAGATAGTCCCATATGAATCGTCAGTGTGTCAGTATATCAGACATGCGAAAGTTTTTCGGCCAAACCTTGCCTTTTTAGTCTTGGCGCGGTGGTCCAGTGGAAAGATGTCTGGTGCTGATGCTATGCGGAGTTGCAGAATGGCGGTTAGATCCCCCGAACGGGAGATGGTGATCAACAAATTAAACTAATGGGTGCATGACTGTCGGCTGGTTAGCACATAGAAATTGAAGGCGCACGTTGCCAGTGCGTCAATAAAATAAAAATACATACGAACGTAGTTTTTATTATTGCCAAGCATTAGTTCTAGGAACCCTGTTATTGACGACGCACTGGTACTAGGATATAGTAGTCGTCATTGGAATGTAATTTTTACATTTTTCAATTTTCGACCTGAGTGAATTTCGCACCCAGGTAATTCTGCGTCACCTATTCGCCTAGCGTTTGGGAGCCGAGTAGTCTATCCACTGGCCCACCATCCAGAAGACAAAAACTCCTCTTTCACCGGACCAGCTTTTAACTACTCGACTCACAACCACACGAATTGACTGGAACTGATAGTGTGCGTTCCAGACTTGCATTATCTCTAGGCACTCGCATGTATGTATTTTTTATTGTTGTCAAGCATTAGTTCTAGGAACCTTGTCATTGACGAAGCGCTGACACTAGGATATAGTACATATGTAAGCATGCACTGTTATTGTGGAAGGAGAAGGAAATATGTCGAAGTTTCACGAAAACAACAACAACAACAACAAATGGCTAAGTAAAGATTGATCAGATAGGTTTGTGAACGGAAGATGTAATTCATCTTTAGCGGGATCTTGCGTCGAGCTAAGGAGTATGTTATAATCGATTTTGTTTTGGAGAAAGATTTTTTGCTCAGCTGACTTATCAGTCAACTAAGCTATTGTGAGCACGCCCTGTCCAGGCGTCTGCCTTACTCTGCGTCGTAAACAATGGTGAAACTTAGATCAAACTTGGCTAAAATAGTCGTATGCTCATCTAATTTATCCCTTCTGAAAATGAGCCTTTTTCAATGGCAAACAGCGGAGTTAACTCGGTAGTAGATATAGAGGGCTGTCAGAACAGAGGGTGGTGGGAGCCGCGGATTGCGGATCGGCGGCTACAGGAGGGTGGTGGGCTGTTAGAACAGAGGCATGATAACGTTGCAGCAGCTCCTTATAACTTACCTGACCCAGGTGGGAGTCACTGATCGCGGATCGGCGGCTGCAGGAGGAAGGTGCGCTGACAGAACATAGGGTGGGAGGTGGTCAGAGCAGAGGTGTTTTTTAACGAACCACAGTATGTCACACCACCCCTATGATGCGCTGGCTGGCCCAATAGCCAAATTGACCTCAAAACAGGCTGTCTCGACAATACATTTTCTTGTTGTACAGTAATTATGCACATACATTCCACACATTGTAACCCGGGATTGTGTCCCGAGGAAATATGCGATGCGCCTAAGCACACAAAATAGCTAAAGGCCTAAACTAATGCTTAAACACTATCTCGCTGTTGTTATCTGTTAGATGCAATATGCCAGTTATCAGCAGGTATGCGGCTAATAACTAGGCTATAACGTATTATCTAGGCTGGGTCATAGCGTATCACACTAGTGTTTGAATGTCAGTGGTCTGTCTGTCTGTCGGTGGTCTGCCAGTCTGTCTGTCAAGCTGTCTGTCTGTCTGTGTGTCTGTTCTGTTCTGTCTGTGTCTATCTGTCTGTATATAGTCTGTCTGCCCCCCCCCCACACCAGGCTGGCCCCCACCAGCCCGCCGATCATCCGGCGACTCCCACCCTGCTCCCAAAGAGCACAGGGCCACACAAATACATGTCAGGGCCTAGGCCCCATTGGTTCAGTCCAGTTAGAGATAAGTATCCATAGCGATATACCAGCCACACATTACAGGATCTAATCATCCAGAGACGAATCTCATCAACGTTGTGTGCCATGGGTTATTCTGAAGAACTGTGGAGTTACATGCATGGTGTAGCCTGTGCGGCACAGCGGAAAAATGTGGCAGGGTCATAGACAACTTGAGACCTGGAGAGCTCCTGATCTAACATTCTCAACGGTAGTATCCAAGTTGCTCTCCCGAAAACCACCAACATAAGACAAGTTAGAGATCAGAGGCTATCCACTGCCAGCAATGGCAGTGACACAACTATGGCAGTATTTACATCATCTGCAGCGATCGTTGATGCTGCTCTCCAGAGCGAGGCTGCTCAGACAAACACGTAGTCACGACCAGTGTCACATCGGCATGAGGGGATTACCCACAGGCCCTTCCAGCTACCTTGGCAAATCTCAACTGGCAGAGCGCTAAAGTGCGTACCATCTGCACCATGACAGACTCTGCCATGTTCACAGTTGACATAGAGAATCTGGTGCCACCACAACTGCAGAAACCACGTCCGGACCTTTCTACACCATAGAAGTGGCAGACAGAGTCAATCTCCGCACGTGGATGAAAGCGGTCATAGATGTTTTTCCATAAATGGTCGCAGTAGGGGTTATATTGAGGCTCGTCTCAGACGTGGGCCCACGTGACATCCAAAGCCATCCTTTAGATCAGTGAGCAGCTCTACACCATCTCCACTGACGGGATGAAGGGAGAATGTCTTGGAGTCTGCTCCATATTGGAGAACGAACGACTTGCCATTGCTTTCTTTAACCTTGGCGGCATCAACGTCGTACACGTCCACGAGATCAGCTAGACCAGTTGAGTGAGCAAATATGGGCTCCATCATATATATATATATATATATATATATATATATATATATATATATATATATATATATATATATATATATATATATATATATATATATATATATATATATATATATAGCGAGTTTAACGCACTTGTATAGGGAGCTCTCGAGTGGGTCCAGAGGACGATGAGGACGACTATGATGAAGATGAGGACAATAATGAGGATGCATATGATGAGGACGCCCATGATGAGTACTATGATGGCAAAGATGTAGAGCTGGAATCCCACAGACTAATCCACAGAGCCAAAGGGATTTATCGTACCTACGTGAAGGGCTCTCTTGGCCCACTAGCAGCAGTTGGGGCTCTGATCGCTCTGTTCACGATGAAGGCTGGTAAGATTGCCCACAAAATCACCAACAGTGCTCTCCATGGAGTTGAGAAGATCTCCGAGGCAATTCCCCGCCATTGCCTCGGGGGTAGGTACATTCTTTGGCATTGCCGGTCCATGGCCCCTATATGTTGCAATAGCCCTCGCAGCCATCTGAGCTGCGAATATTTAAGATGTACTATATAGGATGACTTCTCTGCATGACATCATCAAGACCCTTAACTGGCAAGCCTTTGTCGATAAGCTTCCTTTCTTTGAGTGCGCTAGTGCTGCAGAGATCAGATCACGGTGTTCACAGGTATTCGAAGAGGTGTTCATCGATGGTCGGATGAACGATGGTCGTCTGTTCATCTTGTCTAGAGTTTGCCCGAGCTGTACAGGAGAGGGCAGGAGTCGACGTCAGTGATGAAATCCGAGGTCCTGACAGCCTCTCTTAAAGATCTTTATTACCGGGCTGGCAGCTATTATCGCAAGCCTCACCAGCTGCTCGAGGCTGCACATCGCAAGGGTGATAGATTCACCTTGGAGATGGCTAGATGTGGCAGATCTGCAGACCTCATTCACGGCACATTCGGTATGCACATTTCGATGAACCTGTCCCGAACAGAGTTCACCAGGCAGATGTGCTGTTCCTTTCACATGATCGGGTCTGCTCTAGAGGAGCAAAATCCTCTCCAGTGGCCAGAGTTGCTGCAAGTTGATGAGGGTAAGGAGTTTAGAGGTGAGACTGCATCCCTTATGCGCAAACATGATGTGGTGACTAGGCGAGGCGAGGTGGGACATCACCGTGCCCAGGCTATCGTCGAGCAGTGGAACCAGACACTTGCAGAGAGACTGATCACACATCAGAATGCTCAGAAGATGGCTGTGCCAGTGGGCGGTCATTCCAGGTTATGGGTCAGAGGCTTTCCCATTCTGGTGGAGAGATCCAATGCTGAGGTTACTAGGCTGGTAGGACAGAAGCCAGCCAATGCTATCAGCGATCCTCTGTGATCCAAACTCGATGTCAATCATGCTCGGAGGACAGACTTCCATTCGGTATTTGTATGAGCCTGGCGAGTTGGAGGATGGACGTAGGTGGGCGACTGACCCCAACTAGTTGATAGATGTACACAAGATTGACAGGTATGTGGAGATGGCTGGACATTCTACGCTGTACTGCCTGGCATGCTCGGAGAGCAGTCCTAGGTGACCGTTTATATGAGAGGAGCTTCAGCTGGTCCCAAGAGACATCCAGCTACCACCATCCAGAGAGTAGGCATCCTCCAGTGACTGTCGGTTGAACATGTCACATGATGCTCATACCAACAGCTCCTCGATGAAAGCATCCATTGGCGTGATAACATCCTTGTGACCATAAGCCAGGTTGTGAATACCATCGGGAGTGACCCATTGCTTTGTGTCTGAGGGGCTGAGGCTTGTTTTAATCTGGTGGACCATGTAGAGGTGCTGACCCTCACTTCGCAGCTTGTTCATACCATGGTGGAAGACCTTTTGTTCGAAGAGGCATTCATTGTACTCTTCATGGCGAATCTGTCTAACCACAGCCCTGCACACACCCTTTGCCCTCTTGACTTCCTGCTCATCCGACCACTTGAAAAAGTACATCTTCAGTCGCAGGCCAACAAACTCTTCTATGGGCACCTGGCACACTCATCCTTCATCTTGCCTAGGACCTTTTTGTTGGCAGTACTGGTAGCGGGTGTGTTACTGGGTAGCCGCTTGTGTCAGAGAGGTCGGTCCTCGCAGCCATATCAGCATAGACATCTTCAGTCTGGATCTCCAGCAGGAAGCTGTCTGTGTCAGTGTACAGGAGCACACAGTTGGCACCATATAGTCGCTTCGGCTTGTTGTAGTAGAAGTCCTACATCAGGTGCTTGGATATGTCGAGGACAGGTATTCCCACAGTGACAGGGCGATTCAGCAGCAGGCTCGTCTTGTACATGTGGATAGCAGCTAGATCATCATCGAACACCTTTTCCAGGGAGAAGTTGGGCTTGGCAATTAGGTGGCGCAGCTTGTCCTCCTCGGTTGACCAGACCAGCTTGACATCAACTTGCTTGCGCAAGTTCTCCATGGTTTTAACGAAGACAGCGTTATTCACCAGCTTGTAGAGATCCTTCTCAAAGTCGCTGTTGGCCTTCTTATGGCGCTCTGTGTTGAGTCGGATGTAAGGATCCATCCAAGGTGACTGATTGAAGCGTAGAACCCTGTGCACCTTCTTCAACCTCATACCCAGGCTGAGGTAGAGCTTCAGGTTGCGGTAGTGGAGAACTTGCTGTTCTTTGTCTCTCAGGTTAGGCACCAGTTTTTCTGCTGCCGTCTCCGCTATCGAGTCGCCCAATGAACACTGATACTCTGAGAGCCACTCTCCCTTCACCTTCATCCGTTCAGGCACAAGTGGGTAGGCATTGTGCATATCATGCAGTTCTTGTAGGTACTCACGGTCAACCTCTAGAATGTAGCCCTTTTCATCATCGTCGGGTGGTTGTGTAATCTCTTTGACATCAATGTTCTCCACCTACTCAACCCCCCCCCCCCCCCCCGACCCTCCCAGTCGAAGGTGTTGGCTTATTTCCCAGCCATAGAGATAGTTAGCGTCCAGATACACGATGTGTCTTGTCGGCTGTTGTGGATTATAGCCAGCTATGTATGGGTTGTTTGCGTTAGCATAACATTTGCTGACCATTGATACACCACCCCTGAGGTCTTTCTCTATGAAGAGATGCATGTCGTAGTCAATGAGGAGCTCTATCTCCATACCTGTCTTCCTTAGTGCATCCCAACTCAACCCCAGACTTGTGCAATAGTGTGCTGGGTCCAGGCGATATTGCTGGAGACATGTGATGTGGAAGTTCTCAAAGACATCTGCAAGGAGCAGAGTGTCAGACCGCAGATAGAGGTCATAATAGTCTCCCATGGTCTGAAAGCCGAACTGGGCCCAGACAGCCTGTGCATGGTTGTATTCGCTGTCAAATATGTCCTCACCAGAGAGTTTACTTTAGAAAGCAGCTTGAGGTGGGAGAGAGGGCTCATTGAAATGGTGCCACCCACCCATGTACGTATACGGGTATGCACCCTTGTGGAGCAGGCGCTCATGCTTGGCAGTGCTAGGTTCATACTGCATTGTAAGTGAGAACGTTGTGGAACTAGTTACCAGCCTTTTCCCCATGTCCAGGACGTTCCCATCCCCGCACATAGTTCTGGATTGCATGTGGGACCGTCTCAAATCCTGGGAGTATGTCTTCCTGGAATATAGCATCAAGAAGCCTGTCGATCTCCTCATCTGTGAACTTGGCTGGGGTTTCTAGCTCTGGGTGGGGGGGGGGCGGGGATTCTCGGAAAGGAGAGCTGGGGTTGGCTTCTCGGGAGTGGTTGGTAGCTTCCTGCGTCGGGCTGGGGTTGGCTTCTCGGGAGCGGTTGGTAGCTTCCTGCGTGGGGCTGGGGTTGGCTGCTCGGGAGTGGCTGGTAGCTTCCTGCATGGGAAAGGGAGCTGCCAGGTTCTCGGCATAAGTGGTATGGCTCATAAGCCCCTGCTGCAACAATCTCCCCAAATTTTGAAGTACTTCATCACTGTCCATAGCAGACGTGTGTACCTATCCAGTTGCGGTTTTTTATGGTATCACATGCTGGTCATGAATGTTCATGTTAACATCGCAGACGTGTATTTTGCGTTTCTCTAATAGGAGGGATTTTGATGGTATCACATGTTGGTGGGGCCGGCATGGAGGGGTGGGGGTTGGAAAGACAGACTATATATAGACAGACACAGACAGACCACTAAACAGACAGAACAGAACAGAGCAGACAGACAGACAGCATGACAGACAGACAGACAGACAGACAGACCACTGACAGACAGACAGACAGACCACTGACATTCAATCACTAGTGTGCTATGCTATAACACCACCTAGATAAGACAACGTTATGTCCCATTATGTCCTAGTTATTAGCCTCAGACCTACTGATAACTGGCATATTGCATCTAACAGATAACAACAGCGAGATAGTGTTTTAAGCGTTAGTTTAGACTTTTATCTATTTTTATGTGCTTCGGCGTATCGCATATTTTCTCGGGACACAATCCCAGTTAGAATGTGTGGAATGTATGTGCATAATTACTGTACAGCAAGAAAATGCTACTCATCATACTGCTCGTGCCAGTCCTGGTTGTCAGAACAGAGGGTGGTGGGAGCCACGGATTGCGGATCGGTGGCTACAGGAGGAAAGTGGGCTGTTAAAACAGAGCCGTGATAACGTTGCAGCAACTCCCTCCTGTAGCCACCAATCCTGCGATCCGCGGCTCCCACCACCATCTGTTCTGACAGCCCTATATATCTACTACTAACCCCTTGCAAATATTCTGCAGCATGGACCCACTGGGGAAAGATGCTACTTCGGTGGCACGTGTCATAAGTTTTAGAACTGATTATGCGTCAATGGTGGCACTGCAATAGCGTGTGATCGATATACGGTGAAGGCATTCCTGCCATTCGTCAATAACATCATTTGTAAGTGAGAACCCTCCACTAACCATCTCATTCTGGAGTGTGTGTTTGACCATTCCACAGACTGCAAAATAGTTGTGCATGAATCCGAATCAATTGTCCTAGCAATGGCGTGTACTCTGCTGATGCAAACAGGCAAATAGGAATAGAGAATAGGATTTTTCAAATTGAAATGAAACATTTCATGTTTAAATGAACATATGTGCTTCACCAAGCTTATTATCTACCACCAGCAGCTGCCTATCAAATTCATTCTGCAATGTTAATCGTCACCATGTTAGCGCATCCACGAGCACCACCATATTTTCTAACACCCCCCCCCCACACCCCCCCCCCCCCGTCATGTGAAGATACATATTCATACACCTAAGTTGCCTCCATGACATATGCTGAATAATACATTTGCACGATGACAATCTAGATGCCGAACACAAAGGCTAATGTTTATCAAGTTTATGAATCATCCAACAAATTCAACAAACCAAAGAACCACGAACATGTTTCTAGTCACAAAGCTAACAGTTATTGGTCAGTTAGTCACGCTGCGGCGCGACAGCAAAATTAAGAGCTCAGTTGTTAAGACAATCCTTATGTATCTAAAGATAATATGGAACCCATATAGCATAACACTGTTCAATGACCCACAAACTCTATCATGTTTGACAGCAATCTAGGAACACACACTATATAATGAGCTGATACATCACACCAGCGCATACCACCTGACATCTCAGCAACCCAGTGGCGTGCAAGAACAGATCAAGTTAGGACGCAAAACAAGAGTGCCAGTAGCACGTAAACTATTACAAGCCAACCTTTAGCTTGTCACTAACCCAACCAAGAACCACCCTATATATTCATCTAAAACCTTCCTTAGGTTCATCTTCATAAATCATCCAGACGAATATTAGTCCAACCCCAAAAGAACAAGAGGCTTCACAGGAAATATATAATCCTTCAAAACATACACCCTAAATAAGCGAGGGCTACCCGCCAATATGGCACATACCGACAAGTCATGTAGTAATATAAAGGCTGTGACCAAGCGCAAATCAATTAAAAACAAGGTCATTTGAACGAGTGGCGTGAATCAATTAGAGTAATCACCGTTAACACTTAGTAGAGAACTAAGAATACCTGAAAGAGTGGTGGCGGCGGCGGCGGTGACTTATACACCAGCTGTGCATGTGTAATGCCACCTGAAAGGGAAATAATTGCCATGGGTACCATAATTTGGCAAACATATTACAGAATCAGGATCTGGTTATTGATCAGGCAACCGCTGTGGCAAATTGGTACTTTTCGCCTGTTTTCTAATGAACCGCGAGCAACTAGCACCTATGCTCGGTTTTTCAGTCATTTCACCTGAACCCTACAAGTTACAGGTCTGAATCTGGTATTAAATTAAAGCCCAGAGTGTGGACATCAACATAAATCAAAATACATGGTCATCTCATAAATAGTTAGGCAGCAAGATATTGAAAACCTACCCCACCCCTTATTTTTTATGAATTTTCGCAATCAAATACCTTTCCGAGACAAATATAGAGTCTCTGCCAATCAAATTGATAGTAATGTGATGTATTGTGTATCCATATATAAAAGCAAAACATGTTGTGAGTTTTGGACAGAGATAACACAGTTAGGGAATGTGAAACGTAATCACGTATTCCCATTTTGAAATTTTGAGCAACTCGTACTTATGATCGGTTTTTCAGTCATATCACCTGAACCATACAAGCTACCTTTTTAAATCTGGTATTAAGTTAAAGCCCAGCATATGGGGAATGAGATGAACTAAAATATGTGGCCATCCTGTGAATATTATGGCAGAAAGACATGGGGGACTTACCCCATACCCTTAATTATTTTTATGAATTATGGCCAAAATTCTGCTATCAAACACTGTTCTGTGACAAATAATGTGATTGCAGTCTGACTGTCCATCTATAATAACCTCAATATCACTTAACCCTTTAATACTCTTAATAATAAATTTGTTCATGGTTATTTCAATTTTCTCATAGATAATGCCCATTTGCAGACACAGGTGAAAACTATTATTTAAAACTTACCACTGGAACGACTGGCTCGATTACCGAGCAATCATTGCAGTGATAAATATTCAAAAATAGTCTTCTCATATGTCTGCAAATGGACATTTCACAAGACCACTGCTGGCATGAGTGATACACCCTCTGGATTATCATCAAGTGTTTTATTTCCCAATATATGTGGAAAACATGTAATTAAAGTTAAAGGCAAGAAACAATTTCCAATTGCAATTGTCACAAAAGTTGCTGAACAAACATTGAACACGGCTACAGAATTACACGATGATCAACAGGTGCTCACAAAGATTAGGACATCAGACCTTATTGCCAGGGAATTTAGAAAACATGATAAATGCTATCTTGATTATACACGCATCAGCAGAAATGAAACACCCGCTACTAAGGAGCATATGGACACTGACCGTTTGAGTGAATCAAAAGTTGCCGAAGTGTGTCGCATTATAGACAATCCCGTTCTTCAAATGCAGCAAAGTGTGTCCATGGACATGCTAAATGAGATATCCGGTATTGGAGTAGGTGATCGACGTCACCGTAATGAAATAAAAGACCAGCTTAAGAACATATTTGGTGAGTCTCTTTTCTTCGTTACAGTGGATTATCATAAACAACAAGTTGTAATCAGTGCTGTATCATTAAGTGGTTGTCCCTCAATTACTGAACTGTTCAAGATAGAAGAGGATAAAACTATCCCAGACGCTGCACTATTATTGCGTAAATATATTCTAGATTTTGTAGATAATGCACCCCAGCTATCTTGGCCACCTACGGTAGATGCTCTGAAGAGCAAAGAAAGGGAGTCCCAGAAAAGGTTGTATCTTTCTTTTCACATGTCCTAAAATCCCCGAAACATACTGAGAGTGAATATGTTGCACAATTGTCTAAATCTTCCTCAGAGGATCTAGTTCATGGGGTCACACGTGGCAAATTTCTGACTGCCAAGCACGTACTTGTTGGGCTAGTTTTGCACAACATGACTGGACAAAAAATACCTATCAACATATTGTTTCATTTAGGAAATAGTTCGAGCTATGATCAGGTATGTAATATAGAAACAGGCTTAGCAGAAGTTACTCAGCCTTTTCAAACTGAAAGTGAGTTACTGCCACTACAGCCAAGTTCAGATTCTTCTGCTGTTCCGACAATTTTTTGGATAGACAACTTTGACCAAAATATTGAAATTGTCACAGGACATGGAACAATACACAATACACATGGTGCTGCATACCAGGAAGTGTCACAGGATTCAGTTTTGCGGGAACCTTCTAAAGAATTGCCACGGCCTAAATCCAGGACAATTACCTCTACTAGACTAGAATTGCAGCATCGACAGGTAAACCCAAAGAAGGAGCCAGACATATTAAAGGACACAGAAAGGTGTGTTGTACCACACCTAGTAGTAAATTTGGGCAAGACACAGCTAATGGTTTGGAAACTTGGTCGACAGACGAACAAAGGTGATCAACTAGTTCCACGGTTTACTGGGTGGTTGTCTTTGGTTTCTTACTGTGATGCAAGTACAACAAAGAATACATTGATCACGTACCTTCCGCCCATTCACAAGCCAATAACCGAGTATTCAACTGTAATTGAACCCCTTACACAGAAACAAAGATTGGCCAAGCAAGCACATATGCCATATGTCCACCTCACCTTGGATGTTGGAGCAGCAACAAAGGCGTCTGCTGTGTGGAACCTTCCTGAGGAATTCAAAGACATCATTATTCACTTAGGCGACTTTCACTTACTTCAGAAAAAACTTTGGTATCATGGGACAATTAGTTAGGGGTAGTGACTTTGAAGACATCATCTTTCAAGCTGGCATCTGTGCATCTGGAAGCCTTCAAGGGATATTGAGAGGCAATCATTACCATCGAACTTGGCATGCACATGAACATTTTGCAGATGCATTGGAGCGACTTGTCCTAGCCGCATTTATAGAGTTGACAGAGGAATCAGATGGAGTGCCTCCAGTATTAGTGGAATTGATTCATTCATTCCCGCAATCCACAGATTTTTCTACACTTGTGCAGGATCCGGATGTTGCTTCCTTCCACACAAGATATGATGATTTCATGCACTCAATTCGGAGTGGTAATCTAGGAAAGACTCCACAGTTTTGGATGATACATCTAGACGTGATGGATAACCAAACATTTCTCCATGCTGCCATTAAGGAAAACAACTTTGACCTCAGGCTATTCTGCTGAAAGAGTAGCATACCTTTGTTCTTCCCCCTTCAACAAACAAAACTATGCTCGATATGGAGCTAATTACGTGCGAAGACTAGAAACTCTAGAAGGTGTCAAACCAGAAGCCAGAGGCTTGCTTGAAATACAAGGGATCTCAGTTCAGAGGAGTCACCACAAATCCTCCAGGCAAGCAGTTGACAAGCTGGCGAGCAAACATTCAACAGGAGCGCAAAGATTCCAGGTGGAATTAAGCAATTTGCAGCGCAGCAAAGCCACTGAGAAATGGGTCTTGAACCGTCCACATCTGGCTAAATTCAGAGACGCTCTCATGGAGATTACTGGACTTGACAATTCCATTGAAAATCCCCGGAAAGCATGTAGGCCATCTCAAATCATGAAATCAGAACGAGTCCAAGCCGTGTTATGGGTCTTGGAACATGAATTCATCAACCTATTTAGTACTGGCCTGGATAAGGAATGGTTGTACAATTTGTGCTCATGGTCACCTATCGATGCAAACATAGAACAGAGCCTAACTAGTGTAGTACTGCAGGGTACTGATAGGTATCATGAGTTTGTTATAAACAGATTGGATGATAATCAAATAAAGATCTTTGCACAAATTTCAAGATCGCCTCTCAAGACCTTCGCCGATGCAAACAAAAGGGTGAAGGTTGTAACAAAAGGGAAAATCAAAGAGCTGACATTCGAATGAGACATACTTGGAAAACTCGTGACCCTTTCAAGCAAGCATAAGTCGGCGGTAGACTTGAACAAGGTATTGACACATTGCCTTGGGCCTATCCCACTGAGTCTCGCCAATGCAGATGGCATTATACGAATAATGACAAAAAGTATGCTGCTAGAGGTCTTCAATGACCACTGGTTCAGTTTTGAGCACACCAGAACTTCCTGAAAAGAAGATTGCAGCTGCATATATAGTTGATCTGATGGCAACGGTACATGTTTTAAGGGAAATTCCAGACACCTTTGGTGATTTAGCAATGAAGATCCATAGAAGTCTGCGAGATAGGTACACACGTTTGGATGTTATCGCCGATACATACGTGGACACGTCAATTAAGGAAACAGAGCGCCTTCAGCGAGGAGTTAGTGACAAATATGTTATCAACGGTCCTAAGACTAAAGTTACAGGCAACTTCAGTCAATTCTTGTGCAAACGGGTCCAATAAAGATTGCCTGATTGACTTAATCTTGCAAGTTTAGGAACAAAATCGAGATACCTTACATTACGATTTATTTCTCAAAGTGGGATAAGAGCTACCTCATTACCAACGAAAATACAGTTGTTGTCGATGATCTTTTCTCTAACCAAGAAGAAGTAGACACCAAAATTGCCCTTTATGTGCAGCATGCGATGAAAACATGTCCAGGTCCTGTCATCATACGCTCACCATCTTTTGACACTGATATACCAGTGATCTTGCTTGCAGTATTTCCAGAATGTGAACACGCTATTTACTTAGATAATGTTCTTGGTAACAGTAGAAAGATGTTCAATATTACTGCATGTGACATCTCAATACCAGTCCGGAAAGCACTAGTAGGACTACATGCTTTTATTGGCAACGACTATGTGTCTGCATTCTTCCGAAAGGGCGAGAAAACATATTGGAACCTGCTATAAAAATATCCCAAATATGTAGATCCTTTTCCTGAGCTTGGGTCTGACTGGCAATTATGTGAGGATGTGGTAGATCTCTTGGAACAGTTTGTTTGCAAATTGTATGGGAAACCGCAAACAAGCAGGGTTGACATAGCTAGGCAGCAGATCTTTTAGGATAAGTATAACAAGAGTAAGGCAATAATCGACCTCGCTCTACTCCCACCATGTAGAGAGTTTGACTTTACACATGCAGCGAGCTAACTATGTGTGCCGTTTACGGAGACTATCTATACAGTTGCTCTTGTAAATCCTCCCTGTAGTTGTTCTAAAGGCTGGACAGAGGAATCCAGTATTCTGTGGACAAGAATGCCATTTCCAGAGGATGTAGCATCTCTGTTATGCAGCACAAATGATGATGAATCAGATGAGGAAATGTGCACAGATGAATATGAAGATGAGATGACACATTTATTTGATGATGATGAAGACATTTCCCTAAACTAAGAAAAGATAACTAATTCACGTCATATCAAAGATGTTCAAAATAAACGAAGACTTAACTTGCTTCATATCAAACTTGGATTAGGAGAATATTTAACTCGATCTGTGCTATTTTCCTTGAAATCCAACTTGAAACTTACCCCTTGTTTCAACAAGAGAGTTAACCCGGAATAACACAGTCAGTATGGCGTTATTTCGGATTAATTCTCTAGTGAAAACACCGCCTTAGAATGCATTGCATGTAATACTTAACAGCATGGGCATACATGTTTACTTTCTTTTTAAACTAATATATTAATTAGGTCCATACCACATACATTTAATCTTTGATATCATTAACCATATTGGTTGCTGAAGTTTTGCAGAGCACTCTCATTCTCAGTGACTAAACTACATGTAAGTGATGTAATCATATTTGTCGGTGAGCCATCTCATAATCATATGCACGTTTTGAAACTGCAATATGTAAACTTCATAAAAAAGTGGTTTATCAAAGTTATTATATGTTACAGTGTATTGCTTCATTGGAGGGTAATACGTCCAATTTTTTTTAGAAGTACCTTAGTTATGGCTTTTCAAATGTACCATATCGACATTGCTGTTGTGTATCTTTCAGAACAAATATCCCATTAAGCGGTGATAGGCATATGAGTGCCAAATGAGTGGCAATATGGGGATATGTGTTTACATTCGTACTCAAGCAACTGAATTTTCTTTGTCCAAGCATACACAATCCAATACATTCATATGTGGGTACACAAGGCCACACATTACTATCAATTTGTTTGAGACTCTATAATTCGTGACAGAATAGTATTTCTGATAGCAGATTTTTGAGAAAATTCATAAAAAATTAAGGGGGAGGGTGTAAGTCCTCCATGTCTCTCTGCCATAATATTCACAGGATGGCCATATATTTTAATTCATCTCGATCCCTATATGATGGGCTTTAACTTAATACCAGATTTAAAACGGCGGCTTGTATGGTTCAGGTGATATGACTGAAAAATCGATCATAAGTACGAGTTGCTCAAAATTTCAAAATGGGAATACGTGATTACGTTTCACATTCCCTAACTGTGTTATCTCTGTCCAAAACTCACAACATGTTTTACTTTTATATATGGATACAAAATACACCACCTTACTATCAATTTGATTGGCAGAGCCTCTATATTTGTCTCGGAAAGGTATTTGATTGCATAATTTTGGCGAAAATTCATAAAAACTAAGGGGTAGGAGTAGGTCTTCCATGCCTCGCTGTCGACATATTCATGAGATGACTATGTATTTTGAGTCACTTTAATGGCCACACCCTGGGCTTTAATTTAGTACCAGATTCAGACCTGTAGCCTGTACGGTTCAGGTGAAATGACTGAAAAAACGAGCATAGGTGTGAGTTACTCAAAATAGGGAAACAGGTGCGGGATTCATTAGAAGACTAGCAAAAAGTACCAATTTGCCCCAGCAGTTGCCTGATCAACAACCAGAACCTGATTCTGTAATATATTTGCCACATTATGGTACCCATGGCAATTATTTCCCTTTCAGGTGACATTACACCTCCACTCACACCTGGTCTATTAGCAGTAACTTTGTACACGTTGGTAGACTATCACTTTCTTTGAGGATAACGTTCATGGATAGCTACTGAGAATGGACCTTTCCATTTTTATCTATGGCCCGCCCATCACTAGCTAAGCTCCGCCCACACCTCTCCGTGTTGGGATTGATCGATCCCCGCCCCGGATGTCCTAACTATCAATTTCCTGAAAACTATACAGAGAAGCTGTTGAATATTTTGTAACTAAGTCGCCCAATCAAATTAGTTTTAAAATATTCAACAGAATATTTATTAAATAGTAAAGACGTGCAATTTGTACAACAACGCATAGACCGTCTTCAAATATGCATTCGTGACGTACTTATCGACGTCATTCATGACGTCATTCATTGTGATGTCATTCTACACATCACGTAGTTGATTATGACGTCATATGATGGGTCGACTCTGGAAAAGGTGAATTCTTGTCAGAGCAAGCTTTCACAGATAGACTCTGGATAGTGTTATGATACCACGGTATTGTTTTTGACAAATATAATGTGAATTACGGGCGATCATTAATCGAAGAATCTTTTGCACAAAATCCCTCAGTTGTGACAATGATCGACAGCGACTAGACAGATTTTTTACTTCTGGCTATAGTAAACCTGTTTAGCTGACACTTTGAAATGATTGGCAGTATTTTCATACACAAGTTGACAAATATAATACAGATTTATTCTATGCTGCCAAATTCAATTATCAAATAAATTCATGCCAATAGTATTGATACGATCTCTGGTTTTGTCGTATTGTCAGAAGTATTAGACATCTTGCTGTCACTTTTTCCCACCATATCAATTTTATCTGGTAATATCATCGATATACGCTGTCTGTAGCATGGGCCAAGAAAGTTCTTCAATTTTATAACACGGTCCATTCGCTACCAGCATATGCATAGAAAATCATTTTACTAGAATAGATGATGAATCTGTTTCTAGGTATGCCCCGCCCAAGGGACCTTTCCAGTTTATCCATCAATCATATGAAGTTACAATCAACCCTGTGGAGTGTAGGATGACGTCATAATCAATTACGTCACTCATGAATAACGTGAATATATTCGTCATGAACGCTTGATTAATGACGGACTACGCTTTGTTTTACGAATTGTATATCTTTACTATTTAATAAACATGCTGTTGAATATTTTGAAACTAATTTGACTGGCGCTGTTGCTGCCCATAGACAGCAACAGCACCCAGTCAAATTAGTTTCAAAATATTCAACAGCTTACCTCTATAGGTTTGAGGGATCGATTGATCCCAACACGGACGAAGTGTGGACGGAGCTTAACTAGAGATGGGAGGGTCATAGCTAAAACTTGTTTCCTTCATTTTGCCGAAGCTCCGCCCACTTTGTACTCGTGTTTTGGTCATAATACGACTTTTACCCACCATTTACGTAACCTCAATGTCACAGTACATGTACCGGAATGTTGTTTAATAATTTGAAGTTAATTTGACCAGGAGATGTTGCTGCCTCTAACACCTCAGAGTCAAATTAGTTTCCAAATATTCAACAGAATGTGTATTAGGTTGGAGATTCACCAAAGATGCAAACGATGAAACCAGTCTCTCAGTCAGTCGTATGATGTCACATGTAGGCTGGCGTCATAATCAATTATGTCATGAATGATGTGATTTAGTCCGTCATAAATGCTTAATAGTATGTCAAGTTGTACGAATTGTATGTCTTTATTATTTCATAAACATTACGTTGAATATTTTGAAACTAATTTGATTGGGCGCTGTTGCTGCCATATGCAGCAACATCTCCCAACCAAATTGATTTCAAAATATTCAACATCTTGCTTGTATAGTTTTTGTCTCGCCTGCGAAGCATATGTGTCACTTTTCCGACGGCGACGGCGTCAACAATGTTAACGTTTTGTGTTTAGCAAAACTTCTCAGCTTATATTTCAGGATCAATTAATCCTATTGCAACTAAGCTTGCTATGTGGTTGCCTATACTGTTATGAAGCAACATGATGATACTGATGTCGCAAGGTCAGAGGTCAAGGTCGCTGTGACCTTGAGACAAATCTCTGATTTTTCAATGTTAATTTTTTTTGCGTTTCTTGGCTTATCTTTCAGGATTGCTTAATCCTATTGGAGCTAAACATAGATATATTGTTACCTATAATGTTACAAAGCAGCGTGCTGACACTGAAGTCACAACGCCAAAGGTCACGGTCATTGTGACCTCTTCAAAACCTTGTTACTTTTCAATGTTAGGTTTTTAGGCGTAACAAATCTTATCATGTTATATTTCGGGATTGCTTAACCATAATTGAACGCAACTTGGGTACATGGTTGCTTATGCCAAGAGGATACAAGATGGTGGCATGGACATCCGCTTTTTTAACCTTAATTTTTTTCATTCAGCAAATCATTTAGATTTCAGGATTGATCAATCCTATTGGAACTAAACTTGAATGCATGGCTGCCTATACTGTTAGGAAGCAGCATGATAACACGGAGGTCACAAGGTCAAAGGCCAATGCCACTGCGACAAACAGGAGGCAGGCGAGAGATTTAATTCCGGGGAATTCCTGTCTAGAAATTGAGATTTAAAGTGTGCAGGGATCGATTGATCCCGACATGGGCAAAGCGTGGGTGGAGCTTAGCTAAAACTGGATTCCTCCATTCAGATGGTTGCTGTCGGACCTTTGCGGATTTCGTGTCATTTGATTGTGACGTCAGCTAGCAAGTGTCTATTTTGATAATGACGTCAGATACTTAAGCAAGAGATCGGATCTTTCCGTTATAGGCTCGTATTTTATTTTCAGAATACAATGGCATTTTATTTGGATAATATTGAGTGATATTGATATTTCATTACGAATACATGAACATGTCTCTAGAAGTACAAAGACAGTTTATTTTGACATTTCATGAACAATAAATAGCATTTGTCTTACTAAAAGATCTTTCCAAAAACTATGTAGAATACCATTTAATTAGGAGGACACCAATTTGGGGGAATATTGTGTGGCATTTTTAATAATTCCTTTTTGCAAAAAGCAAGCTTCATTAAGGTGGTCTAGAGATTGTGCAATTGCATTTTAATATAGAGCCGTACTATAAAGCTTCAGTCTATTTCCTACAACGTAAAGTATTAAATCGATTATATTAGAATAGTCATAATTGGTTATTAATTTTCATAATCACACAGCCCTAATGGACCTATTTAATGTTAACCTTTAGCTATGCCCCGCACAATCTAAGCTCCACCCACACCACGTCCGTGTTGGGATCTCTGACTCCCTCACTATCAATTTCCGGAAACCCATACATGTAAGCTGTTAAATATTTTGAAATAATTTGACCGGGTGCCAGCAACAGCGCCCAGTCCAATTAGTTTCAAAATATTCAACAGCATGTTTATTAAATAGTAGAGACATACAATTCGTGCACTGTGTCAGACTATTAAGAGTTAAATACGGACCAAATAGAATCATTTATGACTTAATGAGTATGACGTCATCCTACACGCCACTTAGCTGACAATGACGTCATATGACGTCATATGATGGATGGATACTCTGGAAAGGGAATTGAGACATTAATATAGAATCACATTTTACTATGGATTTAAAAGCAAATTATGATAGGAATATTGAGCAGATGGGCCGTTCCAAATGCAACTCTAGGAACACCAGATGCCTGCCAACGCAAACACCTGGCCAGACAGCATAATTTCGAACAATGCTCTATAGAAAATGTATAATACATCGCCGCTGTCCATAAAAGTCTACCAGCAAAGATGGTCCATGTTTCGCCATGTGCTAAGGATCTTAAAAAGCAAACATTATACTGTAATTATCACAAGACATTTTTTTTAAAGTTATCTAAATCCAATTTTTATCTTGGCTGCATGTGCATAGCGCCCCAAAATTATGTGTAATGCCAGGGATCACGGGCCAAGAAGTGATGCTTTAATTGCTATTGAGTGGGGCCCTCACAAGAAATAGCACATAGTTCCGACGGAAAATAGCCAAATGTGAAATGCCACTCCTAAATATCATGTCATCCTAGTCCTTTCAAAGGTAAACATCTGGCTGAGCCAGCTGGCTGAAATCAAGCTACTTTTTTATGATTTAATCATGTGGTATAACCAAACGTAAACGTAAAACTACTGTCTGTCTCATAAATTCTTGTTCATCACTTTCGTTAATGTACCTTTATTTCTTACTATTGGACTGACCATAATATGGAATTGTATATTATGTTAATTTAAATCATCTAATTTGGTAAGCTTTATTCTTACTTAATTAAAATTTCAAATTTGGTAGAGTTGTAAATGGGCTTCTTCTTTAACTAGGTGAAATTTCAGCTACTTCACATTATTTTGTAAAAGTTAAAATAACGAAAGTGACAGATAAGAATTTATGAGGCTTGAGTAACACAGTAGTTTTGTGACTCAAACGATGCATTCTAATCAGTATTTGTACTGTGATACCATTATACGATCAAATCTTGCTCAAATTTGACCAATCTTATGTCAAATCAAACTTTAAATTATTTTGGTGACGTGTACATTTTGAAAACAATTTTGATGAAAGATGTTGCTGTCTTAGACAGCCATCGTATATCCACCAAACTTGTTTCCAAAATATACAACAGTCTCTTTGCTATTCGTTCAGTAACGGAATATTAAAAGTGTGAGTGCGGTGAGATGGAGTCATTGGGATACATAAGGTGGTCTTGTGAGGCGGGACCAGTTAACCCCTCTTGTGTCAACTTAACCCTTTAATGGTCAAACTGACCAAAAACATTTTTGCAGTGGTCTTCTGACATGGTTATTTTAAAGGCCTAGAGAAGAGTGTTTTGTAATATTTACCACTAGAATGACTGGCTCGGTAACCGAGCCAATCATTATAGTGGTAAATTTTCAAAACTACTCTTCTCTCGGCCTGTAGATAGACACTGGCTTAAGTAAACACCTTAATTTTCTTTACCGTTATCCCTTTAATGGTCAAGCTAGCGAAAAAAATTCAGTGGTAAATTTACAAAAATATTCTAAAATTAAAATATCTTGAAAAATATTGACCATCAAAATGTTTAATTGATATATCAAGTAGTATTTTGAGCGCTTTGAGGCGCTGTTGACACAAGAGGGGTTAAATAGCTTTATTGAAATACTGTAAAAGAATATACGGAGCAGATGCGACAAAATGGTCCTACCATCATATGGAATCGTCTTGTAGATGTAGGTATTCAAAATATATCGATTTGACCCGCATTCAGGGTACAACACATCTTGCTAATTATAAATGTATTCCTGAATCGGATGTGAAAGATCGATATCTCGTTTACATGTACTACCAAGAAAAGAAAATGAACAAGTCGGTTAAAGCCAGCCAATTTTAAACTAGTACATGCTTAAGTAACAAATATGCATACAATTCACACCATGCTATCATGGCCATGTCACATGCTGGTCGACATTGCGTACTGGTGAACTCCAAAGATGTTGGGCATTGACGTCACTTATATTGTTGGTAATGAATTGATATTGTGGGTCGTGATAAATGTCACGTTTCATTGGCAAACTGAGCACCAGTTTTATATAAACTAATTAAGTTATGTATCGAGGTGCGTGCGTGCGTGCGTGCGTGCGTGCGTGCGTGCGTGCGTGCGTGCGTGCGTGCGTGCGTGCGTGCGTGCGTGCGTGCGTGCGTGCGTGCGTGCGTGCGTGCGTGCGTGCGTGCGTGCGTGCGTGCGTGCGTGTGTGTGTGTGTCCAGAACGGTGTTGTGATATATACTTTATGAAATGAAGATGTGATTGTTGGTCAAGTTATTCTGGCTCAGAAGATACACAGTGATTGAATTAAACTGTTTGTGGAATAGAGAATGTATTTAGCATACGTTTAACATATCGTTTCAATCTTTCATTTTTAATAGAGTCGAATAAAATTTAGTTGGTTGTGGTACGCTATTAGTCTGTTGTGGTACATTGATGTTAAGGGGTGCTGATCTTTCCAGAGGAATCGTTTGTCTGAAAGTTAGGTAACTCAAACGAAGCTATAGCCTATCCCGTTGGCAGTCAGATACATCAGGCCCAAAGAACTCTTAGAGATATGTTCGATTTCACCATACTTGTACATCGAGCATATGCGAGCCCAGAGTTCTATTTGTCTGGTCAAACATTGTTGGGTTATCGCAGTAACGATTAAGCGAGAGTTTTTCGTAGACGAATGTTTCCGTTATCGGACGATTAAGTGATCTGTGTGGAGCTGAATATGTTGCTTCCGTGCCTAAAAACGAAGCCACGAAGCCACAAGCTGTAGGAACCCAAACTCTCAATAACACTAGTTAGCAAGATATCAAATCGGGGTTAATATATTTGAGGCATATAGTCGGTATACTCTCTGACAAGGTAATATACCACCAGCATGGAGGCTACTGGAATAAAGTAATCCATTTCTAGCTATTCAATGACATTTGGAAGAGTACATCGAATAAAGCATTAGATTGGACAGCGATATGGCGAGCGGGCATGCGGTGTAAAGTCTCTTTGAAATTCTTGCGCTCTAATTAGGCTGGATTTCTGAAACTTAACTGAATTGTAGTATGAAAATGTCACTTAGTGTATTAATGATTGACTCTGTGATGTTCCCATGGTAATCGCGTGTCATTAGATATGGCGCAGTTTCACAGCGTCGAATTAATACACCAGCATTGGCCTAAAGGAAGCAAGTGGCTGGAACTATGGAACACCAAGGGTCAGGTATCCCAGCCAACAATATTGAAAGCTGACAACTTATGCAACTAAGACAGGGAAGAAATGTAATTTAAACACAAGCAAACGAATAATAACAATAATCTCACCAATCAAATGAATGCAATTACTTCCCGGAACTTCTAATTTTCACAATTTTCCATTGGAAAACACACCGATTACCTCTGAAATTGTGGATCGTGACACGTAAACCCACGCACAAAAGATATAATATCGTGCAGACATGCGGAGCTTTAATCCATTTGTGTCTCAACCCAGGAAATAGTCTATGAAATGAATGTCTTGTACTTATGGGTGTCTTGGGTATTTGTGGTAAATGAATTAATCCTGTGTTTTGATGAGGATGGTAGGGGTTCATGATTGATCGTTTACTGTAATGGCATGGGGATAGAAATTATGCATTGATTAATGATATAGATTAGCGATAATTAACTGACAATTTTTCATCCTGATTTCCAGGAGATCAGTAAGTTAAATATGAAACATGTTCTGTATTCTAGGTTAGAGCATGTTAATTAAATTGAATTAACGGACACATTAGATGAACGACATTGTGTTAGCGCTATTTTCAGTCAGCTCTTTTCCAGAAGAGCCTTATCTTTATATATGTATATTCTTGTACCCGACGTGTGAGTTCTTGATGTGAAATGGTTCAGCCTAAGTCAACATTACATTATTATTATTATCAGAGGAGAGAATATCCAATTCTCTTATGACTAACAAGTAGGTGATCAATTACTTGAATATTCGATGAAATTTTGTGTGGGTGTATACGATATTTATGGAAATCTTGTCTCTGCGGAGTTAACTGTGTCATTACTATGACGGTCTTGTAGCATTGCATCACTATAGATCACATAGCGCAGATAGAATGAATTAAATATTTGCAGCAATGTATGGAGTGACATTAAACGACTACTTGAGGCGAATCCAAGTCAGGAATATGTTGTGATTACAAACTTCAAAATATAGACCAATCATGGGCATCGCACCTGTTTGTCTGTCCATCGATCTGTCCGTTCATCCGTCAGTCCATCTGGGTTTTTTTCATTGTTTTTTTTTTGTTCTCAAGGCGCCGAAGAATGTTACTCTTAACCGAAACCGACGGTATGCCTATTATCAAATTGTATACATTATATATATATATATATATATATATATATATATATATATATATATATATATATATATATATATATATATATATATATATATATATATATATATATATATATATATATATATATATATATATATATATATATATATATATATATATATATATATATATATATATATATATATATATATCCACAAGTCTATTGGATGTGCTTGGGCAAGGATCTAGCGGGAAAACTGGCGATGGCATAGTGTTTACTATGCCATCGCCAGGTTGCCCGCTAGATCCTTGCCCAAGCACATCCAATAGACTTGTGGATCCATGTGAAATTCCTCTCCAAGATTCGCCGTCACCTTTGTCACCAGATGAATTTCCTACCCTTCCACAGAGAGTTGGTAACCGAAAATGTAGGGTCGGGACTAGCACAACTAGGACTCCAGTGACCAACTTACCACAGCCTAGATTCTCACATACTCCACATAGAAATAGCCTGGCCGTTCAGCCACCTAACTAACCCAAAACACCCTTCGAGCAGAGAACATTTTAGAAATTTCGGCAGGAGGTTGAAACAAGAATGGTGGAAACTCCCGAATCTAAACAAGAAATTTTGATAGTTACTGCATCAAATTTTAGTCGTATCAATGTTGAACCTCATCTTGACACCCAAATTGTCTGCTTTCCCCGTACGATATTAGTCCATGCCATGACCATTATTAAGACGTATGATGGATCCTATCAAACTGAGAAAATAATAGTAAACTTTGGAATCAATGACAAGGATGAGTCAATGGGTCAGTCGACTCAGCGTCTCCAGTTTCTATTTAGTACAATTAGGTCCAAGTTTCTTGAATCCAAGATTCACCTTGCTAAGCTCACATACTCCCAACATCTTTCAGAGCACCAGAAAAGAAACAATCAATGCATTAACTTTTCTTAATTTAAACTAACTGAGGGCCATGCTACTAACCACCCCAGTATCGTGCTGGGTAGTGATATTGTTAATCTAACTGCCTCTACATTATCTGAAGCAGAGAAATGTACAATCATGACCTAACATTTGCACCAAAACCAAGGCCCAAAATAGGCGTAGATGCACATTTAGAAAATGGCTCTTCGGAAGTTCTTGAATTTGGCCACTGTGTCAAATTAGCTGGCTTTTTTCGAAACTCCCAAGGTAATATTCTACCATTCATTGAAAAACTGGCTGGGCACTAGACTTAAAATTAGTCGACTGTTTTGAAAGTATAAAAATTGTAAAAGACTTGAATTTCGGAAAAATCAGCAAAATTTGTCATATTATGTATGTCGTATATAACATCAAGCCTTAACTGAATTGCGTAAAAACAACAACATTATCATTAAACCTTCTGGCAAAGGACAAAGGATCTGCTGCTGTAATAATGCTTAAAAACAACTACATTCGTGAAGTGCATCCTCAACTCAGTAATCCGAAACATGACCAAAAAATAGATGAGGCACTCTGGCAAAGTAACTGCGACAATTTTAATGAAATTCTCCAAAATATGGTTGATAAGTAGAGTTTAACGCAAAAGCAGTTTAAATACCTCGTTGCAAAACGAAAATTAGAACCACGTACATTTTATCGCTTACCCAAGATTCATAAACCAATTAGAGAGATGGAAATCGTTATATCGGATCCATTTAAACATGCGACATTGATATAAGCAGCAGTGTTATTGACTGGAACACTACCCTCTGTTTATTCTCTGGGAGTCTGATTTGTTTGTGTATGGAGATTCCTACTAGACGTATCAACCGCCATTTTCAATATTCTGTTGAAGCCTCTTCAATTCAACGCTCCCTTTCAAATATCTTCCAGGGCAGATGTCACGTGTTAGCTGGAGCCGTGCCACTCTCTGGATACTCTTTTATAATAGGCATAAGCGCCGCATTTAATGTTTCCCTTCCAATCGCGATATAACCAAACTAATCCATCTTATGTACTATATTTGAGAAAATTTGAGCAGATTTTGCGGGAAATAGCTTTTGGAAGTGATTTCTATTGTTATGGTACATGGCTATGTTTCCCACAGTTCCCCTATGTGGTGCATGGCTATGTTTCCCACAGTTCCCCTGTGTAGGTGATATTGCATATGTAGGCTATTTTAGGCTGCATTGCAGCAAAAAGAATAATAACTGAATTTTCCAATCCAATTATGTTCAAAATATTCAACAGAACATGTTCCAAATTGCACTAACTAACATGTTATGTTTCTGGGGGTTTTGTTTTGTTTTTTTGGAGACACGTTTATTTATTTAGGGGCTGCAAGCCTACTCTAACATGCCTGTGGTTCTTTAGGCTACCTATCTAAATGGACCTCCATCTGACCCTATACAACATCCACACCCACATCCACCACACCCACCCCACACCCACCCACAACTGATATGACCATCGTTCTGATGGGACCGGCTATTGCGTGCCTTTGGTGAGAAAATGGAAGGGAAATATTTAGTTTTCTCATCTACTCACCAATCCCCGAGATGATTGTGATTTGACCTTGGTATATCGGTATCAATCTGATTTCCAGACACAATTGCTTGATTATCAAGCTATAGGCCTAAATCCATATATACGTATCTGGCTGTTTGATTAGTGAACCCATTCCCATGAGGTTAATCAAGATTGGTACATGTCTAGCCACTATGCTGTTTTATTTGTTTCTATCATATGTCCATGACTGCGTTGTACATCTAAATAAGGGTCTTACTTTCAAATTGAGCATCTAGATTAGAGGGCAGAGTACTAGCACAGCTACAACATTTTAATGTCAGGGCTTGGAATTAACGCCTTAGCGAACAAACATGGTGTTTGGCAAACCTGCATATCTTAATGATTATGCTCGGGACACATAACTATTTTCATCATTGTGCCACAGAATTACGAACTTGGATTGGAATTCAGTTCAATTTTGCAAGATATATGGCGTAATCTGTAAAACATTGTTGCTGTAAGTTGTTGCTATCTACAACATTTTGTGCAAACCTGTTTTAAAATCGAGTGATCCATTTCTAGACATGTCCCGCCTATTTTAGCTAATCACCGGCCGCGTTCTGCAGCTGTTAGGTAACTATTCGAAGTTTGATTCCGATCTTGTCACACATAGTTCAATGGTGGATTCGATGGGTGTAGGAGCGTAAATTTCTCAAATCTTAGTTGGGGTTAGCTAATGGTTCGTGGATCGAACTTGACCGAAGTTATTATAGTCAATACGAACATGGTGACGATTGCTTAAGGGTTTGCTTGATCAGATATTCGCTTAACCCATACCATTCTGGTGTGAAAAGTTTAAATTTTCAAATTAAATTTAAAAGATAAACTGGTGATAATTTTTCAACAAATTTGGTAGAAGATGGTGCTGTCGTAGACAGCAACATCTTCCACCAACATTGTTGAAAAATGTACACCAGTTTCTTTAATATTTACACAGTAAAAGACAGAATATTGACCTCAGTGTGGTAACGGTTAAGACCTCGGACTTTGCTTTACATATCATAATTAGATTTAGATTGAGATCACTCACGGATGCCTATCCGGCACAACAGAAATGAATGATGACGGTAAGAGGTGGCGGTAGGGGAGAATCGTGTCTTCCTTCCTCTGCAGCGCTAGCAACCCTAGAACTCGTTGTGTAACAGGAACTATGGCCATCTAGTGCTTTTGGAAGTTGTGGATTCGTGGCTCTAAATCCCCATGAAAGTCTAAATGCAACTATATGATGCTACATGTGTTTCCATAATGCTATGCAATTGCAACATCTGACCAGCTCCAAAAGCCCTATTGAACAATCTCGATGCATGCCACAGCAAACATCTGTGAGCCATTACAAAGCATCGCTGGACACAGTCTAATATCAAATTCAGCACTCTACACTCTGTGTAACGCAGAGCGACTATCTGTGATGAGAGCACAACAGTAACGGTCTATGTTCGGACGTGTTCTTCGAATGCTAGAAAACGCGCCTGCTCAGAAAACGCAAACATTTGCAGTGGTAGGTGTCGACAGGTATCAGGTATGTAAAAGGACTCCACAACATCAACTAGCTATTTTGTGATCAAACCTCATAGAACATAATCTGTGACCACTAAATAAGAGATAGAACCCAAAGGGGCCCAGCACGCTAGCAGTGGACAAGATACAGCGAAGAAGGGTGAAGAAAAACTCATTGCAGCTGAAAGAAGTTTTTAGATCTTCAGCTGCAGAACACAGTCACATCATCATCGTCATTCATCATCATCATCATCATCATCATCATCATCATCATCATCATCATCAATTAGATTGTTGTCTAAAAACATTTGTCCATTCAAATTGTCGATCAAAGGGTGAAAGTCTCATACATTCTGGAGGTGAAACAAACACTTTTCATTGCTTGACCTCACTCGTGAACTACGAGAACTTGTGAAAACTCGAGATCGAGTGCATTTGTGAGTTAATAGGGACAGTTTGCATCATTAGAAACAAGGGTAATTGTGTAAACTATAATTACGCTTAATGAGGGTGTTTGCGCGTGTGTTGTTCTTACGCTGACTCCTGGCTATTCAATCTTCTTGCGCGAGGCCTACTATTCACGCGGCATCGGGTCTCATCAGTGCAGAAACATAATTAGATTTGTTTGTATAACAACTGTGCTTCAATGGTGAATTAGAATGCTGGTAGAAGCAAGTCAAATGAGACGATTGTTCATTTGCGGGTAATGGTAATTGATGCGTGCGTTAAGGCCATGCATTGGTCTCAGTGGAAATCGGTCATGGAGTGAGTCTAGTTGCCCGGGGGTCGTTGGCATCACGGCACCACCAGCACGCACTGAGGTTAAAGTTGTGCAGCTAACAGTGTGCGTGTGGGAACAAGCTTATTGGCGTGCGCTGTCAAAATGTGTTCAATAAGCCTGTACCGAAACGAGACTGAAATATCAATAACAAGAAGAGGCAAGATCGAGTGCCCCATGGCTGCTAGTCTGAGTAGGATTTTGGCAATTTTCAATGCAATTGTGGGCATCTGCGTCGATTCCCAACAATCTGCAAGCGACCACAGTATCCGCCAGTTTCTTATCTGACATTTCAAGAAACTCGTGACTCTGAAACCCGTATTGATATCAATTTGTCGAACGTCTGTATCAGTCCAGCTTTAACTGCTAAACAAATATTTTGAATTGCTGCAAAATCATTTATAGACCGATATCTGGCTACGTATGCCTACATATATGTGATATTTCTGTTTCGAAGTGTGTGTAGGTCGCTATTACAACATGATCCTGCTAATGGACTTTCCATTTTAGCTATGCCCCGCCCATCTCTAGCTAAGCTCCACTCACACCTCGCTCGTGTTGGGATCGATCGATCTCTGCACGCCCTGACTATCAATTTTCAATAAAATATAAATGTAAGCTGTTGAATATTTTGAAATTAATTTGACTAGGTGCTGTTTTTCAAAATATTGAATACCATGTTTATTAAATTGTTAAGACATACAATTCGTACAACGTGATGGACTATTAGGCGTTTAAGACGGACTAAATTGAGTCATTCATGACGTCATGATTATGACATCATCTTACACGTCATGTAGTCGATTATGACGTCATATGACGCCATATGATGGATGGATAAAATGGAAACGTACATTCTAGGCTACGTACTACTATAGCAGCCTTGTTACTTAGCATAAATCCCGTAATAATGTATCAATAAATGAAAGTACATTGCATCACTAATGTCACACGTAATACATAGGGGAGACCGGGGCACAGTGAATCGGAAATGTTTTACTTTGGCATAACCCTTAGCTTAGATTATTTTTCCTGTAGGAACCTTCTGATTTTATCCTACATTATGAAGTGCTATGTCAAATTTGATGATTCTTCCGCTCTTTGACCCATAAATGCACAAGCCTAGAAACAAGTCTATAAAATCGGCTAGAGAAATGACCATTTGCAGTCCAGAGGACTATTTTTGAAAATTTATGACAGGAATGACAGGCGCGATAATCGAGCCAGTCTTTCCGGTGGTAAATTTCCAAGAATGGCATTGTCTTGTTCTGGAAACGGACATTTCACAATAGATAGACCTAATCGAGGTTTTCCTGACAAATTTAGTCACTAAAGGGTTAAGACATTCGACGGAGTGGGTAATGTTAATTATTTTACTAAATCTATTGTTTCTGTATGTATGTATAATCGTATGTTATAATGTGCTTAGCTGTATTTATCTACGAAATTGAGAATTAGTTTCTATATTTTAGCACATAAAAATATCGTTATTTCTATTTCTTGCATTGTTTCCAAAGCATTTCAGCAGAAAAGAAAGGAATTTACTTTACAATGCTGAATATATCAATGCTAATTTGATTGAAAGTTTGCTGCTGTTGAAAGCATCAGTAGCTTTTGTTCAAATTACTCTTAATACATTCAGAATAGTATATGATTATAAGAAATAGATTCCCTAAGTTCCTTGTCTGTACATAGATGTATAAATTTGTATATATTATATATATAAAAAAAATTTGTATATATGTTAATGAGGGCCTCTGCTAGATCAGGCCGTGTACTTGAAGTGCTACCCTCAATAAATAAAGATTATTATTATTATTATTATTATTATTATTATTATTATTATTATTATTATTATTATTATTATTAATGATAGAGGCGTATGTTGCCTGTTAAAATACATTACTAATCGCTTGCGAGTCATCTGATAGCATTTGTGACTTATGGTTTTTGAAAAATAAAAAATGTGTGATTCACTGTGCCCCAGTATCGGAGTAGGGTGAATCACTACATGAGGCACAGTGAATCGATCTTGGATATTTAACCCTTTGAACCAGAAACGATCAAATACCAGAATCATTTTACAATTTTAGAATTCTGTTGAAAATTCTGAGACTAAATAGTCTAAGAACTGTCAAATTAGGCTGTTTCAATATCATAACGTTGGAACCGGCATTCTGTCTTCAGATATATTTTCGTTCAATTAAGCAAACAACAGGTACATCATAAAATATCTAATGTCTAAATAATGCAGATTACAACAAAGTCAAATGATCACATCATTAATCTAGAGTATCCTGTTTTGCAGCATGATTTGCTTATATTGGATAACGTAAAGTAACACAATAGCACCTCACTTCGAGAGGAAGCTACTTCACCAAAATGTGAGCAAACTAAAGTGAACCCAAATGATCACAGTCACAATCATCATACATATATATCTAGATTAAGCGAAGACTACTAGGATATGTAATTATGACCTGGACAAGGAGTGCGTTGTTTTGAGCCATGATTTGCAAATATTAACGTAGCAAGTCAGAATATGAAGTGAAGTCAACTGAAAAAAATCATATGACGTGCCACACGAGCTGTGCCACCATGATGAATAGGACTGGGTAACTTCCCCACAATGTCTTCAAAAGGGACATCTGATATGTCATCTACAATTGGAAAGATAAATATGAATGATTTAGGTTTCTCACGTCTCAGAAATTTCACTTCAAAAGCGGCTTCATCATCATTGGTGCAGTTTTGGATCTGTCCTACATATATAACTTCGGTTTTCTTTGTAACAAATTTGACCAATACAAAATCATTTGGAATGAGACCATTATGAGTGGACAGTTCTATGTCATCTATCTGACAATTCATCATAATCTGATGCATTATCGTCAACATCACTAATTGTTCTCTCATCCTCTTCCTCACTTGAGCTACCAGAATCTGTAACTTCTCCAGACCGAAGCTTTAGCTAGTTCAGTCTTTCGGCTGACTTGTTCATCTTTCTTTCTTTTCTTTACTTCTTCACCAGCCCTTATTTGTTCCTTTATTGGAGTATCAGTCAGAACAAGGGTTCTACCCTTCTTTCTCCCGCCTTTGTTTTTGCGTGGTGGTGCCTTTGAGAAGGGACTATTTCTTCTGGTGTGATAATGCTATTGCCTGTATTTGCTGAAGTCGAAGTCGCTGCTTCAAATGGCTGTGAAGATATTGGAGTAGCGTCTGGAGCTGGGTGATGCGATGCTGGAACATCATTGATTAGGTGCACAGATTCTACTGGAATTTCTCTTGCTGTCTCAGGTTGATGATCTGTCACATATGAGCAGAGGAAATCGTCATCACTAAAGACATTAGGCTTAAATGTGTATCTGCCTGAAACTTGGAAGCCAGCTATAATATTCTTGGGAGTGAATGTCAGCGGGAAGGCATTACCTACTATCTGAGCAATATCATGGATAGTGATGGGTGCACCAGGATGGTTAAACATGAACGCATTGGCTGCCTGGTTGTAGAACGCCTTGAAAGGACCGTAGACAGACATGTCTAAGGGTTGTAACTTGTGACTACAATGAGGTGGGGGGGGGGGGGGGGGGTTAACATTATAACACCATTATTTTTAGCCAGACCAATTGTGTCAATAGAAAGATGTGTATCATGGTTGTCCAAAATAAGCAAAACAATATGTTCTTTGGAACATTTTGTTAACCTAATAAAGTGCTGCATATATACAATAAAGTTCTCCCTAGTCATCCATCCTGATTGATGTGCAGCTCTAACACTACCTGGTGGAGCGCCATGCAACATTGAATCTTTAAAGTGCACACGAGAAAATACCATGAATGGCGCAACAGAATTCCCCGCAGCATTTATTGTCCCCACCATGGTAACTAATGTTCCTCTTTCTCCAGAAGTAATCTTAACAACTTGCTTTTTATTTTTGCATGCAATGACTTTTGTGTTTCCGACTTGCTGGACTGTTGTACACCCCGTTTCGTCCGAGTTGTAAATATCATTTGGCCCAAACCGACGTTTCCTCAGCACTATCTCTAAGTTGTCAAAAAAAAATTTTAACATTCTTTTTGTTAAAGCTGGTAGCACGTGATAAACTGGTTGCTTCTGGATGACGCAGTGAAAAGGTTTGTGAAACGGCTCATGTACCCTGAAAACCAGTCTTCTCCTGTACAACCATATGTAGTTCAAGATTCAGGGAATGACATCATTTCGAACAGCGAATTAATACACGAGCAGACGAACTTGTGCTAGTGTGTAAGTCCATACTGAATTTTTGCTGCTTTTATAAGATAGTCTTCCAACAGTTTTTTCTTCTTCATTCGAAAATACCTGTCTGCAATTATAAGTAGGCACATAAGACAAGAAGTCTTTATTCTCAACACATTTTGCCTTTTGAACGTATCTACGTAATGTTGAAAACTTAATATCATATGTTTGACAAATGCTTCTAATACTTTGTCCTTCATCGAGCAGCTTTTGATCAGCCTTCTGAAAAATAATACAAGTTCTGCCCAGTATTAACAAGATTTACAAATTCATTAAGCTGTGACAAATTTTGTGCTAAGTGTTGTAAAAGTAATTAGCCTGGACCATATCAATTCTTAGGAACTGGTGGCATGCAGTCCAATTACCTTTCAATATGGAACTGACGTCATATGTAAATGGGTTGAAATTATTGTAGGACTATAATTTCATCCATAAATTGGGTACAACAAATAATTTCAGTGAATGATAGCATCAGGAAGGTTTCCGGGGCACGGTGGCTCATGAGCCAAGATAAGCCACTGTACCCCGATTCACTGTGCCCCAAGTACGCTTAATGCTCTCATGTGACCTTGCTCTACAAATGGCTGAATGTTGAACCAGAAACACATGTTTATTAACTTCACAAACCATTCCTCTAACAAACAACATATACTTGTGTTATGAATCCTGTATAGTCTACACTACATAACAAATATATTAGAGCATGATAATTTTACTTTTAATGGAGAAAACCATATTTTACCTTGCTATTCCATTGCAACTAGAACTTTTCTTAAACAAAGCAATTATTTATATGGGGAGTGTGATGACATCATCTTGGGATTACCATGTGTCAGTTTCTATATATAGCCACTGATTCACTGTGCCCCTTGAGCCACTGTGCCCCGGTCTCCCCTACTTGCTAGCTCTGTATGAGGAATTAGTTATAACATGCGGCGTGTGATTTATTAACCCTTTAACGCTCAACAATGAGTACAGCAAAACATTGAACAACGTCTAGGTAGAATGATTGGTTCTTGGGGCCCACATATCCAGTGCTGGAGGGCTATTTGCTGATCTTGAGGAAACTTGTGGAAATGCTTACGTACAGTTTATAGTCCGAGTTCTCTGACTCCGTCGTATACGCCGATTCTGATATGATGGGAGGTGGGGGGGGGGGGGGGTGGGCGCTGACTCTCACCCGTGCATATCAGAATCGGCATAGGGTAGAGTCAGAGAATATTTTATAAACAGATTTCTAAAAAATAAGTCTGTCAAAGTCATCAAAAACTCAGGTAAACCGTGACATTGTGGACGAAATTACCCAAGCTGAGACATGCCGTAGCTAGAATATGGTTTGAATTGTGAGACCAGCCCGTTTGCCAGATAAGGCCCAACAGGAAACACAATATCGCTCATCAAGTCGTGATATAACCCCAGTTTGATGGGCGATATACAGGCTAAGCCCACGTAATTGTCTAATTTTGTGCCTGTCTTTTATATTCTAATTTCTACATAGTAACATCTGGAGCTAGGTAACGCGCGTTTGGCATGTCCATAGGCCCCCTACTACACAGTGCAATGTTTATAATATAGTGGCCGCGTATCTAGTGAAAGAGTATCTCTAAATTGCTCATAAATTTGCGTGAAAGTTACGAGAGCATTACCTTGCGAGGCACTGTTTACGCCACGTGGCAATGTCGACTTCAGAAACGTGTCCGAGGAACCGCTAGCCAGTATTAAAGGACAATTCCAGGATTGGTAAAAGTGTATTTTATTTGAAAAACTGTTATATAACTAACATATTGGATCCTGAATAAAAACAATAGACAAATAATACGAGTAATTATACCATCGTAAACATGGGATTATTTTATCTCCCGAGCGGCGCCATTTTCTTGCAACGAGAGCGCGATTCGCGAGATCCTGACGTCATCCCCGCGCCAACGCTATCTTTGCCGAGCACGAAGGCTGTACGGTAAATATGTATATGCATGGAGGCCTAACGTGTGCTAATTTGTAATCGTTAGGACATTGTCCAGTTAAGCTAGTAAGTTTTTCAAGTAATTCTAGTATCCGAAGTCGGTGGGGAATCGTTAACCCTAGACCGCTGAAGCACAGATTCCTTTTTCTCTATCCTATCAGAATGTGTTCATCTTGGTAACCATGCTGCTGTGAGTCATTGCTGTGCACGACAGCAACACGTTTCAGCAACATTTTCTTTTCAAAATGTACCGCGGCACTCTCTCTGTAAGTAGGCTATTACGCATTTTACACCATGCGATAAGGGTTAAATGAAGTGGCACACTTGACATGTGCGTATTGTCAAATCACTCAGCCGACTCAAGATACCGTTATAGAGCGTGTCGCAGGCAGTGTAAATATATATTCCAAGAAAACTTATGATATGATACTATTGCCGGAACCACAGAACCGATTGTAATAATTCTGACACCTACCTGTAGCTGCAAATTCGAAGATCTATTCAATGCTAGGGATGTTAGAGTCGGCATAGTGGTTCAAAAGATACACTCTGCGGGAAAAACTAAGCCAGCAAAATTTCAAACACAAATTTCAGGATGCGCTCTATCCATCACCCCATATCAGAATGAGTATTAAGGCTACAAGGACAGAATTGGCTGTGCCGAAGCTTTACAATGTTATCACATAACGGGAAAAATTCCATCAAAATATCTTAATTATTGAAATTACTACAGCTTGCCGGGCAATATTGATCGGCGATGAAAATTCCCAGATTTTATGTCAAAATGTTAATTCATTTGGTGATATCTCTGGCAATATTCACGTGAGCAAAATTATAATTGGTCAGGCAAATAGCCATTTCTTTCTGCTCTAAGCACACTCCAATTTAATGATAATACGCAAAGATAGAGTATGCGAGACAAAAACCATCTTATGCTGAATTTTACCCAAAAAAAGGATAACATATTCTCAGATAGTATCTTAGATGAATAGTTTTTTGTATATATATTCCAGTCTTTTGAACCTCTTGTCCGATATTAACATCCATTATATCATATTAATCCCGAGGTCGACACCTATTTAGAGATCCTAGAATCATTGGAATCGCTTCAGCGGTTCGTTTGCTATTATCATTTACGTATACTTCCTTAAAATATATACCCGCATCTATTGGCCTCTCTCTTCCGGTCAGCAATAGCGGTGGTGCGGGCTGACGTAGCTAGACGCGATAAAATGGTAGCGTCCCGATGTGTGAAAAATGGTCAATTTTACCGACTTTATCTAGCAATAGTTGGTTACGCTATTTCTATCTGGTTATTATTCTGGCGCAATTTCATTAAACATGTAATAATCTTTCAAATAAAGCACACTTTATCATCCCGGAATTGTCCTTTAAGGAAAACTATATAAAATGTATATTTTAACCTTAGTACAGGTGAACGTCATCAGCCATTAAAGCGATGCTAATCTCATCTCAAATGTTGTATTGCACCGATAGAATATGGTTTATAGATTCAATATCATTCATATCCTGTCACATTCCCTGATCTGTATCGCAATTATCTGTTTTGTAATATCGAGTAGGCTAAATGTTGAACAGTGATCGACACCATTTTGTCTCCTCAAGCTATTGTGTGTGATGTCATGTAAGCTCCAATGCATCACATCCTTTATTATGTAATGCTCATCCCATTGAATATTTTGAAACTAATTTGACTGGAAGTTGTTGCTGCCTATGGCAGCAACAACTTCCAATCAAATTGGTTTCAAATTTTCAACAACTTACCTGTAGGATTGCTTTTATACCACTTTGCCAATCTATAGCCTCTATGACTGAGCGTATATACAGAGGCAGACACACTAGGGTTTTTCTGGTTGGTTGAAAAGTAAATCATGACAGCCGTCATAGGGTGTAGAAATGAACCAACATTTAACTACTAAATCATGAATATCTTTCCTTAGCGGTGTGATAAAAGGCTTAAAATTACCTGGATAGTTTATGACCGGCGTGTTAGATCGCCTGAATAGCTATCAAGAGATGGGATTAGTTATCCTTTAAACAAAGTTAATAAACTTGCCTAAAAAGTGGGAAAATTGGGACAATTACAGGTTGTTAGATTTTCAGTGGTTAAATGTATATATACTGGACAAAAAAAGTTAGGGATCACGAAGTTTTTTCAGTATTGTTAGAAACATTCGATATAACAGACATATACAGATTCGAAATGATAACTAACAGCCTCTGCTGAATCCATATTTAATGACAGTTTTGAAATTGATTTGTCAGCAATGCATCACATAGGTGTTAATGAAAGGCATCCATGAAACAATGAGAATTCATGATTGCAAGTCAACAAGCGTATAAACGTGTGTCACTCCAAATCAGTCCATATGCACTTTAGTAACGAGTGTGACCTCCACGTGCAGCCACGACTGCTTGACAACGCCGCTGCATGCTGTTGATGAGGCGCACGATGTTCTGTTCTGGAAGGTTGTCCCATTCCTGCCTGAGAGCAGTTTCCAGGTCATCCAGAGTCATTGGGGGGCACCTGGCGTTGTGAAATTTGTTGTTGAAGCTGGTCCCACACATGCTCAATGGGGTTCAAGTCCGGTGATACTGCTGGCCACTCCATTCTCTCTATGGTCTCCCTCTCAAGGTACTGTGTGATAACTCGAGCAAGGTGAGGCCGAGCGTTGTCATCCATGAGAACAAAGTCAGGACCCACAGCTCCAGCAAACAATCTCACAACTGGATGAAGGATTTCATCCCTATACCGGATGGCGTTCAGAGCTCTATTCCTGATAGCAACCAGTTCAGTGCGACCAGTCAAAGAAATCCCACCCCAAACCATCACTGAGCCCCCTCCGAAACGGTCATGTTCAGCGACCATACACTGTGCATACCGTTGTCTGGGTTCTCTCCACACATGTCTGCGACCATCATGGAAATCTAAACAGAATCTGGATTCATCAGTGAACAAAACTGGCTGCCAGTGACGTCTTTGCCATCTAATGTGATTACGAGCCCATTCCAGGCGAGCTTGTCGATGACGTAGGAGTAGCCTTGGTCTCACAGCTGGCCTGCGAGCTCTAAGATTGGCTCCGTGAAGTCGGTTCCTCAAAGTCTGGAGTGTTATCTGAACATCTGTAGCAGCATTGAACTGTCTGTTGAGAGAACGTGCACTATCAAAACGATGTCTCCTGGCTAAAGTGACGATATACCGGTCTTGGCGGCGTGTTGTGGTACGTGGTCTTCCACTTCTATGCCTCTCATTGACAGTTCCAGTTGCTTGAAACCGTGTCCACAACCTGGATATCACACTTTGCGAAACACCAAGTGCAACAGCCACCTGTCTCTGTGTTTGGGCAGTTTGGATCATTCCAACTGCTTGATTTGCCTCACAAGCTCGTAAATGTCTTCTTTGCGGCATTTTGTAAAGGTGGTCCACCGTGGTCAATGTACACGTTAACCAAGGCCTCAATCAGACTCAATCAGATGTCTTCATAAAAAAATCAGTCACACCTGTGATCTCTGAAAACACTCAATTTTAGCCACCCTTCACATGTGCTGCACGCTTGCACGTGAAAAGTGAAATTGACAACACACGACACCGTGCATGTCTCAATGACCAATAAAAGAAGTAAACAAAAGCTGTTTTCACTTGATCTGAGCCGTTTACCAGATTATACTCAAAATATAATTCATGATCCCTAACTTTTTTTGCCCAGTATATTTCTTTTTCTGTTGTACAATTGGCAACTCAAATTTCTACGAACCGCTGTGACCTAAGTTATTGGAATGTTTAAATTGATCAACTCGGCATAATTCCACGGCAAAGTAGCTAACGTCTTTACATCAGCAATGATTATTATTAAATATTATCAAAATTATCATATTTACGACAGCTTTTTATAATAAATTACGATCATATTATTATACCCAAAACAATTAAAGACACTCTAAATTTACACATTTCCAATGAAAGATAATGGAGGAATCCAGTTTTAGCTATGCCCCGCCCATCTCTAGCTAAGCTCCATCCACACTTCGCCTCTGGCAGCAACATCCGCTAATCAAATTAGTTTCAAATGTTTATTAAATGGTAAAGACATACAATTCGTACAACAACGCTTATTCCGTCATCAATTAAGCGTTCGTGAAACTTATCCGCGTTATCCGTGGCGTCATTGATTATGCTTGATGAATAAACTGGAAAGGTCCATTGAGAGACGTAAAAAACTAAAAGACTAAATATATGCACCCTTGTGCTATTTGTTCTGACCTCAATGACAATGCCATTCCTAAAAGTGACTGCAGTAGATATGAAATATACCTGTCCAGTTTATCCATCCATCAGATGACATCATAATCAACTACGTGACGTGATTATGACGTCATGAATTCCCTAGATAAGTACCTCACGAACGCTTAACTGAAAAACGGACTAAGCGTTGTTGTGCGAATTGTATGTTTTAACTATTTAATAAACATGTTGTTGAATATTTTTGAAACTAATTTGACTGGGCGATGTTGCTGCCTAGCTTACCTGTATAGTTTTCTGGAAATTGATAGTTCGGGGTTCGATCGATCCATATACGAGCGAGGTATGGGGTGGAGCTTAGCTAAAGATGGCCGGGCCTTAGCTGTTATGGTTGGTTGGATGCGAGTCGAGAAAGAATAGCATTGTCTTCGAATTCGAATGTCATTAAGGTCTTCATGAACGAAAAGAGAATAGGGCATTAGGCCTACTTCGCATTAAGCCCATGTGCCGCCATTTATTGGCGCGCTTGTGTTAGCGATCTGAATTGCCATAACATATTTTATAGCTGACAGACTCTCCGCTTCAATTCTCTCTGACTAACAATGATTTCGTTATTTGAACCTTTCTTGGAACACTTGCCCGAGTTCCTCATCTTTTGTGTTGTCTTCCCAATGCCAGGATTCAAACTTGTTCATCAAGGACACGCAATCCACCACCGTCATCCCTCCGTCAACGCTTCGCCTCATTTCCTCAGCATCCCTCTACAAGCGTAAAACACACAAATTAGCCTCGGCGTCACCTCAAGCAAATATAGGCAGCTGTAGAATAAACATGGCTATTGAATGACTGCATCATCGGGTCACGAATCAGGAATTTGCGTTCAATATTGCCTCATTTATCATATAAAGTGAAGTCGAATGTAGTGAGTTCATAGTAGCTCATTTAATCATACTAGGCAAATATATTCGCGCGACTGTCTCGATATCCAATATAATGTCCTAATAACGCAGTTTACGGGGCCGGTACAGGCCCACTACCAGCCCAGTAACCTGTGTTATGAGGGTGCTAGATTATGTAGAGAGGGGAGAGTAATATTTGATTCCTTGAGCACATATGTACTTTTGTATATATTTGTCTGGAAGCATTAACAATTCACCTTTTCAGAGTATCCATCGATCATCTGATGTCATAATCAGCTAAACGGCGTGTAGGGTGACGTCATAATCATTACGTCATAAATTATTCTATTTGTCCCATCTTTAACTCTTAATAATCCGACACGTTGTACGAATTGTATGTCTCTACTATTTAATAAGCATGCTGTTGAATATTTTGAAATTAATTTGACTGGGAGCTGTTGCAGCTATATGCAGCAACAGCACCCAGTCAAATTGGTTTCAAAATATTTAACATCTTACTTATATAGTTTTCTGGAAATTGAGGGTCAGGGATTTCAGAGATCGATCGATCCCGACACGAGCGAGGTGTGGGTGGAGCTTAGCTAGGGATGGGTGGGGCATAGCTAAAAATGGAAAGGTCCATTCACCCTTCGTAGGCCCTACTGTATTGTAGCGACTTTCACAATGAGGTCTGGTCAATCCGCGTCAGTCACGCCGGGAAGCTCGGATTTTCGTCGGTAATTAGTGAGGCTGTTCTGCACATGGATCGTGCTTTTGTTGGTCCAGTGGGAATGAAACGGGTTAATGTAAATGTAGTCTACCTGTCTCAAACATGAATGTTTAGAGGGATAGCGTCATGTCGCCGTCGACCGCCAAGTAGCTCATGCCCCGCCCATCTCTAGCTAAGCTCCACCGACACACGCTGTTCCCGTGTTGGAATCGATCGATCGATCTCCACACTCTCTGTATCTCAATTTCCAGAAAACTCTACAGGTAAGCTGTTGAATATTTTAAAACTAACTTGACTGGGTGATGTTGCTCCCTATGTGTATTAAATGGTATAAGTCGGTTTTCTTGCTGGATGATAAGTGACGTGGGTAGTTCGAGTCAGTTTGGACCTTTCATCACTAGCATCGCAGTCTCGGTCACGTTGTTCTTGGCCGTCTGTTCAGGCGTTGGAACTTTCGATTGGAACTTATGCATCAATACAGTGTTGATACATTTCTATTTTCTACCCAGGAAGAGATTGGGTTGCATGGATAATATCGAACACGCTGATCACCCCAGTAAACGTCTTCGGTTTATAAAACGAGCTTCGGTCATCGGTCAACCGAAGCCCGTTGTTCTACAAATATAACGTTTTACTCGATTTTTTTTATTATAGAGAAGCAGAATTCTCCCACTGGACCCACATATACCTATCGACAAAGCAGCAAACTAAAGAAAATACCCGGGTAGCAAGGTACCCATATTTTAGGATTTTTGGACCGGTCTGCTGTCAAGGTATGGCATATACCAGAACGGTCCTTGATCAATGTAGAATAACATCTCACTAGACATCCTTGCGGATCTGGATGTTGAAGGTCACTTTGACCTTGAAATGTAGGTCAAGGTCTCAATTGTGAAGAATCAGCTATATCTGCCTTGAAAATCGGATCTAAAGATCATTCCTTAAAATGTCATATCGACTGATAAACATAATATATTATTTTGTCCAAATTGAACCTAGAGCAATGCATTTAGCCTCGGATAAGAGAAAACATTGCAGAGTTGTACAGGAAATAGGCACGCTGTTCCAGGATAATACATGAATATATGCCGAAAACTCTGTTATGTTCTTTGTTATTGCCAAATTCAAATTCATAGATTATGTTTACTTGTGTATGTTCTTGTTGTTAGGTTGTCACGAAACAATCAAAGGATTCCATTAATCCTCAGGCAGAAACACAGGGACTGGCAGCCGAACAGCAACAGATACAGCAACAGAGAAATACAAAAAGGCAACCCGTGCCACTATGCAAAAGCCCGATAATGAAACTTAAGCTATCCAAACCAAAAACCGATTGTGAATAATGTCAAACACAACGCAAATCTGAAACGCTGTCATGTTAAATCCGCAGATAAACTTAAACGGCAATGCATTTCCGATAAGATGATCCAACGAACCGCCTGGCATATGATGTAAATTGTGACACATGGGTAGAAAGCAGGATGTCAAAGTGGCATACTAGGTGTCGCTATACATACACACAAGAAAAACTTTATAATCTTGCGGCAAAAAGGCAACAACACCAAAATCTTGCAAACTCTAACCAATCTACGGAATGCGAAGCATCTACCTCGTCTAGCTTAAGTATAGTGAAATGATAACGCGATCGTCTAGACAAGATTTTGACTGCAAAGAAATGTGTACTATTTGTTGGAAAATTCAATTTACCATGTTGTAAAGTTACCGTTCCTAACACAAACAAACGCTTATTGACAACGCCAGATCACTTGGAAGAGATGATATACTATATAGACATGAATCTGGCTGTAGCTATGATTTAGTTACAACTGGCAGTTGTTATCACTGGACTTGTATGAACTGATTTAATAGGGCAAGCCGTTCATCAGCAAAACAGCCATGCACAACAAATGGGTTTGATGCAGCATTTTCCAAACTAGTTTTGCACATAGCTTTTCAAAGAGCATGAAAGACTTTCTATGAAAGATGCTACCGACAACAGCTTTCTCCAAGAATTAAATCGCAACAATATAGGAGACATTTCGTACAAACCCCACAGGTTACAGAACAGATTAACTGCTTATTATGGTAACCGCGTGTCGATTCTTCATCAAATGGATGGCCCCAGATTTATGTTGCATCAGAGATTCCTCTAGGCGCTGCAGTGGTAAAGTTACAGAAGCTTCATAAACAGGCAAGTGATACGGATATGATGCTGCTGGATACGGCCAAGTTAATGCGCGAAGATGCAAAAAGTGCAAAGCTGACACACACTGTAAAGTTATTACAATCTCGCACAAAGGTGCATGTGAAATTATACCTGACTCATTATATAACTTTTGCTGTAGAATCCTAGATGACACCATGAGTTTCCTATCAAACGGATTAAATCGTGTTGTGGTTGATAAACCCATGGAAGAAAAGGCGGTTATAATGGCGCAGCAGATGTTGCCTCATATGACACCTATAAACACACCATTGTTCATCGGTACGGCTTATTATTTGTATAACCAAACCAGAAACAAATCGTTAATCATGCTGAACAATAAACAGCTGAACTTGCTACTGAAGCAGATGGCACTGCGGATGACCTACTATTTCTATGGCAACTTGGAAGATTTGGTGCATGAAACACAGGCCATAGCAAGAAAATAGCAAAAATTAATACGTTTCACACACAGCAAATAAAGAGGGAAAAGTCTTGATACGAATGACGCAGATTGTTGCATGTCGTGGGAAAGTTGATGTCATTAGCGTAATTGGCTAACATGAATGTAATGAGGTTCCACCTTCGATTTTCACAAGCGATGGTCAGGTGCGCGGACATGGAGTTAAATCCAGCCTCGTTAAAACACCACCGAAAAAAGCAGAATCTCCTGTGCTGCATGAATTACCCAATGAGAACTGCAAAACAGTGGTAGTTATAGACGCTATGCATCTAATTCGGAAATGGCCATTCCATAAGGGCGAATTGTATGACGCAATCGAAAACAGGTATAAATCCAAACTTCTCAATGTAATTCCATGTGACACAACTAGCATTCATTTCTGTAGTGACAGATATGCAAAGATCAGTTTGAAAGAAAGTAATAACACCGAATTCGAAATCGTGTCTTGAAAACTTACGAAGTCATGGGTGGTTTTTCGGCCACAGACCCAGATGATTTCTTTGCAGTCTCCACAAACAAGGAAATCCTACAAGCCTGTTGACTCTGATATTGTTTTGTACCTGGCTGGTGGGTTCCGGGAGAAAACTAAGACAGTTAAAGTCACACACATTAGTGTTGAAACCGTCCCAGGCTTAATGTCTACACATGAGGAGGCAGATCAACTTGTCATTCTCTATACACTTTATGCTGCAAGGGAAGAAAACGCGGACAAGATTCTCATATACAGCAATTATACGGATGTTAAATGCATGACAATCGACTACACATCGTCAAGAGATCTACAACACGTGCGGGTGCGTACATACCAAGACAGCTATCTTGCAATTCATGAAATATCCAATAGTCTCGGTCCTGAATTATGCAACATGATTCCATTTCTACATATCATCAGTGGCAGAGAGACAACCGGCTTTCCTATGGAATTGAACAAGGCTCATGGATTGCACACAGTGGGGAAATAAGTATGCAGGCCACGGCATCATTTGGGGCCGATTCAGGGGGAAACCAAATCAGCCAAGAAATAATTGACGAAGCTTCAAATATACTAAATGCAGTGTATGGTTCTAGCATAGACCAAGCTATTAGCATACCAGAACTGAGAGCGCATAAGTTTCCTACCAACTTGATCCGCGTTTGATCAGCACTCAGCGTTCGCTATACACTACACTTGTTGACCAATGTGCCCACATGCCGCAACCTGTTTGGTAACCCTAACACCGTGAACCGTCAAGATAATATAGATAATGTATGTAATTGGTCTCAGATATGGCAGCTACACTTTAATACAGACAAAACACATGTAATACATTTTGGTTCAAATAATCCTAGGACCCAGTATTATATGACGGACACAACACGCCAGTCACAAGCCATTGGAATCATACCGTCCACAAGTGAAAAAGATCTTGGCGTGCACATAGATGAAAACCTCTCCTTCGATACCCATATAAATGCAACTGTATCAAAGGCTAACAGCATAGTTGGTCTAATTAACAGACCCTTCAATTACATAGATGAAAACACGCTTACCCTGTTATTCAAATCACTAGTCAGACCAATTTTGGAATACTGTAACTGCATATGGGCTCCTCCTTTTAAAAGACAATCTTGTATAATCGAAAGGGTCCAGCGCAGAGCCACTAAACTTGTTCCCCATTTGAGAAACTACTGCTACACATACAGGGTAAAGGCTTTGAATCTCATGTCACTAAAATACAGAAGGCTTAGAGGAGACTTAATCGAAACATACAAATTTATCCATGATGATTACAACATTGACAAAAACACATTCTTTGACCGATCAAGTAACACACGTACTAGAGGTGACACATTCAAGCTCAACACTAAACGCAGCAGAAAAGAAATTCGTAGGCATTTTTTCACAAACCGAATTATTAACACATGGAACTCACTCCCTTCTGTTGTGGTCGAGGCACCCACGTTCAGCGTGTTTAAATCAAAACTAGATATGCACCTAAATGACATAATATACGATCATGACATAACCAACTAATAGATATATAATAATAAGACAATCTAGAAATATACCCAAATGCTAGGCACAGAAGGGTGTAACCATGAGCGTAGGTGGCACACCCCAGCTCACGCGGGGATAACCCATCTGCCCCACAGCACCTCCCAAAGTCAACCAGGTTCCTGAATAATGCCAATGAATAATGCCAACCAAACAAATAAACAATTGTAGCTAAACAAAGTACAAGTACTAGTAATACAATACCAACACAACTCCAGAGGCACTAACAAACCAAGAGCGTATGCCTCGTAAAATGATGATGATGATGATGATGATGATGATGATGATGATGATGTAAGGATTTAAACAGTTGCATATACATTTATGTTTTAGTTTGTGCAGACTCAGAGAAATCGCGCGGAAGCTTTGCTGTGCTGAATACAATACGTCATTGGAAACTCTGATTATTTATCGTAACTCTTTCATTCTTGAAATCACAGTTTGATTTAAATTGAACCATACTGATAAGACATTGTCTAGTTTGTAACTATATTTACTGGAAGATGTTACTGATTTTCTATGACGGAAATTGTGTCCATCTACCTGTATTTCAAACTACTCAAAATAACAGGTCATATATTGCAAAGATTATGACATATGTTTTCTAATGGCTGGAAAAGGTTAATATGAGATTGACCTAATATAATTAAGTCACCAAGGAACATATTATTATTCAGTTAGAATGGTATAACTAACATAACATGTCTTTAAATTAATTTTAAGCGAAATACAGTGAATTTCTTACAATCGTGGTATTGACCTACATTTCAAGGTCGTTGTGACCTTTAACATCCAGATCCGCAAGGATGTCTAGTAGGATGCAATTCCACATGCTTCAAGCATCATTTTAGTATATGACATCCTTTGACAGCAGACCGGTCCCAAAAAAACTACTTCTCCCCAGGTGAAATGACGATCCACTTCGTGGCGGCGAACCAGCAGTACTGTTGACATTGTTGCACGCCGCGTCGTGGGACATAGCTTTTCAGTCATTCTGGAACTTATGGATTCGTAGTTCAAATATGTCAAAGGTGACAAAAAGATTAGGTTTATATAGCGTAACCAGCATATCCTTGATGCTGTATAACTGCAACAGCATGGCAGCTCCAAAAGGCAGCTCTAGACAAACTTAATGCCTGCCACCGCAAAAAACCTCCACACCATCACTGGACATATGTAGCCAGCCAGTATAATTTCCAGAAGAAACACCATCACAGAGAGCCTTGAAATTTGTCCTACCCAATTGTGTGGAGTGTTGGGCTGAAAGGGACAAGCATTATCAGCACACACAGCACCCCACCCACACCCACCCCCTCCCTCACGTCTTGTCACCTAGTTCGCGATAAAAACATTCCATTCAGTTGTGCAAATCCATCCCAAGGGAGATAATTCTGTCACCCCTTGTCCATTTTACATGAAGTAAATTGATTGCCTCACAATACGAATAATCTGTCTAAATCATTTGCAATGCAGATCCACAAATCACATTTCATAGAAATAAATACAATTTACAATTGCTGACATCTTCAAACACGCTAATCATAAGACGTATATAAGGACCTTGAGCTAAGTTTAAACCAGAACGCAGGATTGACAGGTGGATTGGAGAATCAAATTTGCGCAAAGTAAATTCCAACCAATTTCGCCCGTGCCTCTATTTCAATTTCGCAACTTAAAAAATTATATTAATTTATATGGAATGGAATCGTCATATGTTCAGATTTTTTTCGTTTCATTACATATAGGCTCACAGTTTAAGCCTCTTAAAAGTGTATAATTTAAAAAAAATTATTTTCATAAATTTTACTGTGAATACGCACCTTTAAGTTGTCAGTAGTTACTCTAGGTTATGCAGATATGAAGCTATATTCATTTCATATTTCACTACCTCATAAATGCTTTGTTCCGCTATTTAAAAAAATTGGCATTCTCACATTTATCATATCAACGGCATTTCGTGAATTAAATGAACATTGGCCCTTTAAATTTGTCGATAGAGGCTACTACTTATCTTTCAAGAAGTCAACATTAAGATTCTTAATTACCATTAATTACTTAATTCTTAAAAGACTTTATTACCAGTGTGTCAGTCACATCCATGCCCACGGTTCCGGATGATTTTAAGCAGTGGGCAAAATTGGTGACCTTTTGACCTCTGCTGACTTAATTACTCAACTAATTTGCCTATGTTATATAACAACTGGTAGAGGAGCGTATGACCAACATTTTGAGTGGTCCTTTGCTTGTTTACTATGATTGTATCTAAAGTTATGGCTATTCTTGTTACCTATATCCCCTAATATGGTCGGCGTCGTTCTGGGTCATACGTGTAGATTTAACTCATCAGAAAACAGTGACTCACAGTTCATCGCATGCTAACATATATATTACTAACCATTTAACCCTTAAATTTATTCAAGAAAATTAAATTTTTTTCATAGCAATGTCCATTTGCAGACAAAGGGAAGACTATTTTTGAAAATTTACCACTGGAATGACTGGGTCGGTTATCGAGCCAGTCATTCCAGTTGTAAAATTTCAAAAATAACCTTCTCTTGGTCTGCAAATGGAGATTTCTCCAATACCACCGCAGAAGCCGTTTTTGGCTGAAATGAGTGTTAAGGGGTAACATATTTCATCAGCATATTTCAAAATAATAGAAAATATAGTTTTGCTGATTGCTGGTGTGGGGCGGGGTTGGGGGTTGGGAGGGTGTGTGTGTGGGGTGTGTGAGGGGTCTGGGGTGGGGGGGGGGGGGTGTGTGTGCCCGCGTAGCCCGTGGACTATATTTACTTACACGTATGCTAAAGTCAACCTAGTAAATAACATTTTAAAAAGGCTAATGGGTACCCTTTTATTATTTTGAACAATGTCCAAAACAAAGCGATAAGATTGCCTAATTTATATCAGGTACTCTAGTGGGTTGTTTTCTTCTACCATAGCTGGACTTACTCTGTGCCTAAGGATGCATATCTTTATTCTGTGTTTGCGTCAACGATGTATGTGTTGTTGTCCAGTTTACAGATTCTCAACCCATGAAATCACGCGATACTTCTCCTGTTTTGTCCATGTTAATTTAGCCATTCTTCTCATGAACAGCCGGTAACAAGGCAATTCACACCGTATAGCACTTCTTTATTACATCCATCTGCATTTAAATAACACACTATATATATATATATATATATATATATATGTATAAAAAGCTTGTCTGTATTCAACACTAGTGATGCGTGGTCAATAGATCTCAGCCGTCACACGCAGGGTGTCCATCTATATGGAAATTGTGACCTGGAATAACTATAGATATTCAAGCATCTGATGACTGAACAATAATGAGGCCATTGAAGCTCTATCCATCTCTCAATGTGCGCGCTCGCGCACGCACGCACGCACGCACGCACGCACGCACGCACGCACGCACGCACGCACGCACGCACGCACGCACGACATCCACGCTCGTGCCTATGTTATCAATTTGAGAGGTTACATTACCATATGAGTGTTAACTACATAAATTTCATAATATTGGTAAATTTGAAGTTAATGTTAAAGTTATATTCTTCTAGGTACTGTGCATTAGTTGCAGTGGAAACTTCAATGACTGTTGCCTGAAACCTCTGCCATGACCACTGAATAAAGACAGACAATTCGTACAACAGCGCTTAGTCCGTCTTCAGGTACGCGTTCGTAACGAACTTAGCTACGTCATTCATGCTATAATTGATTATGACATCACCCTACACGTCATGTAGTTGATTATGACGTCATATGATTGGTGGATAAACTGGAATGCTCCATTGATCAAAGCTCAAAGTGAGTTAAAATGTGTGCTTCTTCCACATGCAACAATGGACCTTTCCAAGTTTATCCATCCATCATATGACGTCGTATGACGTCATAATCAACTACGTGACGTGTAGGATAACGTCATAATCATGACGTCATGAATGACTCGATAAAGCCCGTCTTCTTTAACGCTTAATAGTCCGACACGTTGTACGAATTGTTTGTCTTTACCATTTAATAAACATTATGTTGAATATTTCGAAACTAATTTGACTGGGCGATGTTGCTGCCATAGGCAGTGCCTTAAATAAACGATTAAAATTAATCAGCGTTAACTTTATATAAAAATCCCTTCTGCTTGCAGATTCTTCAAGATTATAGATCAACTCGATCTAAGTATAAGAAACTGCTTAATAGAAATAAAAATCAATTTCAACAAGGCATTCTACACCAGCTTGAAACCTTGGATGAGTCCCTCCACCCACCCACACACCCTGGAAACATTTTAATAAACTAAATGGCTGGTCCGGGTTGTTCTAGCCCTGCACCAATGAGGGAATGGGTTTCTTATTTCCCCCCAGAGTACTAATAACAGACCCCTAAAACTGAGTCGTCTTCGTTATGGATGACTATATTAACTTTAATAAGGGCAAACCTTCAATGAGTTGAATAAATCTGAGAAAGGGCAAATCTTGTGGGCCAGACCTCATCCTAAATGAAATGCTGGGCAGTGTCAACTGGCGCATATTATCCGCAGAATGTTTAATACTATACCTGCCAACAGTACTTTTCCTAATGCAAGGCGTTGCAACTTCTTGAACCCACTGCATAAGGAGGGGTATAAATGTATTGCTGAAAACTATCGAGGCATTGCCGTAGGCAGTAATCTGTGCAGGTTGTTTTGTAATATTCTTCACAACAGAATTCACGAAGCTGCTAGACCTACTATATACAATCTGGTTCCATACTCCCAGTTTGCTTTTAAAAAACAATCGCACATTCTTGCCTTAAAACATTGATCGAAAACTATTCTAAACATCGTACACAAGATTTTAAAGCTGCTTTTGATTCCATTTCTAGAAATACATTGATGTATAAGCTCTTGTTACCCGATGTTTGTGGGAATTTCTTGTCTACTCTACAAAGTCTGTACTCCGATGTATCATATTCTATTAAACTTAATAATTATCATAGTGATAGTTTTCAATGTACTGTCGGTCTTAAAAAAGGTTGTGTATTGAGTCCGCTACTTTTCAATCTTTACGTACGTGACCTGCCAGACATATCTTGTCGACAGCCTGACACTATTTTACTAGGTGATACAACCTTGAATTGTCTATTGTATGCTAACGACCTTTTTGTATTCTTATCAAAATCGCATACTGGCTTACAAAGCTCACTCAATCGCCTGAGTGAATACTGCAGCAAATGAGGTTTGGATGTCAACCTTTCCAAAACTAAGGTTCTTATTTTTTTATGAAAGGTGGCAAATTAATAAAACATATTACATTTACCTACAATGATAGCACCATTGAATCTGGTCATTGTTATTGCTACCTACTGTACCTAGGTATCACGTTCAATGCGTCTGGTAATTTTAAAACAGCACGTAAGCGTCTGCGATCAAGCAACCAAGGCCATCTTTAAACTTAATCAAATCAATGTCAGGACTAACATTTCCACAGCTCTCATTCTCTACCAGTAGTTAATCGTGCCTATTTCGATGTACTGTTGTGAAATAGTGAGCCCTTACTATCTCAAGGGTCTCACTCAGCACGGCTTTAACCTTATTTGTGACACTATACCAGCGGAAAGTGTTTCTATTAAATTTGGTAAATGCCTGCTTGACACTATTAGAAAAGTCACACACGATGCTGTTCGTGGCGAACCATAGGCCAGCACACTCTTTTGACACTTTGTTTGACGCATGCTGTTAAATACTGATTTAGGCCGTGTGCACTAGGTATTACATCCATGGTTCATCAGGCATACTCAGAATCTTTCTCTAGCGCTTCAACGACTTTGAACTGGTCCTTTTATATCACGGAGATGTGTGTCAATTTTGGCTCGACCCATATTTGAAATAGTCAGGGTTCCCGTTTTCAAATTCTGACGTAAAATACTGAAGTATTCAATGCAGTCCCGATATGTAAATCACAGGTTAGCCAATCCTCAGAATAGTTATTCAAAATTGCATTCCCATGGGCTATTCAAATCAGACTTTAAACTTCAAAATTACTTGATTAGTACCCACAACTTTGTACAACGCAAAGAATTCACCAAGCTTAGAATTAATGCGCATAGCCTTCAAATTGAATTGGCCAGGCACTATAGGCCAATAAAATCGATTGAGCAGAGGATCTGTGAAATTTGCAAAACGAACAGTATTGAAGACGAAAACCATTTTCTTCTCTACTGCCAGTCCCATGATATTGAGAGGCATTTCTTATTTAAAACTATTAATACAGTCACCAACCTCTAGTCTCTGAGTGTGACAACAAGTTTTATTTTTTAATGTCTTATAACGATGCCCGATGGTGATGTAAAATGTCCAATTACGTATTACATTTTGTCGACGAATGCCTCTCAAAACGGCATTCCATCGATCATATAAATAGATAGAGCATCCTACTAATTAACTTACGTCCTACTTATGTCTCTATGACTGTGAATGTATCCAACGGGTGTACTGACACCGCTGATGTGTTCAGCTTGATGGGTTAACAATGGTGGTTGATTTATTCCATCCAGTTGAATGCACTCAGAGACAACCAAAAAGTCCCTGAGAGTGTGGTGAATAACCATTTTATATACTCTTAGATAATATAAATACATGTATATAACCTTAATATTAGGCCTTAATTAGTGCCCTGTAGGTGGAGCTTAGAATACACCTTCCGTATCCTCTGCGTGTCGTAAGAGGCGACTAATGGAAGTAAGGGTGAGGTAACCCTGACAGAAACCTCGAGTGCTGAAGACGGAGGTTCCAGGCCGCACGGCGCACTCTAATAAACCATGGATCCACGCACTTAACGCTTATGATCATGTCGATAGTCACTTACAGGACTGGCGGTATGATCAGCGAACGAAAAGAAGAAGAAGAAGGCCTTAATTAATGTTAGTTTAATCCTTTTAATGTTATTTTATGTATTGCAATTGTGTCATTTTAAGTGTTTGTTTTATCGTTCTGTATGCGGACACCATAACTTATGGTATTTTTATCTCAATAAATTGCTTGCTTGCTTGCTTGCTTGCTTGCTTGATTGATTGATTGATTGATTGATTGATTGATTGATTGATTGGATCGATTGACAGATCGATTGATATTTATAAATAATGACGTCACTGAGGCTAGACCCATCTCGTCTACACATGTGTCAGCTCGTACTATTCATAATCTCCATGTTTACTAAAACTGGGAGACCTATAGCATGGTCACTGACCTCCATTTGTAGACAGTAGCAGTTTTAGCAACCTTCATTCTGAAAATATGCCACGGTGGGTTTATCCAGGAATTTGATCGAATAGGCGGGGTGGGGTGTGGGGGGGGGGAAGAGGGGTGGGGTGGGGTGGGTGGGGAACAGCATTTCTCAGGCTATTTCTCTTCTTAAAAACAACAAGGCGAGTGGATTTGACGAGATCTTAAATGAAATGGTAAATGCAGGACACGCCCGACTTTTACCTGTTCTGCACAGATTGTTTAGCTCCCTTTTGAGCTCTGTTCAATTGACCTTTCCAGTTTATCGATCAATCATATGACATCATAATCAACTACGTAGCGTGTAGGATAACGCCATAATCAATTACGTCAGGGATTACGTAGATAAGTTCGTCACGAACGCTTAATTGATGACGGACTAAGCGTTGTTGTACGAATTGTATGTCTTTACTATTTAATAAACTTAGTTTCAAAATATTCTACAACTTACTTGTATAGTTTTCTGGAAATTGATAGTCAGGGAGTTCAGGGATCGATCGATCCCAACAATGGCGATGATGGGCGTGGTATAGCTAAACCTGGATTCCTCCGTTGATTGCAGGTGTATTGCCTATACAATTTCTATTCAAATTGCAAAAGGTGCGTAATTCCAGAAAATTCATGGGATGGCTCAATGGGTGATGGAGGGGGGGGGGGGCGGGTCAAATGCCCTATATACCGCACCCCCTGGAATTAAACCATGTATCCCCTCCCCATCATCACACTGACTCAGACACTCCTGTGGTCTATAGCATTTAGATGGAGATGGGACAAGGACAAGACTGGAAATGCGACTAGGACATAATACCTTAAAATGATAAACAAAAAGTAATTCGTCAGGCTATTTCTATTTTGAGTGTGGGTACCTGTAAAAGACGAAATTGTTTGCGATATAGTCAGCCACAGCAGCACTTTCCAGCTGTCAAACGTTGGGTGTAATAGATTTGGCATGGGGAGAGGGTGTGTGATAATGAGCAAGTATTATTATAGGTTGATAATGGCGAGTGTGGTTGTCTTCTCCTGACACAATATACCACCCCCCATCATACCCACGCCACCCACCCCCCACCCCCACCCTGCAAGTGGTCATGCCGGATAGCATTGGAACAGAACATAATTGCATTACAGAAAGACACGTGCTTACGCACGCGCGCATGCATATACGCACACATGCACGTATGTCTTCATATCGGCAAATAGCATATCAACATGCACATCCCCACGTGTGTACTAATGCATGCCGGCATGCGTGCATGCACACGTGTACACATGCATGCGCCCACCCACACGCGCATAAACACGTACACCCTCTCATGCCGTTATGATATATTTGCACTGCAGTTGTTCCCATGGTAATGACGTTTACGTATTTTGTCAATTTCCTTAACATATCGAGAAGACTAAAAAGCCATTAATCCT